>PVLC010000211.1:79523-196589 GCA_004027655.1 Graphiurus murinus | reverse complement strand
TCCCTTTCATATATTATTTTACTCTTTATTGTTACACAATCATAATCTCTCTAACTCTGGATATATGGTTAAGTTAATAAGCATACTGGTAAGACTATATTAGATTTCATTCATACAAAACAAATTTTGAGCTTCTTTTGTGGATGGTGAACTCTTTAAGGGAGGGGCATAATTACTTTTGCATATTTAGAATTTAGCATGGACTTGGAAGAAAGTACCAGAGAAGGGTTTTTGTTTTTGTTTTGGTACTGGGGATTAAATCCTGGGACATTCCAGCTCTGTGCTATATACCCAGCCCTTTTTATTTTTTTTAGTTTGAAACAGGGTCTTGCTGAAGGTCTCACTAAGTTGCGGAAGCTGGTTTCTAACCTGCGAACCTCCTGTCTCAGCCTCCCAAGTACTGGGATTACATCCAAGAATGGTTTATTAATTTGATTTTTTTTTTTTTTTTTTTTTTTGGTAACACTGGGAATGGAACCTAGGAATGGTAACACTGGGAATGGAACCCATATGCTAGGAAAGAGTTTTACAACTGAAGTATATCCGCACCTCTGAGATGGGGTATTTTAAAAATGTCCTGCAAGCATCTGGTGTTTAGCATGATATCCTCTTTAGCATGGGTATTTCCTAGTCCCTGGAAACTTTGAATAATGAAGTATAAAACAATATTTATCATACGCAGTGCCACAAGATTGATCCTAGCATATTTTTCTTCTTCTGCACTTTTCATTGCACTTATTAACTAGATGTGAGTGAAGACATCTATTTTCCAGAAGGAAAGACACATGTTAGGACTTTAGATGTATTTGAGAGGGTGAAAATCCTCATTCGCTCGAGACAGTTTACTATAGTTTGGGGGCTATCGGGAACCCTCAACCGTGAGGCCCCAATAAAGACGCTGCCTGAATGTTGATGATTCAAACCTCTCTTTATTATACTTCTCTCTCTGGGATCGAGGGCACTACACAAGCAGTAACAAACACAACACAGAAGCTGTCTCTCCAAATAGCGCCTTTCCAACAGACTCCCAATAACCCCTCTCTCCAGCAATCCACCTTCCACTAGCAACCAACAACCTTTCCTCCCAGAACTTCTCCAGCAACCCACTCCAGCAACAACCCAGCCAGCCTCTCCCCAGCAACTCCTCCTCTGGGCGAGAGGTGGAGGCTCTTAAAGCCACACAGGGCCTAAGCCATGAGGTGTCTCACACAGCTCTCACCTGGGCCGGCCACGAGCCCGGCGTGCTGGTGCATGCGCTCTGGCATGGCGCAGCCCTAGAATGATACCACCTGCAGCCACTTCTGGCACTCTGTCAGGCGCCATCTAGAGGCGGGGTCTTTCCGGCCGGGCTAGGCCCCTGACAGGGGGCAACACGAAATACTGGAAATTTCATTAGTTTCATTCAAGGATTATGTACTCAGTGGACACTGCAGATAAATGTTAAATACCTGATTGCTAAATAAACAATAGGGGTTTTGGCACACTCCATAGGAAAGAAAACAGAGTTAATAATAAAAACAAGTTTCTGACAAACATGTGGAGAGTACCTGAACTGTTAAACCCTGCAGATCGACAATGGTGCCACAGTTCCCATTTTCTTCAGTTTCATTGAGCAGCTCCAGAATGTGAGCAAACGTGTAAAACTCGGTAATTAGGGTTCTTAGAACAAAGCTTTCTTGATCTTCCTTTCCCTTAGACCCAGGAAAAGAAAAGAATCATGGAAGCTATAAGGTCCCACTTTCCTGACATCAATTCCCTGTCCTTTGCCCACTTTCTCTTCTTTTGGAATGTGGAATCGGCTTCTGATTTCTGTCATTTCCTATCCAGTTATGTGGAGCTGGGGAAGCTCGTTGGTGCTAAGAGAGACTACTGTGCTTACAGCCTCGCTCAGCAAGGAACTGCAAGGCTTAGTGGCCCAGAGTCAAGCCGTCATGATCTGAAGCTCCAAAACCCCACTCTCAGAACACCTGCCAACATTTGCAGAAAATGAGCTTTTTAAGGGACAACAGGCTACGGGGCTGGTGTCTGTCAATTAGTCTCTGAAATCCTTCTTTCCCTGGGGTTTTGCTGCTCTTCCCTGTCACGATAATGGTGCTTTCTCTGCTGTCCATCAAGGAAAGAATTGGATGCGAAGGAACAGGCTTCTCTTTGGCCAGACGAGCCACTATTCACTTTCAAGTTTTAAAACTGAGGCGCAGAGAAGAGAATCAATTTGTCCAAAATTATAACTAAAATAGCTCACAGATTTGTCTCATATAAAAAGAGTTTGTTCTTATTCAGAGAAAACAATGCAACTTTGCATGGCCAGTATTAGTTTCTGCGGGCTGCTGTAACAAATTGCAACTCTGTGAAGCCTTGGGAGTGTCAATAAGGTACTTGAGGACCAGGGCACAGATGCTTCCCAAAGCCCGAGTAAAGCAGGTGTGTTGAGGCTGCATAGAATGTGGATATTCTCATCACTCATTAGACAACATAGAGATCTGTTGGTACTTGATCTGTTCACGAGTTTCTAAGCTATTATATACCTAAGCAGAGGTCATGGGGTTCCATGATATCTTCCTCTAACATAGATATTTTATATATCTATGTTAACAGAGTTACTTAACAACCAAAGAGAAAACTTCCAAAAATCTCTCACGCAGGAAAGCCCTGCCAAGATTTCCAGGTCCTAATGGTTCGAATAGAAGAACAAGTTGGTATGCATTCAGTTTCTATAATCCCCAAAGATGGTGAGACCCTCTTTGGCCCAATGGTTCAGGACACAGCTTTTTTTTTTTATTCTTTATTTTGAAACCAGGTCTCACTAAGTTGCGGAGTGCCTCACTAGGTAGCTGAGGCTGGCCACAGATCCTCCGGTCTCAGCCTCCCAAATGCTGGGATTACAAGCATGCGCCACCACGCCTGGTCAGGACACAGCTTTGAAGCAACTGCTAACTTAGCTTCTTATCTATAAAGTGGGGAGGATTATAATTACAAATATGTAATAAAAGCGATGGACTTGAAAGTATAAGAGGAACATAGGGCTTCCTAAGCGTTAGGTATGCCTAAGTGTGCATTTAAATGCTATATGAAGCTCACCAAGTACTCTGCACATGAACATCCCCATCACTCTGAATTTCATTATGGTGTGCGATTCCAATGTATCAATAAAATATATTTTTAAAAATTAAAAATAAACCAAAATAATAAAAATAAATGTTATATGATAAGGAAAATTTGGTAAAATAGTGGGTAGAATCTGTGGTCTTGTTGGAGATTGAGAAAGTCCATTTGAAAATGATTTTTCAAAAGAAAACAGAAATAAAAACCCTCAGGAGCATAGGAGGGAATACGACCCAGGGCTGTTTGGTAACAGATCATAAGCAAGAAGAGAAAAGCTCCCTGTACTATGCAATGAACTTAAATGTGCTTTTTTATGAACATTTAAAATTTCCTATGATTGAACCAGCCAACCATTAAATTTTAAATTAAGAAAAGCCTTATAGAGAAGATAGACAGCTATCTAAGCAACAAAAATGGAGATTAAGAAAAATGTTAATTTGAGTTTCACAAAATCTCTTTATAAGATTAATATAAATGTCTGCAAATTAGAATAGCCCATGTAAACCAAATATTTTATATAAAATTTAAGCTTAGATTATTATTCCTAATAAATTGAGCAAGTGGTCCATATAAGATATACTAACTGCTTCCATATGTAAGAACATCTACAAAACTATTTCAAAAGACAAAGCAATAAAATATGCACCCCCAAGATTGCAATAATGTTATGAGTTTCATTTTGTGTTTATTTATATATTCACTAGGTGAATGATAAAAATTGGTTCATTTCCTTATTAGGACTTAGCAGAATAGGGTGGAATTTTAGAGGAATTTTAAATAATTGTCTGTCACCCTTAAGTTTCAAGTTTTAAAACTAAAACAAAGACCCATAGAAGAGAATCAATTTGTCCAATACTATAACTAAATTAATTCACAGGGTTGTCTCATGCAAAGAGCTTGTTTTCATTCACAGAGGAAAATACAACTTTGCATGGCCAGTATTTGTTTCCTTGGGCTGCTGTAACAAATTTCCACAAACTGAGTGACTAAAAACAAGGGAAATATATATGTACAAGAAAATTCCAGAAAATGTGGCGAATCAGAGGCACTGTTATCCTCAAAAGGCTGGAATGCGATATAGTCAATTACCCTTTTCTTGCAACTTAAATACAAAATTTCTGCAATGCAAAAGTTTTTTTAGAAAATTCCCTTGGCAGCAAAATTTGACATTATCCAAACTAATTTGCTATCAAAATGTGACCTAAAATATGTAAAGCTAATTATAGTCTTTACTCATCCCCTCTTGGTGGGAATTTTTATGTCCCACTGCAGAAAATTTAGTGGATTTGATTAAAGAGGCTGCTGCAGGTTCTACTAGGTAATGTATCAATTATGCATATTATTATTTTCTAAAATCTGAAAAGGAATTTGAATTCTCAAATATATCTGCCCCCAAGGGTTTCATATAAGAGATTGTGGAACTGTATAATGAGCAATTTCTAGTCCAAAATTCCTCCCACATCTTTTCCCATCCCAACAGGACGTGAAGTCGACTCTCGGAAAGAACTGAACCTGAGAAGTCTTACTCTCTGAGATCTTATGACTAAGGCTGATACATGGCACCATCCTGACACAGGAGGATTAAGTGAAAATATTCAGAGCAAAGAGTGAGGAATTCCTGTCCCCCTTCTTCTCTCACAGAAAAGATCAACTGGGTTGGCATTTGCTTTAAAACGTACAAGGAAGAAATGCTCACAATTTTCAAGATTTTAGTCCGTGGTGCCCTGGCCCTGTTGATTTGGGCCTGTGGCAGCACAGTGTATCATGGTGGGAGCATGTGGCAAAGAAGGCTGATTCACCATCTGACAGCTGGGAAATGAAAAGAAAGAGAGAGAAGGTGCCCCGAGTCCCAGCATCCCCTTCAAACCATATTCTCCTGAAGACCTAGCTTTCTTCCTCTAAGCCCCGCCTCCTAAAAGTTCCACTACCTCCCAGCAGCGCCACAGGCTGGGGGCCAAGCCTTCAACACATGGGCAGTCCTGGGATATCCCAAATCCGACTTATAGCACTATTCCTGGGCAGAATAACAGGGATGGAAGGATTTTTTTCCCTGAGTTGGCTTAAAGTAAAAGATCTATGCATTTGACACTTGAGGATTTTTGTGGAAACACTGGAAACTCCATCTGTTCACCCTGCAGAGATATCTCACCCATCCGTATAGAGCTTTAAGTCAGATTGAATGGAAGTCAAGGATCATTAGACGTTTGAGGACATGAAAGACTAAATAAAACCAACAGGAAAATGAACTCTGAGTAAAAGCATCCCCACAGCTGTAATTAATACACTCGGAAAGGCAAAAGATTCTATCTATGGAATGAGAATGGCAATTTTACCTTTAAAATCTTCATAAACAGTGTAAGCACATTAGGGATATAAAATATCTGTGTTCAATTGAGATGCTGGAAATTAAGACTGGGGGAAACCATTGTCAGAAAAATAGAACAAAAAGATAAATACATGGAGAATGAGAAGAAAATGCTGACATCGAGACACACATTAAAGAAGTTTCAGAATATTGTTGATTTTTTTAAAAAAAATTTAAAACAACCTGGGGATAAACAAACATGTTGAGTATAAAGAGTCAGAAATCAAAAATTCACTGAACTCTGCTGTGTCACTAGACACTAGAAGATATAGGGCTAATTTTCAAAATTCTGGAAAAAATAATCTCTAACTAGGCTTGTATATCTATCTAATGTATTGATTTGAGCAATAGCAGGTAGGTACAAAATCTTTAATAAATACTATCTTCCAGATATCATAGTTAGATACTTGGAGGATGCACTTTCTCCAAACCTGTCTATGCCCTAGGGCTTGGAGCTGGTGAGGATGTTAGGTTACAAACAGAAGGAAATTAAATTTTCTAATCTCCTTATGTTCAGAGAGGAAGGTTATCCCTGAATGACCCATGTAGGCTCAACATAACCAAGAGACCAAAGAGACAGTCAAGGAAAGAGAAGGGAGCAGGTCAAAGTGGAATGGTGGGCAAAGAACTGGGGCTTGAAGACAGCCCAAAGACGGCCTTGAAGGCGGAGGGAGGGGCGATGAGCCAAGGAATGCGGTCAGCCTCCAGAAGCTGGAAAAGGCAAGGCGCCGTTCTCCTTCACAGCTTCCAAAGAGGAATGCAGCTCTGTCCACATCCCTACCAATACCCAGTGTTGACCCACAAAACTGTAGGATAATAAAGTTTTATTGTTTTACACCACTAAGATATGATCATCTGTTGCAGGAACAATAGAAAACTAATACATCAGGTTTTTCTACTACTGAGTTATTCTTTTCAACTCCTTTTCATACTCTTTGGAAGAAAGTTGCTCTGCACAATCCATACTTGAGGACTGGGAGTCATGCTCTATATCCTTGGGGATAAAATATCTACAGAAACTAGAATTCTTCTGTAGAAGAATGAACTACTTCGGATAGAATCACTTTTTTTTTTTTTCCAGTACTAGGAATTGAACCCAGGGGCATTCTATCCCCAGGGTACGCCCCCAGTCCTAATTTTTGTGTGTGTGTGTGGTACTGGGGATGGAACCCAGGGGCATTCTACCTCCGAGCTACACCCCCAGCCCTATTTTTTATTCTTTATTTTGAAACAGGGTCTCACTAAATTGTGGAATGCCTCACTAGGTAGCTGAGGCTGGCCTCGAACCCCCGGATCCTCTGGTCTCAGCCTCCCAAATGCTGGGATTACAAGTGTGTGCCACCATGCCCGGCTTCCCAGTCTGATTTTTTCTTTTTTTTCAGCACGGATTTTTATACATTTCTTTTTATACATTTCTTGAGTACAATAGGGTTACATAGACATTTATGACATATCAATCATTGTCAGATCACAAACAGCACCACTTCTTCGTTTTACACATATAGCCCACATTCTTAACATAGCCTGGTCAAGCAAACTTTCTAGAGTCATAAAATCATACTCCTTTAGGGTCATATATTTACTTTCTAAGAAGTAGGAGGGTCTTTCATCTACGCATTCTAGGAGCAATCTCCAGACTTCGAGACGCATGTAGCCATAGCAGAAGAGTCAGTATAATTACTCATATATGCAGCCAATTTTTATTCTTTATTTTGAAACAGGGTCTCGATAAGCTGCAGAGGGCCTCACTAAGTAGCCGAGGCTGGCTTTGAATCTGGATCCTCCAGTCTCAGCCTCCCAAGTACTGGGATTACAAGTGTGCGCCACCACACCCGACTGGTAGGATCACTTTCTGACTTAGCATAATAATGCTATTTCTTTTTCACTCTCATATTTCTATAATGTAGTTTCTCTGGAAACTGTGTTAGCTCTTACAGATCAAGAATGAATGGTTTCTTTGTAAGTTATTCAGTGTCCAGTGTATTCTACCTCGGTCACTTTCTCCAGAAGGATTTTTTTTTTTTTTTTTTTTTTTCTGAGCTAGGGTAAATCAGAAGGAAGAATCTGAGGAAGAACTGAGATGGGGAAACCCAGGGCAGAGTGCAGACAATGGGGTGTACCTTCACCGAAAGAAAAATAACTCATGTTGACTTTTTGACAAATCAAACACCTCTCTAACATCTGCTGGTCTTTGGGCGTTTTGAATACTCCATGAGCTTGTTGACACGGCGCTCAAAGTAAACAAGAATCCAGATGAGACGGTGCCCAGTTCTTGCCTTTCAACAAGGGCCAAATAATAGTGCTTTCATTTGTTTGAAAACTGAACTTCTTTAACTTCCTTGGTTGCGATTATGTTCCAACCTATTTCCTTTCTTTCTTTATTTCTATGACAGTTCTTCAGACTTGATTGCGTGCCCGAAGAATAATTAATGAATTGATTCACAGGAATTCTTTCCTGTGAATCTTTCTCAGGCAGTATCTTCAGATAAAAATCTCCTGTCCCTTGTGCCTTACTATAATGCAAGCAGTAGTGGGGTTGAAGCCTCCGAGGCCAGTGAAACCACGTACACAGTACGCCTTTTCTCACTCCCTTCTATGTAACTCATCTTCTCAGATTCAATGCAGTTTGTATGTTAGTCTCATCAGTTTCTTTCTTTCTTTCTTTCTTTCTTTCTTTCTTTCTTTCTTTCTTTCTTTCTTTCATTCTCTTTCTTTCCTTCTCCTTCCTTCCTTCCTTCCTTCCTCCTTCCCTCCCTCTTTCTCTTTCTTTCTTTCCTTGTACTAGGATTGAACTTTGAACTCAGGGGCATTCTACCTCCAAGCTACATCCCCAGCCCTATTTTTTATTCTTTATTTTGAAACAGAGTCTCACTAAGTTGCAGAGGGCTTCACAAAATAGCTGAGGCTGGCCATGAACCTGCGATCCTCCTGTCTCAGCCTCCCGAGTACTGGAATTATAAGCATGTGCCACCACACCCGGCTTAGTCTCTTCAGTTTTCTATAACCTCCCTTACTAGAAATATATACTCTAGGGGGTAGAATTTTGTCTGAATTCCAGTGTGTATCATCCCAATAGGTAGTATAATGCTACTGAGCAGGAAACCTGACTCTTACTGAATCTGTAATATAGGCATACTAATAGTATCTAACTTACTCACTTATTATGAGGGGAAATGACAATGCATGTGACTCTCTGGAACACTCCATTCAACTGATCTTGAACTTCCCGGAAGGATTCCAACATCTACTTCCTTCCAAAGAGAGTATATGGGAGATAGATAGATGGCAGATATAAAGCATTCATGAGCTTTACTCTTTCTTGTAATTTGCTATTTTGTTACCTGTAATTCTTTAGCTATGATATTTTGTTGGGCCATAGGCCATGGGGAACTTTGTTAGCACTCGCTAACCTAGTACTGCTCTAATTAGGGATTTAGGAGGAGCCTTTTGCTGCTTGTAATTTAGCCAAGTCTGTCAGCCAGTCAACAAATACAATAGTTGCCACCTGGCAGTATGGTGAAATGTTAAAAACCAATAAGGCATTTTCCCAATAACTAATAATGACATCAAGAAATTATTATTCTTCAGTCGTAACCTGAATAGCTTATGCTGAATGTAAGCTCAACCCTCTTATTCTTTCTTTGGTGGAAAAGAAAACAGCTATTCCTTCTTCGATAGAACACTGAACAGAGCTTGCAAATAAACTCATTTGACTACGCAGAATACTCAGACCAAAGAACCAAAATTTGTAAGGCTTCATCCTCTAACACTCTGCAATTGAGAATGAATGATCTGTTAAATAAAATACACTCATGTGTAAAGTCCACAGAGAGAAGCCCAAGAATGTTAACACCAGCTCTCTCTGGGTCACAGGGGTTGTGGTTGTTGATATCTCTATTTTTTTTTTTCTGCCATGAGCATGCATCATTCATATGCTAATAATAAAAAGAAAAATTTTTTCTTTGGAACGGCATTTTAGATCTTAGGGGTAATAGAAATTTTGCAAGCGTGTGCAAAGTCTTATTAACAAAGTAGAATGAAGGGAAAGATAAAAAGCAAACGAGAGTTTAAAACATGGAAACAGGTAAACACAGGTCATATAAGAAATACACAGTCAAAAGTTCAATGAACAAACCCTTTGGTAACTCAAAGCATTGAGAAGCAACTTTCCTCGGCCCTTTCTGCTATCTTCTCATTTAAGCACTAAGATATCGCTGCATTCAGGGACTGCCAGGATGTTGGTGAGGGAAAAAACACAAAGTAGTTTTTACTAATAATATTTTACTTTAAAACGCCATTGATCTTCAGCTACCTCCAAAATTGCAAATTAGGGACTTTTCAAGTAATTTATAGGGAAAAACTGTGACGTTTATCTGTGAAATGGAATAAAATAATACCTGCACTTCCGGCTTTGGGGAAATTTTATGTTAAATCACCCCAACAGGCAGAGATGACAAAACATTGAGAAATATTTAAAGATTTCATTTCTCTTCCTGATAACGACAAGGTTCGTTTTATGCTCTCGGAGGGGAAATCAGACCTGATTTACCGTCAGCTGCCTCAGTGCCTCCATCCACATTTCCCATTCTTTAAACTGCCTCCGCGTGGCGATGACATTACTGTCCTTTCACAGCGGGCGGGGTTCACTGGCTGCCAGACACCTGACAAATCATGGCACGCTTTCATTGAGAGCTACCCTGTTTCTTCATCATGATAAAGCAGGATGCGTAGCGTGTGGCCACCGGTCATCATTTTATTGGCAGAAGGGAGCTCGATTTACACAACCTTTCCTTGAAAAGGGCAAAGGGCGTCGGCAAAAGGGGCGGTGGACAACGAGCTGGGCTCTTCCGCTCTGCTCCCTTCCCATTTGGCTTTGTTTCACAAACAGCAAAGTATCCCACTCCTTTCCCCAGCTCTATCTGAGAACAGCTCAAGTGAGATTTTTTTAGGAAAGCCCAGGAGAGCACCTAAAAAGTAACCCTGACCAACTTGACTCTCATCATCCACACATTACTATTCTGATCCTGAGTCCCAAGCAGACCAGCAGTAAGCTAAGAGGAAGTGTTAGGGAACAGGCTGTGAATTGAAATGCCGCACAGAAAAGGAATTAAAATGTTTAACCATTCTAGCAAGCTCAAGCTCCTAGGTGTGGCAAAGCCAATGTTGGCCGGAAAGACTGAATTATTGTTGGGAGTGAAGATTGTTTGCAGCTCTTCGAAGGTAAGCCTGGGCAATATTTTATTGTTTCCAGTTTTCTCCCCAAGCTGGGTCCAGGTTATTCAAAAGTATGATTCATGGTAAACACCCCAGGGGCACAGCCCCACACCCGTGTCTGCCCTACGCCATCACTGCAGCCCATTTGGGTTTTGCCATTTCCTGCATAGCAACTGCCATAAATTCCCAGTGATAAGATTTGGAAGGGAATAAGGAAGGCAAAAGACAGTCTGCTGTGTTGTCGAAGAGACACCAAAATAAAGGATATAACTCTACTCATTAATGTTCCCCTCTTGGATAACTCAGGGCAGGAAGTAAGAAAACTGTTGGAAAGCTGAGCAAATGCTGCAAGGAAACTCTGGCTGCACCACTCAAAGGAAGCAAAGCAAAACAGCGTGATTAGCGCTCATGTTAACACCAGGTATAATGAATTTCCCCTATTTCCCTTTCTGAAGCCTGAAAATGTTTGAGAGAGTCATCTCAAACTTACTTTGGCTTTTTACGCAAAATTATTATTTCTCTTGAGGACCACGTAGTCCTATTCCAGACATGGATTCTTCTGCCATCCGATATAGATAACCAAATTGACCATTTGCCTATGAAACGATTTAGTCTTGCTACTGGATCACCTTTCAGCTTAAAGCTTTTAAAGTTCAGTTACCTTTCTTCACCTCAGGATTACTAGGAAATATGGGAGTAGGATTACCCATTCATATTACCAAATCCTACTCTGCAGAGGAAAAAAAAATGAAAAAGTAAAAGTGATGTTGCTGTGTTTAAGCAAAATAAATCTATGGCAAAGCTTGATATGCAATTTAGGACATGCAAATTTTCCATTGGCTGAAAGTAGCCATAGTAGATTTTTTTGTAATGAAAAATTGAGCCATTTACCTTTTTAATTTTTTTATTTATTTTTTTGCGGTACTGGGGATTGAACTCAGGGGCATTCTACCTCTGAGCTATTCCCCCAGCCCTATTTTTTATTCTTTATTTTGAAACAGGGTCTCACTAAGTTGCAGTGGGCCTCACTAGGTAGCTGAGACTCCAGTCTCAGCCTCCCGAATGCTGGGATTACAAGCATGCACCACCATGCCTGGCTCATTTACCTTTTTTAAATGTGCAATCGAGCCTCCTAGAGATTTGATAAAGTCATCATTTGGACACTGAGTTTGTGGGCTCTCCCGTCTGTTGGTTTTCTTTCTGCTCCTCCTGTAACTAGACAAGATCTCCTGCGATGCCTCTCCTTCCACTCCTACAGTTTGCATTATCACGAGTGTGTTGCTAACATGTTTACTTTCAGGAAAGATGCTTTTTATCTACAGTCCTCCGTCTCCTTCCTACCCACCTTCATCCTCGGGCAGGTAGCTTGTAAATTAGATTGTTGTTTTGCTGGGTGGATAAAATGGTGGCCCCGTGAGTGAGTGACAGGAAGAGAAGAGATGCTGAACTGAAACAAAGGGCTGTTGTGAAAAGGGGGAGAGCTACATTAAGGGTCTGCCGTTAAAGGTCTTAAGAGAGAAGGTAAGGCAGGAAGCAACTACTGTTAAGAAAGAATCTTTGGCAAGAGCTAAGATATCGTCAAAGGCCCTAAGAAAGAAGCTTCATACATGCTGTATACCTTTGCTTGGCTCTCTCAGAGTACTGTTGAATCTATATTAGTCACTGGTGTTTCCAAAGCCCTATGTGTATAGGCAGCTTTTATTTTTTGTTTGTTTGTGTTTATCTGATTTGAGCACTGATCTCAACTGTAGAAAAAAGAACAACAGTGGCCTGCTCAACTTCTGTGTTCTTTTCAGACCCCGTCTCTCACAACCACCTTCCTCCACGCCCACCCCATGCGACCCAAACTCAACCTGGCCAGCTAAACTCCAACACTTGCTCCTCTCCTACCATTTCCCCTTCAGTAAATGACTGCACCATGCAGCCAGATGTGTCCGTCCTAAACCTTGAAGGACAGCTCCACTCTGCTCGAAAGCAATCACCACATTCTACCTCCTTAATACATGCAAATCTGTCTTCTTTTCTCCATTTTCTCTACCACCGAGTACCATTCTGTCTGCCTGTCTCTGTCTGTCTCTGTCTCTATCTCTCTCTCTGGAAGAATTGTTAAAGCTTCCTATTTCCTGCTTCTATTTTCCCCGTTTCCAAACAGTAATCTTTAAAATCTATCACATCATAAGAGTTTGGTCTCTCACTTTTTTTTTTTTTTTTGGTACCGGGGATCAAACCCAGAGGCAACTCTATTTTATTTTTTATTTTGAAACGAGGCCTTGCTAAGTTGCTGAGTCTGGTCTCAAACTGGTGATCCTCACGTCTCAGCCTCCCAAGTCCTGGGATTCCTGGTGTATGCCATTGTGCCTAGCTTCCCTCTATTCTTCAAATCCAAACTCTGTATTTTTACTGACCTTTCATGATGTGGTCTCTGCTCACTTCTCCAGTTAATCTCACACTTCCCCCTTCCCCTCTTCTTATATTCAAGGAACACTGGTCCCTAGTTCAGGTCTCTGAAGAGCTAGATACCTTGCTGCCTCTGAGCACGTTGTTTGCTTTGCCCGAAAGCCCCTTCCCCACCCAACCGCCCCTCTCTCCATCTAGCTAAGTCTTTTCTTGTACTCACACGTCCAGTATCAGTTCAAATATCCCTCCTTCAGAGACTCCTCTCCCAGCCCCTCCCCCCAGGCCCTCATCCTTCCCAGACCCACCGGTTCTCCCCCTTACACACTTTTCTGACGCAATCCACATTGTCCTCATTTCCTTCATAGCATTCATCTCATCTATAATTAAATAACCTTTTCTATAATTATTAATGTCTGTCTCCACAGCGATGACTTTCAATTATACTCTCCATGATGGCGAGGTTGTTAGTATTACGTTGATGAGCTGCTGCTAATTACTTAATGTTGTGCAGACAGTCATTTTTCAGGCTCAATATTTCTGATTCTTTTAAGGCAAAGATATTAAACATTAAAAGCTCTCCCTATAAATCATATTTATATTTGTTATTTCTATTTCTCTATTTGCTCTAGAAGACCACTCTCTCTAAAAAAGCCAATAAGTATAGGAAACTAAGATTGAGACGAGGCTGAGACTAAAATAAAGATTCTAGGAACTTCAAGGGAATAGTGTTCTTTGTTCAAAGGACACGTCAATCACTGGTAAGGACGAGATCTGACACCTACATTTGCAGTCCTTGAATCTCTAAGAGATAAAGACACGATATCCATTCCATTCAGATATCACCCTCATTGTTGAAGGAGCTCGCAAAAGGAGTTCATTAGTGCCACCTGGGCTGACAGGTTTATGGTTCCACCATTATATCCACTAATAAATGAACTGATGATATGAATCAAATTCACTAAAACCTCTGTTCATCCTGAATACATTGTAAGAAATCAAAGTCAAGAAGAAGATGCGCTTCATAGTGTTTCAGATGTAATAAAGTCCACAGCTCTCAGTGCAAAATGAGAATTATGCGCACTGAACTATCTGATTTAACCCAAAATATTTTGGGGGCTAATAGCCCATGGCACACTGCTCATCAAAATGGACAGAGAAAAAAGGCAGGGATTAAATCAGGGGCTGACTCTATTGCTACTCCATGCCTGTTTCTGCCTCCCAGAGAATCCATAGAGGCACTCGTGCCCCAGATAACCTACATGCCTTTCCCTCGGAAGCCACTTCAGGCCTTTCCTTCATTTAACAGCCACTGCATATAATTTTTGATTCCTTTAATTGATAGGAATTTCACATGCATTCAGTAAATGTCTGTGGTGTGCATTGCTCTAGGTCCTGTGGAAAACTGAAGCATAAAATGAAACAGTCACAGCTTTACATCTGGTTATCAATTTCATGCTTATGAATTTCATATACATTTGCAAACAAAATTAGTAGACAACCATTTTTAAGGGTAGAAAATCTTTTGATATAGATTGAATGAGGGGTTTTAAGCGAACTGCAGAATAAAAGGAAGGTCACTATAGGGTAAGTATAAGAAATATACATGGGCTGGGAGTGGTGGTGCATGCTTGTAATCCCAGCATTTGGGAGGCTGAGACTGGAGGACCCGGGTTCGCGGCCAGCCTCAGCTACCTAGTGAGGCACTCTGCAACTTAGTGAGACCTTGTTTCAAAATAAAGAATAAAAAATAGGGCTGAGGGTATAGCTCAGAGGTAGAATGCCTCTGAGTTCAATCCCCAGTACCACATACACACACACACACACACACACACACACACACACACACACACACACACGAAATATACATGGAAGAACATAAAGATGAATGAAGTGTCTACATAATGTCTGTACCTATGTCTTGTTTAAGTGTGTTGGGCTGAGAAGAAGTTAGCTGATTGTTGGAACCAGTAAGAGAAAATGTTGGTAAGGTGGGGGTCACATCTAGAAAGATTTTAAATATTGAAATGAGAAAATTCCGAGCTACATTAACAGGAATAAGGGAGTGATATACTCTTAATGAGAATGACATAATAAAAGTGATAGTATGAGAAAATTACAAATTAAAAAATGAATGTGCAAACATTGGGAAGAAAGTTGTTCTTATAGGTCTTATAGATCTAAATGATTAGTTTATAGAAAATGCTAATGTGATGTAGTCATTGAGAAGACATACAAAGAAATAAAAATCTATAGATTTCAGTGACAAGCAAATAAATTATAAGAGATTTTAGGAGAAATGAATATCAAAGAGAAAAAAATTCTGACATTTTTATACTTAGAACTGGGGAAAACAGCATTTTAACCAACAAACTTGGAAATTAGAAGAGAACATCTATTTGGAAATACGTGAGTTTTGTTTTCAGTATTTGCAATAAGAATGGAAAATCAAATGAATTCATCAAAATTTTGGAGTTGAGAGATCACAGCGTCATCTGGTTCAAGTCTCTTGCAGGATTAGAATGGAATCCTTCCCACAATGTTTCCTATAGAGGTTGAATACTTTCTGTGCTTGGGGATGCTACGAGAAATCCCTTCCTTGTGTTGAATTAATATTTATTCTCCTGTAACTTGCACCTAAAATTTCCATTTCAGCTTTCCAGAATAACACTGAACAAGAATATGTCTTCTTCCACATGATAATTCTTCAAATATATAAACATTGTTGCATTTCCTTTAGTTCTAGCTTTCCAGAATTGACTATTTTTTTCAGGTATAGCTCCTTAACATAACGTATAATCTCCTTATTTATTATCACATAAATAGGGCATTACAAATATCTCCCAACTATGACATTTACTGATGCTATTTCCATCATATAGTTAGATTTATGATATTCTCTTGCAAGAAAGGACAGAAAACTTCCTTTTCCCTGACAGCAAAGACTGTAAAAACTACATTCTAAACTAAAACATCTTAAGTCCAATGAAAATCCAAGTCTAGCAAATCTGAGGAATTTGTGGTTGGTCTTCTAACTTAAATGAAAGCATAAATTTGAAAGAATCAAATTCAATTTTTCGAAGGACTGTAATTTTCTACTTGTATTCATGCTACAAATTTAGCCAGCTATATGGATTTTAGAAAGATTTTTGTCATTATTGTCTGATATTTTTTAACAATTCATTTGCTTCTAAACCTTGAAGTGCATTCACAAAAAAAGAAAAATCCATTTAAGTATCTATTATCTCTGAATAGAAACTGGGTTTGATGAAACCTCCATACAACTAACAAGTGTTTGTCTCCCCAAATGATTTTTGCTCTGACATTTATGCCTCAGAAAATAAATTGTTATTATTTATGCTCATACTAATGTATATCTACATTATAAGTTTCTCCAAGGAGTTGAAACTAGTTTCTGCTTATTCTACAGTACCTCTCATTTGTACAAGTCAGAAAATTGTACCTTTGTTGTTCCAGGTGAGAAAGTGTTAGGCCCAAACCCATCAAAGCAAAAGTCTATTCAGTGTGCCAGTAGTCGGAAGATACTCATGAATCAACACTTCTGTGATGGTTAATCTTTCCAATTCAGTGTCAGCTCCTCATAAAATTAAAAATCTTTGAAACAAATATGTACTGCATGTACCTACTATATGACCAGTGTTACAGGTTATCAAAGACGCTGCCTCATCCCAAATCTAATTGAGAAGATATGACTTGAAACTAAAAAATAACTTGAGACTCTTGTGAGAGAGAATATAATGACTTATTTAGGGAAAGTAGTAGCTAAATTACCAGACAAGAAATAAAAAGAGCCTTGTTTTATTTCCTATTCTGCAACCAACCTGAAGCTAGTTATTTATCCCACTTGTAAAGTGTAATAAAACTGCACACGACTATCCTATCCCAGTAGGCGAGGTGAGGATTAATCTCCTGTAGGTGTCTGGAGTTTCACAAATGTTGTTGTGATATACAAATTGCAGTACCTTCCATTTGCTTTTATCACACATTCATGGTCCCTACACACTAGAGGTTACCTTCTGCTCTCTAGACAGCCCATCAGCCTGCATTTGACATCCCTCCTCAGTGTCTCCTGAGGATTAGCTGAAGACCAAGCTAAAAATATTGTTCAGTGATTGCACATTAAATCATATAAGGTTAAGATGTACAAGGTCTCCATTTACTTTAGTAATACAAAATTAACCTTGTAGGTGCAAAATTACAGTATTATTTTATAATTATAGCTATGTTCTCTGTATTTATGAGATATTACAAAATACCTGACCTTCCTAGCGTAGGTTAGCTAATTATTTTGTATCTAGCAGGAGCAAGTTCATTAAACCTGCATCTCTGTAGAAGTGTGGCTAACACTTCTTTGTCTTACCAGCTTCTATTGCCATTGTTCATGACACATTAATTAAATTTCATATTGAAGCATGAATGTAGAATTAAAAATACCTACTCAAGTGCACCCCAGTGACTATTAGTTTTTTATAGTATCAGATGCTCAGTGTAAAAGGGCTATAAATAATGTTGTAGTTATTTATCTGTGTGTTTTTCTGTTTTATCTCCCTCTACTAGACTTTATGCTATTTTGAGGTAGGGAAACTTATATTTTAAATTCATGTTTGCAATAATAGCTCCTAGAAAGATACTCTGCACATGAGAAGCAAATAATAAATATTTGTTGTATGCTGGAATAATATTTGGATGGAAATAAAATGATACAAATTTTTATTGTATCATTGTGTTGTTAAGTGAATAAAACACTGTCTGTATTTTAGTCAGGTTTGAATACTTTGCTCATATTCTCATTTATATAGATTTAATTACAAATCTAAAATCAAAGATTTCAATCTAATCAAGCTAAGTTGACTTGTTTTTCCATTTTGTGGTCATTTATTAAAGAGTCTAGTATAGTTCAGACAACTAGAGGATATTGTATACAATGTTATACAATATTTGTCAAGAAATTAAGTCTTCTCAAAATAGATCCAGTCAAGGTGGTGGAGTTATTTTTGATTAGGGCAAATATAGAAAAATAAAAAGTCATCCCTTCTTATTCTTTAATTTCAAATGTTAATTTTGGAGAGAAAACTTAACTCTTCAAATGCATATAAGCCATTTAAATAAATTAAAATGAAACTAAGAAATATAGAATCAAGGAAATTCTCCCTGACCATCACATTCTCTTTCCTTAAATTTTCTCAACTCCAAACTGTGTTTTCTGTATCTTTTCTTCTCTATAAAAATTACAAGAATCATTTCCTTGCTACTTCCTTTAACTGAGCAGAACTCATGGTCAATGTGTACTTTTAATATGAAAGTTTGAGTTTAAGAATTTTAACATATATCATAGGAATATTTTGCTAAGATAGGAGAATTCATGACTACTATATTAAGATACACTTAGGAAACTAAGTGAACTATTCTGAAAGAACTTCCTTTTTATCATAGATTCCATACATCCTTATAACACTGGCTCACAATTTGACATGACTCAAGTAAGATGTTAATTATTTTTAAATAATTCACTTAGTTTCCACTAAGAATATGAAAATTAGAAAGTTAGAAATGAAAATAAAATAAAGACGTTTGATCTTAAAGAGCTTAAAGTAAATTTGTAGAAACAAAACATATACTATATAAACAGCCAGTAAGTGCAAGCCACACTCCGTTCAACTCCACTCACTGAGTGTGTAAGTTCTTTAGAACAAAAGCACTAATGACTAATGATGGAAGCGGTTGCACAGGTTTTCAATGCCAACCTGTAGGCTTTACCAGTTACCATAGATCAGGATCAGCTTCATTTCACATTCACCCACATGAGCAATGGTGCCAGCTACAACATCCGTATTTGGACAGTGACAAAAAAAATGGAAAATGACCAACGACCAGGTTGTAAGAGTTGTCGCGTGACAACCAGAGCATGGGTGCATTCAGTTCATGTGTTAGTCAGCAATCAATTACTATGACAAAATGCCTGGGGTGATTAACTTAAAAGAAGAAAGTTTCATTTGGGCTCATGGTTTCAGTGTGGGGGTCACTTGGCCTTGCTGGTTTGTGGCACAGTGTCATGATAAGGAGACATGTCCAGAAAGCAAAAGAGGGGGAGGAAGAGTACAGGGTCCCAATTTCCTCTCCAAGGGCATAGTCTAAGGAACTTAACTTCTTTCCACTAGTCTCCACCTCTTAGAGTTTCTACCACCTTGCAGTAGCAGCACATACGAGGGGCCAAGTATTCAACATAGGGGCCTCTGGAAGGGGGGTAACCAACCATGGCAATCCTTTTCAATTTTCTCTCCATTTTATATAAATTTACTTTATTTCTAAGTAGATATAAAGTCAAATGATATTAAATGTCAATAAATAAGTCAAAAAATATTATCCTTACTTGGAAGTTTAGAAACTTTGTACAATTGATTCTCTGTCTTCTTTTCTTGCCACTAGATAGAAGCATATCTTTTTTTATTATTATTCAATCCACATTGAATATCAGAGTGGATTTGCATTGCTATTGTGATCAGAGAATTTAATCAGGCTGTAATTAAAAAAAGAAAAACCTAGCAACGGATTTGTTTTCCTTCTGGATGTTAAGTTGCAGGTCGAGAAATACTTCTGTTTTTCCCTTTCTCCTTTCCAACTCTGAAGTTCAGTATTAATTTATTGATTCTGTTTTGTGACATCTCAGTCCTTGATGAAGCATCCTTCAGAGGTTTGCGCCTTGGAAAACAGCAACAATATCAAGAACTACAACTTGAAACTCTTGCTAAATATAAAAACAAGAAAATTCAAGACAGCATGCATTAATAAAAGGCACCAAGCAGACAAGATTTAGCAATTACTATAGCATCTAAAACACAATTGTGTATTTGTTCTAGAAAGCACTTAAAACAAAGCTTTCTTTGTTTCAACTATAAAATCCTGCCATGCTTCTCAATGGTATTCGTATGGTGTCTATTGAACAAAGGTGGCCGGGGACAAAGAAAACTTTCAGCCATATTTGCTTGATAAGCTCCATGAAGAAGCAGATATAACTTTCTGTGCTGATAATGTTGCCACAAACATAATGAATGTTCCCAAAGCCCAGTGGACATTCTGTAAGAAGTATGGCAAACATCAACCCCACAGAGTGACACAGTACAGAAAGGGCAAGTGTTCTCTATGTGCACAGGGAAAGGGGTGTTATGACAAGAAGCAGAGTGGCTATGGTGGACAGACTAGTCAAATAAATTCAGCTGGCACTAAGTTAAACTTTGTAAATTTTACTTATTTCTTACTGACAGATGTTATAATCATCCAAGAAGAGGCATAGAATATATAGTGCAAAGTTATTAGTATAAGAAATATTGTTTAAAACAGCATGACTGATTCAGTGCGCCTCAGAACACATGTTGGAAACGGTGCATTGGCTGATGTGCTAGTTGTCTATTGCTTTGTTATAAATTGTCCCAAACTGGGCCTTAGAAGACAGTGGGAGCCGGGCATGGTAGAGCATACGTGTAATCCCAATAATTGGGAGGCTAAGATGGGAGGATCACAGGTTCCTAGGGCAGCCTCAGCAACTTAGCTAGCCACTCAGCAACTTAGCAAGATCCTGTTTCTAATTAAACAAACAAACAAACAAATAAATAAATGAATGAAATATGTAGCCGGACGTGGTGGCGCACACTTGTAATCCCAGCATTCGGGAGACTGAGACCGGAGGATCCGGGTTCGCAGCCAGCCTCAGCTTCCTAGTGAGGCACTCCGCTAGTGAGACTCGGTTTCAAAATAAAGAATAAAAAATAGGGCTGGGGGTATAGCTCGGAGGTAGAATGCCCCTGAGTTCAATCCCCAGTACCACACACACACACAAAAAGAAATATGCAAGTAAGTAAGTAAGTAACTAAGTAAGTAAGTAAATGGCCGAGGGTATCATTCAGAGGTCGAACGCTCCTAGGTTCAATTCCCAGCACCTCCCCACCTCCCCGAAGCCAACTCCCCAAACTCTTTGAGTTTCCATAGGTCAGAATGTGGAGGGAGGCTAAGCTTGGAGATTCTGGTGCAGAGTCTTCCATGCAATTGTGGTCTAAATCTCAGCCCACACCGAGTCACAGTCTCGGGAAGGCTTGATTGGGACTGGAGGATTCGCTGCCCAGGTAGCTCACCCGTATGAGTGAAATTTGGTGCCCGCTGTTGATGGGTCTGAGTGTGAGGAGACTGTGCCAGGCCATGAATGCCCCAAAGGGAAGGCCATTAGGGGCCGTTGTGAACGCTGACTACCACATAATATAACCCCTACGGACTCTTTAAGTGCTAAGATTTTATAATTGTAGGGATTTTAGAATAGCTACTAATGATAATGAAACACATTCAATTAAAAATGGACTAAATGTTATAGATGTATGAACAAATCAGCAGAGTAAACAGAATATTGGCACCTGGAAGATACCCACCTTCTAATGCCTATGATCTAGAAACATATTACCTAATACAGGAAGAGGACTTTGAGGATGTGATTAAGTTAACAATCTTGAAATGGGGAGAGTGTCTTGGATTATCAGGGCTAGCCCAGTGTTATCACAGTGTCCTTGAAATTGTGCAATCTCTTTGGCTGTGCTCAAAGACAGATGACTAGTGGAAGAGAGAGCCAGGCAGAAGACAGGAAGAGAAGGATTTGTGGTTTTGAAGATGGAGTAGGAAAGATGTCAAGGAATTCAGGTGATCTCCAGAAGCTAGAAGAGGCAAGAAAAAAAAAAAAAAAAAAAAAAAAAAAAAGCTCCCCTAGGGTCTCCAGGAAGAAATCCAGACTTTAGATGCCTTGAGAGCCGGGCGTGGTGGAGCACGCTTGTAATCCCAGCATTCGGGAGGCTGAGACCCGAGGATCCAGGTTCGCGGCCAGCCTCAGCTACCTAGTGAGGCACTCCGCAACTTAGTGAGACTCGGTTTCAAAATAAAGACTAAAAAATATGGTTGGGGGTGTAGCTCGGAGGTAGAATGCCCCTGAGTTCAATCCCCAGTACCGCAAAAAAAAAAAAAAAAAAATAGATGCCTTGATTTTTGCAAAGGGAAACTATCATTGAGCTTCTAATCGACTGAACAATTTGAAAACATAGATTTGTACTGTGGTAATCTGTTATAGTAGCAATAGGAAACTATACAATCACTATAGAAACTTAATTTTTAAACAGTTTATTATATTAACATATTGAATTAGTTGATTATTCAACACAAATACAGAGTAGTACCTAATGGAATTTTAGTTTCTGCATCACTGGCATTTCATTTTATTTTCTTACATGAACACTTGAGGTTTGCCTTGAGACCAAACTGATAAAATAAAAATCTCCTGAGTCAGAGAATGTATTGTAGTGAGATTATTTTGAAGGACATACTTTATCTCTCAGGAGACTATACTGGATTTCATTTTTAACAAGAGTTCTTCCATGAACTGTTAAAAGTAGATGAGATTTAGAAATCAATGATAGGTTTTGAGTAGGGTAGAAAGTGAAAATGCATACAAAAATTGTATAAAAATTTGAGCATATAAGATATTTCAAACTATTTTATATCAGTATTGGGTTTGAATTGGAATAGAAAAAGAGATGGTAACTTGAACAGTAATGTGCTTATGATTACTCATCATTTGTAATGTTTGTATTTGCATATCTAATGGTAATATACTGTAAGAGTCTTGGGAGACTATAAAAAAGTTCTAGCATTCAGTCACTCAGAACATGTACAACCCAAATGAGAATCCAAGACAAAATACTAAACATTAAAATTACTGTTAAAATTAACAATAGCAAATGATAAACTCCCAAAGAAATTACTCAGAAAATAAATTATATACGACTTCAAATGAAGGAAATACGGTCAAGAAAGACAAGGAAAGACACCATAATGCAGATGCTATTTTATCTGGGTTTTGAAAACTGCAAGACATTGTATAATGTAAGGAGGAAAGGAATTCTAAACAACTAACTTAGAGATAGGAAAATACTCTATTATTGTACGAATTGCTCTATACTAGAGTTTTTGATTACCTGTTTAGGAACTCTTTAAGGAAAATACCATGTCTCGTATTTGTACTCGAGAATTTAGAAGAGTTCCAAGCAATTGTACAAACGTTATATATATATATATATATATATATATATATATATATATATATATATATATATATATATATATATACAACATAATGTTTTCATATACATAGAAATGGTGAAATGATTACTCTTGGTAAGCAAATTAACACACCCATCACTTACTGGAGGGGTATGTGTGTGTGTGTGTGTGTGCATCCTACATCTCTATTTGAAAATGTTCAACATATAATACAGTATTCTTGAGAGTCCTCCTGCAGCACATTAAGTCTCTAGAGTTACTCCTCAGCAACTGCAAGTTTATACACTTTGACCTGCATCTTCCCCTTTCCTCCCCTCCTCATGACGGGTAGCCACCATTCCACTGCTTCTCTGTGTGAGTGACAGTACCTTCATCCATCCTTGGACATTTGGATTGTTTCCATATCTTGGCTATTATGAATAGTGCTTCAGTGAATAGAGAACACTTATCTCTATGAGGTATTGATTACATTTCCTTTGGGTTTATACTAAGCAGAGACATCGGTGGGTCATTTGGTAATTCTATTCAATAAAATTTTAGTGGGTGAACCAGAAGACTTTTAATGAAAAAAATTTATCTCCACAAAATAGATTTGAAAGAAATTTTACAAAATAAATTGAGGTATAAAGAAATACCTAGATTGCTGTTAAAAGATCATGTTAACTTCTGTCAAGAAGATAATACAAACATGAACAGAGGGACGAGACATGTCAATGAGAAAGAAATTACCAAGTCTGGTAAATCATTAGATCTTCAGGCAAAAGAAGGGTGGCTTGGGGAATTTGATCCCACGTGACTATGATGATGCCAGGTAGTGAGAAGAGGAGATGATTTGTGAGAAAGATGTTCAGCTGGTTTCCAACATGTTGCATGATTATAAAACATATATGGTCAGAAGGAATGTGCTCCTGTAACTCAAGAAAGAAGATACAAACTGCAGAGCAATGTGACATAAATCATAATTGCAGTCATGAAAGGGGATAAGATTACCAGTAAACACCGAGAAGGAAGAGAATAAAAACACAACTTAAGAAGCTCCCACTTGGGTGTGATGACTCCCACCTGTAATCCCAGCAACTCAGGAGTCTGAAGCAGGAGGATCATGAGTTCAAGGCCAGCCTGGGCAGTTCAGTAAGAACGTATCTCAAAATAAAAATAAATATGGTTCGGTGGCAAAATGCCCCCTGGTTCAATCACCAGTACCAAAGAGAAGGAGGAAGAGGAAGAGGAGGAGGAGGAGGAGGAGAAGGAGGAGGAGGAGGAAGAGGAGACTCTGACAAAGGATTCAGTGACAGAAGTCCATGGAGGTGTACAGAAGCCGGACAGGTCCCCCATCAGGCCCAAATGCTTTAAGGACAGAAAAGGAGTCTTCTGGTTTAGGAAGTGCTTTTGGTTTTGTGTCGGGTTGCTGCTTGGGATGCTTGAGAGAGTTCTCCCCCAGCAATGATTTAGGAGAGCAATTACCATTAGGTATCTAAAAACTTTTTGATTCTGAAAAACAGTAAGTCAGAAGTTGACACACTGAAGTTGAAATAATGGAGCTCCCTCCCACACCCCACATGTTCTCTCCAGGAATTTCTACTGAGTGTGTACCAAGAGTATCCAAAGGAATTGCTAAGTGTCGCAAGGGTCCACCTTGCAAGCTCTGTGTGTGCGAGGGAGAGTTGGGTTGCCCAGACCTTGAACCCAGCGGGACTAAGAATAGGAAGGACCCAGGAACACGATTTTACCCTGGGAGGACAGAGATCTGTAATCAAGGTAGAACCAAGGCTTCTCTAGTAGGGTGACATTGGTAGAGTGACATTGGTCTCTGATACGCATCACGAGATAGGACAGAAATGGTTTCTTCAAAGATAACTGCTACCCTTACCAAATTTACAGTAAGAATGTGTGGTAAGATGAAAACATGTTAAATTAGCAAAATTTTGGATTAAAAAGGTGTCTTTTACATGCCAGCAGATAAAGCATGCTGCAGCCCCTTATGCTGACATTTTTGTCAACACACTCTGCTAATTATTCAGAATAACATTTTTCATAATTGGCAAGGCCATGCCCCCTGCATGGACTTTCTCAGCGAATGCTGGAAATTGCTAAATACAATTTGTGTAATTTATTTTTGTCAATGACCTTATTAGAGCTTCTACTGGCAAACTGTGCTTGTGGGTGGATGTGTGTATGAAAATGCAGTCTTGACTTTAAAAAAAAAAAAAAAGAAGTTATATAACTTTACACTTCATAAATTTAACAAACCAAAATGTTATCAGTAATAAGTGTTTCGAGGAAGCGCTGTTTTGCCCACTGACTGCTTTGATGGGAGCTGATTAGATAACGGTTTTTCATCTCTGTGTTGTACTGATATTGGCCTCAGTCCAGTTGGCTGCTAAGGTGCCAAACACTCACAAACAAAAATTACCCATAAAACTTGTGACAGCCTTCTCTGGGTTCATGGACACAGATCACTGCACATCTGGATGGGTTGTTTCGGCTGAGTTTATAATGTCATATCCCTTGTAAACATGATACACCTGTCTCTCAATCTCACAAACATTTTTCGAAACTGAAGCATTTATTTTCCCCCAGAACTCAGCAGTGGTGTAGTATTTACTGAAACTGAACCCAGGGGCCTCTGAAACTTTCTAGGATTTCAAGTATTTTATCTTCAGATACAATAACCCTTTATTTAATCAAATTAGAAGAAAAATCTACTTTATTTTTGCATAATCACAAAGTTAAAAGTTAGAGACAATGAAAACATCATATAGTCGAGGATTTCCATCACCTTTCAGAGAATTAAGACTGAGATTTGTAACTATTTACATTTTTTTGCATGTTGAAAGTTACTCCTTCTGGCAATGTCATGAAGGATCAACTACTGAACTCTGTGTAACAGACAGGAAGTTCTCAAGAAGTGTATGTCTGTTGTCATACTACTCCAGAGGAGCTTGCAACCCGTTTAGGAGGACAGGATGGATACGCTTGAAAACATACTAAACTGGACAACAAATAGGCATCCATCCTGCGCAAGGTGGGAATACAGCCAGCGGTGACTGGCAGGTGCCGGGGTCCACGGGAGACAGGGATGAGAGCTGCCCTCTGATTTAAGGTCTGGTCTGCGGCTTGCTGAGTCAATCACTGGTCGCTACTCTGCCCCTCATCTCAAAACCATTGACTGCAAATGAGCCACTTTATTAGTGTAGGTATCAGGATTTATTTCCAGCCAGGGCCATGAAATATAGATCAGATTTCCTCTCCTCACTCCCCGAGTCCTGCAGCTAAGCCTCAAACACAAACTCTCTTTCCCAAGGTGTGCACACATTTGGCCCTCATGTTTATGTTTACGAGATATACCAGCTCAAATAATTACACTGGGAAAGAAAGTCGGGAGCCCAAACGCAAATGCTGTTAGGACATTTGGAAGTGGGAGTTGAGTCATTCTTAGGACAAAAGGCCTGGAGTCGCATGGTCAGAGCTGCGGTGCGCGAGCAGGAGAGAGGCATGGGGAAGATGACAAAGAAAACACTCATGAATTTTCTATGTGACCATAGGACTGCCATAACTCAACATCAGCGGATTAAAAATTGATCTTGGATCCTCTCATACTTCATTTATTCCACTCCACATACCTTTGCCGAGTACCTGCTATATGCCAGGGTCTGTGATAGATGCTGGAAACAGAGCTGAACCGGTCTCTGCACCCAAGGACTTGGCACTTTAATGGGAGCAAGACAAGAAAATAAGCTCTGGGAAGGTGTGCAAGTGATTCTGCACAAACACAGAATAAAAAGAAAGAATGAAATCAAGAGGGGACGAAAACTAAGCTGATTTTTTTTAAATTGGTGCATTGTAATCATACATCTTTGTTAGGTACAAGCTGGTAAAGGAATACATGCACATATTTCTCATTTAACTCTTCCTCAATTCCTGCCACATTCCCTCACCCTCCCTCCTTCTCAAGTTCAGTTTATTGATTGACTCTGATATGTTTGTGAAAGTACATCATATGCATTAAGGTGTTACCCCCCTCCCACATAATCTCCAGTTAAGTCAACTTCTTTGCTCATCTAAGGTTGCTCCTTCTTCATCTGGAGTCCCTCTTATGCCCCATTTTCTCCCAAGTATCTGCATATTAAAAAGAAATATGACTTTTTACTATTTGTGACTGACTAATCTCACTTAACATAATGTTTTCCAGTTCCATCGATTTCCCTGCAAATGACATGATTTTGTTCTTCTTTATGGCTGAGTAAAATTCCATTGTGTACATATCCCATAGTTTTGTAATCCATTCATCTGTTGATGGACATCTTGGCTGGCTCCATGGTTTGGAATTGTGAATTGTGCAGCTATAAACATAGATATACATGCATCAGTCAGAGTGTTTGGTTTCCAATCTTTTGGGTAGATACACAGAAGTGGTATTGCTGGATCATGTGGTAGGTTCATTCCCATTCGTCTGAGGATCCTCCATACTGTTTTCCAAAGTGGTTACACTAATTTGCAATCCCATCAGCAATGTATTAGGGTTCCCACTTCGCCACACCCTCGCCAGCATTTGTTGTTATTCATGTTCTTGATGATTGCCATTCTGACTGGAGTTAGGTGAAATCTCAAGGTAGTTTTGATTTGCATGTCTCTGATTGCTAATGATGTTGAACATTTCCTCATACATTTATTGGCCATTTGTATTTCTTCTTTTGTAAAGTGTCTATTTAGGTCCTTTGCCCATTTTTTGATTGGGTTTTTTTTTAGCTGAGTTTCTTGAGTTCTCTGTATATTCTAGATACTAGTCCTCTATCGGAGGAGTAGCTGACAAAATTTTTCTCCCACTCTGTGGGCTCTCTGTTGAGGTTGATAGTTTCCTTTGCTGCACAGATGCTCTTCAGTTTAATGCAATCCCATGTATTGATCTTCCTTTGAGTTGCTTGTGCTTTTGCGGTCTTGTTGAGAAAGTTTTTCCTGTGCCTATGTGTTGTAGTGTTGGTCCTATGCCCTCCTCAAGTAGCTGCAAGGACTCTGGCCTGACTTCCAGGTATTTGATCCACCTTGAGTTGACTCTTGTGCAGGGTGAGAAAGTGGGGGTTATTTCCATTTTTACGGAATAGTTTGAGGAGTATTTGGATTAGCTCTTCTATAAATGTTTTTTAAAATTCACTTGGAAAACCATCTGGCCCTGGGCTTTTGTTTGATGGTCAACTCTTTATTGCTATTTCTATCTCTTTGATTGTTATTGGTCAGTTTAAGTTTTCTATATCTTCTTGACTCAACTTAGGAAGGTTATATGTGTCTAGAAATTTCTAAATTTCTTCTAGATTTTCCATTTTGTTGGAGTATAGTTTTTCAAAATAGTTTCTGATGATCCTCTGTATTTCTACACTGTTGGTGGTAATATCACCTTTTTCATCTCTTATTTTGGTAATTTGGGTTTATTCTTTCTTTTGGTTAGGTTGGCCAATGGCTTGTCTATCTTTTTTATTTTCTTGAGAAACCAGCTTTTGGTTTTGTTGATTTTCTGTATTTTTTTTTTAATTCTCTACTTCATTAATTTCTGCTCTGATTTTCTTAATTTTCTGTCTTCTACTGGCTTTGGGGTTAGCCTGTTCTTGTTTTTCAAGCACTGTGAGCTGTGTCATTAGGTTATTTAGTTGGTGATTTTCTGTTCTTCTTATGTGGGCACTCAGTGCTATAAATTTTCCTCTTGGTACTGCCTTCAAGGTTTCCCAGAGGTTTTGATATGTTGTGTCTGTTTCATTGGTTTCTAGGAATTTTTAAATTTCCCCCCTTACTTCTTCTATGACCCATTCCTCATTCAGCAATGTGGTGTTCAGTCTCCATGTGTTTACATGGTTACTCTGGGTCTTCTTAGACTTGATTTCTAGTTTCACTCCATTGTGGTCTGAAAAGATGCAGGGAACTATGTTACATTTTTTGAATTTGCCAGTGCTCGCTTTGTGGCCCAGAATGTGGTCTATTTTGGAGAAGGTTCCATGTGCAGCTGAGAAAAATGCGAATTCAGCTGTAGTTGGGTGAAATATTCTGTATGTGTCCAATAGGTCCATTTGGTTTATGGTATTCTTTAGGTCTGAGTCGTCTTTGCTGACCTTTTGTTTAGAAGATCGGTCTAGTGATATGAGAGGAGTATTGAAGTCTCCCAGTATTAGTGTATTGGGATCTATATGTGTCTTTATATCATACAGAGTTTGTTTTATGAAAGTGGCTGCACCTATATTTGGGGCATAGATGTTGATAATTGCTATTTCTTCTTGCTGGATTGTTCCTTTTACTAGTAAAAAAATGACCTGCTTTGTCTCTTCTGATAAGCTGAGGCTTGAAGTCTAATTATCTGATATCATAGTTTCTACTCCTACTCATCTTTGAGTTCCATTGGCACAGATTACCTTACTCCAGTCCTTCACCTTTAGTTTGTGGGAATCTTTGCTTGTAAGTTGTGTTTCTCGCAGGCTGCATATAGATGGATTCTGAGTTTTAATCCATTTTGCCACCTTGTATCTTTTTAGTGGGGAATTGAGGCCATTTATATTCAGTGTGATTATTTAGAGATGATTTTTAATTCCTAACATTTTGAGTTTTGACTTTCTGTTTGTGGTAGTGTTTGTTCCTTTTTGCTTAGTTGTTTGCTTCCTGGAAATTGTTGTTTCTCTGGTTCTGATGTTTACTTTTAGTTCTTCTTTGTAGTTAATCTCTTTGAGTATTTTCTCTAGTGCTGGTTTGGAAGACATAAATTCAGTTTCTGTTTGTCATGGAAGGATTTTATTTCCCTGTCAATTTTGAGAGAGAGTTTTGCTGGGTATGAGAATCTTGGCTGCAAGTTATTTTCTTTCAGAGTTTGGAATATGTTACTCCAGCCCCCCCCCCCCCTGGCTTTCATGAGTTTATTTGGGAGATCTAGAGTGATTCTAATTGGTTTGCCTCTAAATGTCACTTGGCCTTTTACTTTTGTTGCTTTTAGAATTCTCTCTTTAGCCTCTACATTAGTCAACTTGATTATTATGTGGCATGGTGAACCTCTTCTTTGGTCTTTTCTTGAGGGAGTTCTGTATGTTTCCTGCACCTGTATGTCTACTTCTCTTTTTATGTTTGAAAAATTCTCTGATATTACTTCTTTGAAAAGATGTTTATTCCATTAGTTTCAACTTCTAATCCCTCTTCTATGTCTATTATTCTTAGGTTAGCTCTTTTAAAATTGACCCAGATCTCATTGATGTCCAATTCATATCGTCAATTTTTTTTTCTAGATTATGTACAATGGATTCATTTTTGGAATGGTCATCTTCTAAGTGATATTCTATTTTCCATGTGGTCTAATCTACTGTTTATAGTTTGTATTGATGCGTTCCCTTCAATTATTGCATCTTTCACATCCTTCACTTCCCTCAAGGCTTATCTATGATTCCTGTTGGAGATATCAGATTCTTTGTTTATTTGTTCCTTTATTTCTTTCCAGATGTCTGTGTATTCTTTTTGGAAGTTTTATATCATTTCTACTATTCAAGATCTGAATTGTTCTTCTGCTAATCTCTGCCATTCAGAGTTGTTGAGTTCTGTTATTGTGGGGTTGTGGTGGCTCATCGTTTCTTTGCCTTTTTTCCTTCACATGTTTTCCCTGTTCTTAAGTTTATATCTTTGCTGCTCTTGTTAGTTCTTCTTTGTAGTTAATGTCCCTCAATTTATAGGTTTCTTATTTTTATTTTCTCTCTGTGAAGAGTATCTTGCACTGAGTTGCAATTACTCTAGGACTTCTTCTGCCTACTCTATTGGTGCCTTTGGTGGGTTTCAGGTGTTGACTTCTAAGGTCTATTTGTTGCTTCTCTTATGGGGTTCGTCTCAAAGATGTGAGTAGGACAGTTTGTGGTCTCTGTGTTTTTAGGTCTTGATTTGGGATGTGTTGAACTATTTCTTCTATTAGCAGAGGTGAGCTTATCCTTAGGGTTTGGCAGTCCTTTCTCATGGTTCACCTCTCTGGTCCAATCTCTGTAGTGGGGGTTTAGAGGTGTCCGTTGGTATATACAAGGACAGGTTGTGTTCAGTGGTGACGTTTGGGTTAGAAGTCACAGTGATGAATCAAGAATAGGGTAAAGTAGAGGGTATGGTCCAGTGGAATAAGAGGTTAAGTTTGTTGAGGTGATATATGGTAAAGATTAGAGATAGTAGATCTGTGAGGGATTCTGGTAGTCAATGTAGTATATTCAGGTGCAGTGGTATGAAATGGTTTGTTATGACACAGGGAAAAAAGGAAAAAGGAAAGAGGGAAAAAAAGGGTTGAGGAGAAGAATATAAATGAGAGAGAGGGAGGGAAGCTTGCAAAAGGGATAAGGAATAGAGTCAACAAACTGAGCAAAAAATAACAAAGCAACTGATCATCCAAAAAAACATAAATAAAACAAAGCAATACACAACAAAAACAGAGTAAAAACAAAACCCCCCAAAACAAAAAACAACAATAACAAAGAGAAACAAAAACACAGACCCTGCAAGTCTGTAAGTACAGAGCCCAGTTGGCCTCTTTTTGGATCTGCATGAATATTTTTAGCTTTTAAATGTCTGCTCACTATATTAGATTTTCAAGCATGTTTCAGGCAGTCTTAATTGACCTCTCTGTCAGTGCAGGCAGAGGGCTCCACTGGTGCCTCTATCGTTGCAAGCTTCTGTCTCTGCGCTCTCCATAGGGCCTGTCCCTGTGCTGCTCTTGTCTATGTAGGCAGGGGGGCATCACTGGGTCTGGACTCAGTGTAGGCTGGACGCTCTGCACTTTCCACAGGCCTTGTCTGTGTCTCTCCCTCTGCCTTTGCTGGTGGCAGGAATGCAGTCTACATGCCAGGCATTTTCCAGGGTGCCTGTAAGGGCTCTATGCCCTGTGTGCTCTGGGTCCTTTCCGCACTTCTGCTCCTATCCAATCGCTAGAAGTGCGGGTAACTGAGTCTGCCCTTTGCACAGGGTCTCCCCCACCCCAAGAGCACAGTTAACTTACTGTTATGTGCTGCTCTGGCTCTGGAGGGAGAGTTGAGCTGGGGTGTCTCTGCCTCGGGTTTAAGCTGGTCGTCCCAGGCTTTCAGGTCACTATCGATCCTGCGGGGATATGCCTCCTGATTAGGGCATGGAGTTCTGGAGTTGCTTACTCCACATCTGGACACTGGGTATGCAGGAGGTCATTAGGTCTCGGTGCTAGTAGACCCCACTCCAGGCAGCTGGGTCAATAGCAGCTGCTGATCTGCGGCATGCACCGCTATCAAGCACACAGGCTACTTTGCTCTCCCTGGTCGGCTTTCTGGGTTCTGTTCAGCTGTGCTTCAATTTTTGTTACTTTGTTCACTTTTTTGTTGCTTTTTTCTTCTGTCAAGACACTGCTTTTATGGCAGTTTTGATTCGAGCTCTACAGCGCCTGAGGAGAAGTGTTTCACTCAGATGTCATCTTGGGCACCTCCTAAGCTGAGTTTTAAAAAGTTAAAAAGAAGGGCAAAGACACACCAGGGAAAGCGGACAATATGTGTTGTAGGTTCAGGAGGCCCAAACGACACCCTTTTCCCCAAAACAAAAATCAGTTGAGAAATAAAAGATGAAAGTAGAGGACAGCTATTATAAGCAAAACATTTGTGACTCACAAATGTTCCCATAGGATTCATATGTTGAAATCCTTCCCCCACCCCAAAATGATGGTTTTTGGAGGGAGTGCCTTTGAGAGGTAATCAGGACATATGAGTGGAGCCCAGTGAATGCGTTATCCTTACAAAAGAAACCTTTAGACCTTTAGAATTCTCTCGTCTCCAGCCTCAGCAATTTAGTGAAGCCCTCCTGCAACTTAGTGAGACCCTGTTTCAAAATAAACAATAAAATTGGGCTGGAGGTATAGCTTGGAGGTAGAATGCCCCTAGGTTCAACCCCCAGTACCACACAAAAAAATTCTTTGGTCTCTTTTTGCCATGTTATAAGAGAAAGAAGTTGGCATTCTGCAACCCGGAAGAGGGTCTTCACAAAAGCCCTGCCAAGCTAGACCTCAATCTTAGATTTCCTCTAAGAATTCCTCTAAGATTTCCTCTAGAATAAGGCTGGAGAAATCTGTATTTCTTGTTTATAAGCCACCTGGTGTGCAGTATGTAGTTACAGAAGCCCCCCAAAAGACTAAGACTGGAGCCAAAATGAGGGCCTCTATTACCAAAGAGGATAGAGCAGAGGATGCAGGTGACGTCAGTGGTTGAGTGGACACTAGTGCATTGTCCACATTTAGGAGTCACGGGCAATATGGAACCAGAGGAACATGGGGAGCTGAGTACAGGCAGCTTCCAGAGAAAAGGACAGAAGGGGCAGGTAGACCCAGGCTCAGTTTCTTTTTCCAAACTCTTCTAATAGATAAGTGACACTCCACCTTATCTAGAGTGAAGGGAGTGTGGGCATCGAATGAGGGATGAAATCAGAAGTGTTCCCCCAGCAGAACCTCCTCTTTATTCATTATTCACCAGGAGTGGGAAATAAACATTGCTCCCTAACAAGGAGTGAATGCAGAGCCAGAGAGAATGTGCAAATAAATAAGTAAACAGAATAAATATAAACAGAGCAGAGGCTGAGGCTGAAGGGGGAATATTTCATGGGGAGTGTATTGTAGACCAAATGCCATGAACTCCTCCCGAATGTGATATGTTGAGGTCCTGGCCTTAAGCAGAGTATTAGGAGAGTTAAACAGTATTGAGAATTCAGTAGGATTAGATGAGGTCAGGAGATTGGGGCTCTCTTGAGTGGGGTTAGTTTCAAGAGAGTCCCAGGAGAGCTTTCTTACTCTGTCTACCATGTGAGAATACAAGAAGTCACAAGCCAGTAACCGAGAAGAGTATCCTCACCAGAACCCAACCATGTTGGCACCCTGATCTCCTACTCCCAACTCCCAGAACTATGAGAAATGAATGTCTGTTTTTAAATTTTTATGTTTGTTTATTTACTTTTATTGGTCCACTGTAATCATACATCTTTGTTAGGTACAAGCTGGTAAAGGCATACCTGCACACATCTCTCATTACGTCTGTGTTTGTACGAGCTATCTAGACCATGTTACTTGGCTATAGCAGCCCAAGCTAAGATACGCTGAAAACAAGAAGCCAGAAATTCTATGTCATGTCATGCAGTACTGCCCATCCTGTTTCCAATCCCAGGAATCCATTCAGTCTAGTACCCCACTTTCAAAGATTTCAGGGCTTGTTACTAGTGGTGATGGTATCCATCTGTGAGGAATTGACAAGTCACAGAAGTCAGCCAGAGGGATAAATGGTTCCTGATGGACAAAGTGTGAAAGCTACTGATAGAAAGCCCAAGCCACCTAGTGCCTGTTGGTTCGTCCCCAGCCTTCTAAACCATGATGTTACTCTGGAGGTTCTGCAGTCATATACAATTAAGGAAATATTGTTTCTACATGTTCAAACAGTCATTCACAAGAATCTATATAGACATATTTTAAAGTTCTTCATTTTAACTTAATAATTCACCTTGTGAAAGAAAATTATGCCAAGACACTTTCTCAGTACACTACAACATTATAGTTTCCTTTGGGCCCAAGGAAGCAACTTTCTGAAGGGAGTAGATGACATCAAAGACAGTTATTTCTGATTAACTTCATTATTCATATCAGTGCTGTAAACTATCATCTGATTCTATGTACAAGAGATAATCTGAAAGACCTTAAAAATTGTGTGTGTGTGTGTGTGTGCATGCACAACAGACCGAGATATTTTAATTTATTTCAGAACAGCATAAGAATGTAAGTATAAAAATAAACACATATGCACAAACACCAAATGGAAAACAAGACCCTTCCAACAATAGCACTGTGTTGGTTCCTCCATCCATTGACTAAAACTCACATCAGCCTGAAGCCTCCCACCTCCCGGAGTGGTGTTCAAGAGTCCTGAACAAAACAGGAAAGTAAGGGTGCCTTTATTTGCGCAGTGTCACCTCACCTTAAGAACCCCCCTGCCTGGCTTCTCTCCACTCAGCTGGGCTCCTGAAGACTTTTGATTCCTGCTGCTGAAGTTCCTGTTTGCTCTCAGGATTGTTGACCACTTGGGGCACAACAGAACAGCATGGGGCTGCTGCCTCTTTGGCACAAGCTTGCTATGCAGCAGTAGGTGGCTTCTCACCAGTTTGGCTCTTGCTTTAGGACAATGAGTGACAAGATGTTAGTTCACACAGCATGGCTTATGTAACTTCCAAAAGAAAAAGATCAGACTGGAGGTTTGTTCAGCAAATCAGCAAGATTTCCAAAGCAAGAATAAAAGTCTTTTCCTTGCCTCCCAAGATAAAGAGGACTTGGCTAAACCCCCAAAGCACACTTCAGTGGAGAAAGGAGTCTGTGTGGAGAACGTCACTTTTAGATGAATGCCATTCAAAATTACCAGACTGGGATCCCTGCAGAGAGGTCTTTTTTAGGGAGAAGGGAGACTGGAAATAGAAAATATTAATTATCAGAAATGTTCACTCTTCTGAACAGTTTTGTTTGTTGGTGTGACTAATACCGTGGGAAGCAACTTAAAGGAGGAAAGTTTTATTGTGCCCATGGGTTCAGAGGTTCCAGTCCATGTCAGCTGTAGACCGGGGTGAGGCAGAACTTCACAGTGGGAGGGCACAGCAGAGGGAAGCTGCTCAGCTCGTGGCAGCTAGGAAGTAGAGAGGCGGGGGGGGGGGGGGGGGGGGGGGGGGGGGGGGGGGGGGGGGGGGGGGGGAGAGAGAGAGAGAGAGAGAGAGAGAGAGAGAGAGAGAGAGAGAGCGCGAGAGAGCGAGCAGAGAAGGGGATGGGGACAAGATACAGTCCCCAAAGGCACATGCCCAAAGACTCACTCCTTTCAACTATGTCCCAACATCTACCGTTTCCACCGCCTCCCTTCCAACTGTGAGCACTGTGAGGTCTGACTCTGAGGTCTGACCACGAGGTCATGCTGGAAGAGAACCAAGAACAAAGGAACAAAGAAAGAGGCCCCAAGATGACCTGGCCACTAGCATACCAACTGGTGGCTTACACTACCACTCCTGTGCCCCCCTCTTCTTGGCCCCATAAAAATCCCCTAGCCTGTATGGAGCTGGGCTTCTGACTTTCCTGGGCTCTATCGCCCCTGCTCAGTTGCCTCCTTCCAGGTTTTATTCCTAAATAAAACCTGCTCCCTGCTCTCCAACCATATTTTCTTTGCCTCCAGATACCCCGACACCAATAGTCCATTCAGCTATGAATGGATGAACCCACCCAGGAGGTCAGAGCCTCTTGATCCAAACACCTCTCCAAAGTCCCACCTCAGAACTTGGCTGCACCAGGGAGCAAGCCTTCAGCCAAGAAGGAACATCCCATATCCCAACCTTTACAATGGTGCTCATGTTAATAGAAGAAATCTAAACCTAGCAGAAAGGTGTCTACCTAAGACATAATGACACACTATCATTGTCCTGGATCTTGATAAAGTCATGTAAATGCTTGTCTCTTGTTTAGATAATTATTTAGCTTCACAGAAAAATAAATAGTTGTTAGGAAGACAAACATCTTTGAACATGAAAACTCTGAAGTAGATGTTCTTTGAATTTGGGAACTAGTGTCTTTGAGGGTTTGGTTATGACTAATCATCACAGCTTCGGGAAAATCTTCCTGAGAAGTTATACGAGAATTGTTGAAGCTCAGCCTCTAGACTTCTCAATGAATCATGACGGTTTGTTCATATTTGCCTCTTCTTTTTTTCCTCTCTAGAGATAATAGTCACATGGCAAACAAAATTTCCAATATCGTCCAGTGTTTGGTTACCATGTTTTTTGTGAATTGAAAAAGGCAACAATAAAAACTAGCAGAGTCTGTGCATTTTTCTAGTGTCCAGAATTCTGATCTCAGGAGACTTTCCTTTAATTGTTTCTGAAGAAGACAATTTTCCTCCAAGTTTAAGTAGGCAGACAGGTTTTGCCAGGTAATCTAATGCCTACCCCCCCACCCTTCACCCAGTAGTCACACATATTTCTTTCTATGATTGTCTCACAACGCAATAATAGGCTGGTAAGATTCTTTTGCCTCTAAGTTAAATTTTTCACATCTTTGAAAATAAAGTAAAAACAAATGAATTTTTACCACAATCCTACAATCCCATTTTTATAGAAATAGGGCCAGAATGGACATCAAATACATTGGAAAGCCAACCAAACATGGTTCACTGTGCTAAATCAAATGTACATGTTTTATACTGCAAGATTCCACTTGTTTTTTTTTTTTTTTAAATCTGAGAAATGATTACAAGAGTGTTTGGCAGTAAATAAAGCATAGAGGCTGGGTATTTCATGCAGCAACCATTGTGGTAATAACAAAAGAAATGGGTGTATGCCCGCTCAGTCACGAAGCACTCAATCTCTTTAGAACTCTGGAGAACAACAGCTGCTCAAGTCCTCCATGACATTGGGCGGTTGTGAAAGTAACTTCCAGCATGTATGTAGAGGTGCTTGACAAGTTGAAGTGTGTCTGGAAAAAGTTTAGGTATCACTGTGCAATGTAAGGCGTTATGATTTTGTGAAGATGAGGTGAAAGCTGCTCTTTTATCCCTCCAGTCCACTTTCATCCTAAAGAATGGTTTTTTTTAAAATGTCAAGTAGTGACTATAAAATCTCTATGATCCAAAGTCATAAAGTATACAACCTTGTTTTTTTTTTTTTTTTTTTTTTTTAAAAAAAAAACACTTCTGTCCATGCATTGTAATTAATGCATCATACTCAGGGTCAAAGTGATATAAACATCCATGCACACAGCACTTGCTGTATTTCCCTTCTTATCCTACTGCACTTTTCTTCTTCCCTGTGTATGTTAGTGAGATTCATAGTGATAGCTTCCTATACAGACATAGCATTATTTGAACTCTTTCCTTTCTCAATCCTCCTTTCCCCCTTCTTCATCTCCCTCCCTCAACCCCTTTCCACTCTTCTACTGGTTTTCTTTCCACTTATCCTTTTGTTTCTCTAGCTTCCACATATAAGAAAAAAACATGACCCTTGACTTTCTGAGACTGACTAGTCTCACTTAACATAGTATCCTCTAGTTCCATCCATTTTTCTACAAATCACATAGTTTTGTTCTTCTTTATGGTTGAGTAAAATTCCATTGTATGTCATTTTCAAGTTATTAGTTTGAGACAGGGTCTCTCTAAGTTTCCCAGGCTGGTCTGGAGGTTGGGATCCTCCCTCCTCCGCCTCCGGAGTCAGCCATTACAGGCACACACCGCTGCACCCTGCAGGTCATGCAATCATACGTTTGGATATGGAGAGGACATTAGTTAACTCAGAGTTCCAAATCATAATTTTGTAGACAAGGAGATTGAAGTACAGGTATGAGACAACATGGCTTAGTGTCCAAAAGGACCCCCTTGTGAACATAAGAAGCCAGCAGGCAGCGGAGGGTGGGGGTCTATCCTCAGCTTCTGACAGCCTCTGTGACTGATGGTAGTTTTCAGGAAGAGGGATTAGTACAGGACTCATTGATAGCAAACAGTGCTGCAAATCTCATTGTCCTGAAAATTAAAAGCAACAACCAAACTTGGTTCCTGTATTATTTGTGCTTGCAAAAGCGTCCACGTTGGCTGAACAAACACACTCGGGCCGCGCACATCTGCGCTCTGCGGTGTTGCAGGCTTTCATCCCACCATGCTTGCTCTTTGAGAGAGGCCGGCTTCACGCTGAACTCAGCAGGAGGACGACAGGGCAGGACACCAATTAGTGGAGGCGTTTGCACTGACTTGACAGAACCACTGCGTGGGGAAGTTCGCTGGAGCCCAGGCGATGGTGGAAGCATGTCCTTTGGCAGGAAATAATTAAATTGAAAGTAGAAAGCATTCTCTTTCAGAGATGGAGGTTTGATTTATGTTGAAGAAAATTTGCAACCTTCGGAAAACATGATCGGCCACCAGTTCCACGTGATCTTGACAAAGCCAGGCGGAATTGCATTGTGTGATGCTGCCCTTTCTCTGGGATCCCAATTCACTTTTTTGACCTTGAGCAGGATGGACACCAAAACAGAGGTCACAACTCTGAGTTAGCAAAGCATCAGGTAGAAGCTGTCAGTGCCCCATCCCTCCTTCCTCCAAATAAATACCATCTATAGTTATGTGCGTCTCGGGTCGGCCAATGGGCTACTTTTGTAGTTCATAAGCTTTCATTACATTATGATTTTCAAGGATTATATTTTCTGGGTTTTTACATCATGAATTGTTTTTAGAGTAAAAAAAAACAAGATAGATAACTAGTTGTGTGTTGGCTGTGCTTTTTGTAGTACATGTTTTGCTTTTAATCAGTTCCAGACTGATCAACTAAAACAGCTACAAATGAAATCTCCTATGATAATATCCTCAGAAATTTTAAACAGCTCTAAGAGATTTGGCCTCAGACCCAAACATTAACATGATCGCTCAATTTTAATGAGGTTAAGCAAGGTGCTGGACATCTGGCCGGTGCTCAGGGTCTCGGCCCGAGTGGGGAGGGCCACCTCGTTCTTACAGAGAATCTAAGAGGCAGTGACAGGTGATAATGTAATGCAGGAGGCTACTGCCCTTGGTCGCTTCATCTTTTCACCTCACTCAATTCCCAGAGGCAATGATGTTCAAACCAGATGTAAACAGGTTTACTGGGATCTGAAGAAGAATTTTGCAGGGAAAATTTTTAAAGAATTAAAAAAAAAATTCTAACATGTATCACAATGAGTTATTCAACCTCTGGAAACAACCTCTGACAACTAACCTCTGGAAGGGCCAGGCAGAGAGATGGAGACCATTGCCTAGTACTGTTGAGGTGATGTTTCAACACAGGCCTACATGGTATAATGTTTAAATGAGACCAAACATAACTATCTCCTCAAACATTTGCCATTTCTTTTCTTTTTTTTTTTTTTTTTTGCGGTACTGGGGATTGAACTTAGGGGCGTTCTGAGTCTCACTAAGTTGCGGAGTGCCTCACTAGGTAGCTGAGGCTGGCCAGGAAACCGGATCCTCCGGTCTCAGCCTCCCGAATGCTGGGATTACAAGCATGCGCCACCACGCCTGGCTAACATTTACCATTTCTTTATAGTGAAAACTCGCCTGTTGCATCTTGTTAAAATATACAGTATGTTATTGTTATCTACAGTCACCCTACTGCACAAGAGCGCACCAGAGATAATCCTTTCCCAACCTATACCAGGCATTCAATGACCGAAGGATAGAATCACAAAACTTGGAAAGGTATTTTCACCATAATTATGTGTCACCATGTTTGTGTAGAGGGGAGGCCAGGTTACCCTACACTGGAGGAGCAGAGGCAGGAGAACTTGCTGCAAGGGGGAGAATGTCCGCAACGGCACTGCCCAGTACGGCAGCCATTGGCCTCATGTGACTACTGAGAACATGAAATGTGGCGATTGTGACTGAGGAACTGAGGTTCTAATTTTATTTCATTTAAACTAGAATTGCTACGTGTAGCTCATGGCTACTTCATTGCATAGGACAGTTGAAGAAAATATGTGTGACGCTTGTGGGCTGGTAATCAACTAGATAAACTAAACACATGCATCCATCGACACCACAAAAAACGAAACTCTTCAGCCAGGCATGGTGGCAGACACTTGTAATCCCAGTACTTGGGAGGCTGAGACAGGAGGATTCCAGGTTCACTGCCAGACTCAGTTACTTAGTGAGGCCCTCCGCAACTTAGTGACACGCTGTTTCAAAATAAAGAATAAAAATTAGGGCTGGTGGGTGTAGCCCAAAGGTAGAATGCCCCTGGGTTTAATCCCCAGTACTGAAAAAAAAAAAAAAAGAAAGAAACTCTTCCCCCTCAACATTATCTCTTTTCACTTCATTACCACCATTGTTTTGGTTTGCCAACAACACCTTCTGTGGATTTCTGAAAATAAAGAAACTAAAAGGGTAGAAAATCTTACCCCTTAAGTCAATACATTCCAGGCGATGTAAAATATTGGTAAGGTGGTCACTGATACACCCATTCTGGGTGTAAAAATTACATCATGGAGTTGTTCTGGGCTAGCCTGAGGCCGTAGCCTTAGCATAAGTAACGCCATGTTGCTACCCTAGGTGACCCAGCTCGTCACGCATAGCTGCTTGCTTGGCTTCTGTAATTTCTGCTTGACTCGCACCTGCAGGAACAGCCCATTTGGAACTTTCCATCCTTGTCACAACCGGGATGTATATAACAGAAGGATCCATCTTTGTCACAACCAGGATATGTGTGTAATAGAAGGCGTTGATGTGGTTTGTTGCATTTACACACAATACTGTTTTGTGGCTTCTGAAAGTTACACTTGTCTTTCACCCCTGCTGTGCCACCCTGCTGTGAGAACCTGAACTTTTCAACCTGAGCTTAAAGTTTGTCTGTATAAAAGTAGCCCAAAACAGCCATTTGGCACTGCACCTGGGTTCAGGGTCCAATGTGGCCCCGACCAGTAAAGAAAAGACTCTCTTTTGGATGTATTTTGGGATCTGAATGGTCTTCCCTGGTGGTCCTACCTCATAACAGGGTGCCTTGGATGGCCCAATTCAAACCTAAGGCAATCCTAAATCAATCTATAAATAATAATAGTTACTTAGCTTAGAGAGAGGAGTATAAACTTGACTTAATAAGAGTCCTTAGGTAAATTGGGAGTTCTTTTAAGAGTCAGTTGCTTTTGCCTCCCAGGAAAATAGCCCCCCAAAAAACCCAGATTTTATTTGTTACATCAAGGGAAATATAGATCAGATGCAAAGGTCTCCCGCCCAACTTTAATATCAAGCAATGCAATGAGCTTCTGTCATGCATGCCATACACGGCATCTAGTTTAGCCTCCTGATGTCTTTCACTACCCTCTTTCTAGAATTGTGTGTCTTATTTCAGCAGGATATGTGTAGCTGAGTAGCATACATAAAGGTCTTACTATATCATTTCCAGACTTTCAACTCCCACATAGTCTAGTGTGTATGCATAATTATTTCTTTAAAAGTATGTGTTCAGAGTTAAGGTTAATAGGAGTTCATATAGGTTGTTAGTAAGCTTATTGTCTAGTTGTAAAAGGTACCAACCTGGTTGGCACGGGATAGAGGTTCAAAAGTCAAAGTTCTTAGCCTAAGGGCATGATCCCAACTTAGCCAAATGAAAGAAACAGAGAAGACTCCGATTTGATTATTCAAAGATCCTTACTGGTAGACAATCACCAGGAAAAAAAAAATTAGGAGCATTATGGAGTAGTATGAAATAATTATAATTCCAACTTTTAAAAATCGGGAGCAAATGGCAGAGAAGAAAATATGCCATATTGGGTAAGAATTTAGGAAGAGTAATAAGCTTGGTATGTGTTCATTAGCAGTAGACACTAAGTTTAGAGGATGAATTATTAACTGTTGCAAAGAAGAAAATGCGCCTATGGGCTGTATTTGTTAAGTGCGGTTCTGACAGGCAATAATTATGTGAACACAACATTTCTTTTCAAAGTTGTTGTTTCTTTAAGCTTTCACCATCCACTGTTTGCTCCCACAATGTTATCTGTAATACAATACGACAGCTGCCAACCTTCAGGCGGGCTTTGTGCACATCTTCAGGCTTCTGCAGGGACTTTTGCGTGCTCAGGAACCAGCGAATGCGTGAGACAAGTTCTTCCCTGTACCACGGCCCATCTCCACCCCAGGCCACAAGCAAAACGCAAGATGCAAAACGAGGTGACGCAGGAAGGTCAGAGAGAGAGCTGTGGGGAGTGGACCAACAGAAGGTAGATCAGAGGGACCACAGGGGATGAAAGAATTGAAAACCCAAGACAAAGAAAGAGCAAGAAGGGTCAGAACTTCAGGGGCTCAGCTTTCCTCTCTCCAGTCCTTGATCTGGCTGAAACTGTGCAGAAGTGAAATCCGGGGCTGGTGACAGGCCACTCTCTCAGGATCCTTTCTAAAAGAGCCCATCTGACTCCTTCCACCTGTGCAACAGAGACCACAGGGAGGCCTGGGCTGAAAATCAGATCTCCAGGCGCCCGCTGAGAAGGAGGCTGGCGTTAGATTTGCTCCAGGACTGTGGGATCCCCCTCCCCCCCCCACCTTTTATGACAGGTATAATTGGGCAAATCTTTGGTTAGCAATGTGGGTCAGGAGTTAGACTGCCTGAGGGCAAGCTGCACACCACCCATCAGTGTGTGACCTTAGGCAAGCTAATGACACTGCAAGACTCCGTTCCCCCACTGGTGAAGGAGGAGAGTGACCCGGTCCAATAGAACTGAGGGCACTTGAGGAGAGCGTGCTCAGGAGTCTTTAGAATAGTGCTTCTTCATTGCAAACGCTCAACAAGCATTATTATTATTTGTAGCTTTCCTACTGTGCTCAAAGAGTTTAACTGTATTTCCCATAACACACAAAATTACGGATATTTAACTTAACAGATAGACATGGAGGTTTTAGTGGTTGGTAAATCTCATTAAATAGGTGCCTAATAGCCAACTGGTATTGAACGAGCATATTAATGGTCTTATTGCCTTTAAATTAAATCCTTATTTCAACCATTTAATATCTGTTTATAACTTAGACTTTCATCCTTTTAAAAGAAGCATAAGACTCTCTTAAAAAGAGTAACGATATCCATTGCCTCTTTAACTTCCCTGCTTTATCGACTTCCTAAATTCTTAGAAGCATTTGGGCAAAGACACTTGGTGCCGTCTAATCTTTTTGGATCGTATGTTGCTGTGAAATTATTTTCTGCCTAACCGCAAGTGCAATATACTAGTGTAACTTCCTCTTTTACATTTCAACAGTCTGACCGACAGAATCCTAACAGCAAGTATGTAACCTCTTTGCATTAGGCAGCGCCATCGCGGCTTCCTTCTTTATGTTCTTTCTCATTTCCCTTTTCGTCTTTACCCCTTGCAAATGCTTGCGATCTCACCATCCCTGATCCTACTTGCAATATCAGTATTATTTTATCTCGGGGTTGATGTACTTCCTTTCATGCCCTACTTCCTATCAGTATAAACTCTTTCCTTGGATTGATTACCCAACCCGGTTTAAGGTACAGTTTCTTTATCTCCAATTGATGATCACACATTCATCAGGCACTGGATACAATTCATGACACGCCATGAAGTGGTAAGGTATCATTTGCTGCTAGCAGAAGACACGGTTACTAATCACAGTGAAGATCAAGCTGACTCCTGCTGGAGATCTTGCGGGGAAGTGCAGAAAACTCACAAAAGCCCCCCAAAAGTTAGCCATAAACATCTGTCAAGTTGTCAGCTATGAACACCTGCCAAGATGCAAGATCTCCACCAACAAACTGAGGGGCACTGTCTTTGCTGCCTTTCTTATCTCTTCCTCCTCCTACCACAAACACTTGAAGAGCCAGAAAACCCTGTTGGTGAGTTAGGGGAGGACAGAAAGTTAGATAATAAATGTCTTCCAACCCACTTCACCTTCAGGCTTTCAGCTCACAGCTGACCCAAGCTGCCAGGCAGGAAGAAACCTCAACTTTAAACACACGGTCAAAGTTTTTACTAATGCATGCTATTGATGGTTATATAACTAAACTGAGGTGGTTTTCTAGGACCTGACCAGAAAACTATGTTACCCAAGAGAAACCAGAAAAGTCATGGAACCTACCTATTTTTCACACAGACACGGGAAAGACTAATCTTGGACTACACTTAAAAGGATAGAAGTATTAGCTGTCAAGGCAGGCACCTTTCGGGGTGAACTCTTACATTATTTAGCCCCTTGAAAAAAACGAATGCACCTTCTATTTTTATATTTATTTGTTTATTTATTTATTTTGGTTCCAGCTAAAAATCTTTGGAGAAACTCACTGGAAACTAGCAAAGTCACCGAGTCACTCCAACTCATTCTTTCTTTTAGACGACCTAGTGTAAAATTGGCTCATTATAATACTGAACTGCTCTGTGCCCAAAAGAGATTGGGCTGGCCATCTTCCTTGGTAAACATGTGCATTAAGGTGGTAAATCGAGCGGCTTCAAAATGTACTCTTTACACTGAGCATGCTCAGAAATGTACACCTTAAATTGTGCATCCTCAGAAAGTTACATCTTAAACTGCGCATGCTCAGAACTACGCACCTTAAACTGCGCACGCTCAGAATTGTGCATCGTAAACTGAACCTGCTCAGAAATATGTACGCCCCTACCTATGCCTTCCTATGATGAATATGTATAGGCTCCCCAGTAAAATACCCAAGTCGTTTTGGTTCAGGGAGGGCATTGCTTTGCAAATAACATAGTGCTCTCTTTTCTTGCTGCCAATAATAAATATTTCTCCCTTCTTTTCTCTTCAAGTTGTGCATGTTGGCCTTCCACGCACCAAGAGGAGAATCCATTGCGTTGTTACAGAAGACAACATGTCTTTGTTCCTCAACTTGTCTCTGTTCATTGAATTGGTTGCTTTTTAGAAGGGAAATGATGAGGGGACGAGATGTCTCTCTCATGACCAGGCCAAACTCAGGGAGAGCGCTTGAAACTATGGAAATCATCCTGGGCAAGAAACGTTTCACGTGTGCTCTCTGTCAGAGGTTACTGGTCACACCTTCATCTTTCATCTACCCATAAGGACCTTGGAAAGCACGAAACTGTAATTCTCGCCCTTTCTCTAAAGCTGCTGAGAATGAATGATCTAAAACGCCTCCCTTCGACTTCCCCAGAAGGTGTTGTGCAGATTCTTGTGAAGAATCATTAGAATTATCTTTTTAAAATAATGGTGTATGCATTAATGGAAACATTTTTCTGCATGATAATATTGCAGTCCATTAAAAACACAATTTATGACAGCACCAACTACCCAGAGAAGACGTTCTGAATCAAGGCAAAATAACAAAAGGATAAAAAGCGTATCCCCAGAGACACACCAGAAAACGTGCACTGTTTTGCATTTATCAAAGTGCAGGTGTAAGCATAAGGCATAAATGGCAATATTAAACCAAGAACTTATGTTATGTAGGACATTTTATAATATTATAACTTTTGCTTTCCTTGGGGGAAACTAGGGAAGGGACTATATTTGCATAAGAGTCTTCACTGTTGATTTGAAAGGCCTTTAGCACAATTATATTTTAATGAATGAATGAAGATTAAAAGGAATGCAATATCATTCAAGAAGAGGATTTATGGCCTAAGAGTTCTGAAATAATATCAGAACTCCACAATTAACATGTAAATCCCCCCAAATAGCCCAACTAGGCACCTTCTCTTAATAGGACTTTGAGGCAAGATGTTAATAGCTGTTTAACTCCAGTGTAACAGGTGATCTCCTTTTTAAATTTGCCCAGTGTATTATACACAAGATATGTGAGTATTTGTTCTGATTTACTTTAAATAAGCCATCTCCTAATTGCGTTTTTCCTTAGGGGATCAGGAATCACACCCCAAAGGCGATGCACTATATAAAAATGGATCTCACCTCGAGTCTGGGGGCCTTACTAGGAATTATAACTCTCGCTCCACCACATTTCAGCTGAACAAGATGAACTTTATCACAGTTTTCATATCTTTAAAAAGCTCAAACAGTACTAATTCCATGCAATTCCTAAGTTACCAAGAGGACTCAACAAGGCAGTGAACATGAAACTGAATGAAGACTCAAAGTAATATAACACAGTGCTGTATTTGATTTTTTTTCCCCAATGTTTTAGTGAGGAAGTTCCATCTCAGTAAAGGACAAGGGGATTATTAGAAGAGAAAAAGAATGTAATGCTGTGGACGGGGCTCACATGAATCTGAGCATGCTGTTCATCTCATATGTAAAAATAAACAGCTACAAAGAACAATTTAAAGAAGAAAGTGGCCGTGGAAGATGAATCCCAGAGCCTGCTGGAAAACCCAAAATCCAATCCCTGAAGCAAATCACACTTTCACAAGCCTTGGGGATAACCTATTAAGATTCTCTCTGTAATGAACTACTGCTGTTGCTACTCCCTTTATTCCTCCAAAGGCATGGCTGAACATTTACTATCAAATAACTTTTAATGTCCACATTTATTCTCCAAATTCTTTATGCTGTGCTTCAATAAAAGGGGGGGGGGGCGACACTTTATTTCCTCCATTGCAGTTCTACATTAAAATGAGGTTCCAGTGTTTCACTTCTATGCTTAAAGTCTTCGCCTTAGCCATTTGGGGCAGGAGTAAAATTTTTTCTTATTTTCTATTTGCTAATTCTTGATTTCTTTAGCAGTGATTTGCATTTTTAGAAATCCCAGAAGAAAAACAAAGTTGTTTCTTAAAATTGTTTTCTTAACTTTATATCTTCTAGATTTTGAAAACAATGGGGGCACATTACAGAATATATTAAAAAGCATACATTTCAAAAAGCAGAAAAAATTTCCACAATTTCATACACAAGGAACAATGGCTGAAACATTTGCACACCATTAGCTGGTCTTTTTAGAATCATTTTGAGGGCTTTTTGGTTTTTGTCCTTTAATATAGACAAATCAAATTGTATATGTATTTGGTGTTCTGCATTTTCACTTACCATCATATCATTAGCATTTCTTCATGTAAAAATTACTTGTAGCATATGGTTTAATGTTACTTATAGCTTATTATTTGGATGAATGCCCAGGTTTGCAATAATGAAATCTATGTTGCTTTGTATTGGTTTCTAATAAATGCTAGTTTCCTGTGGATGTTTGGGTCTCCACATAATTTGCTTTTTAAACATCAGGAGTGCTTTTGAATTGAAGTAACATTTCTTGTAGTACCAATTGAGGTATTCATCTATTTTTCTCATTATTCTGTTAAATTATGAATTTCCTCTTTTTCTTGTTTTATTGCAGAATGTGGAAAACGTGGTCAGAAATATGTCTCCTTTTAGAAGGATCTGCTTGTCTTTGAGAATATGTGGCTATAATGTGCTACTAAAAGCTCATGCATGTTTAATGCTCTCTATTTGACAATAGACAAAGACGCTTAAAGATTATTTTCTATAAACATAGAAGGAAACTTGCAAATCTATTTTATCTCTGCCATTTGTCTACAGAATAAAATGTGTAACCATTCCCCCAACAAGTGAATTGGTAAAATGCAGCACCTGGATAGCACATGGCTGTTTCTTTTTCATTGGCAACCATTTCCTAAGAAACATTTTGAGAACTCCTTTAGAAGCTGACCACCCACCTCAATTCGCACTGGACTGAGGAGTTTCACTAGATATGGGACTTCCAACTTTAAAGCCAGGCAAACTAGGATGGTTGATCACCCCAGATCAATTTCCATGAGTGTGGTTGATTTGATCTCAGACGCTCAACTCTTAAATCCAGCCAGGTAAATCAGTTCCTGTTGAAGAGGCTCACATTTGCAATCCTCTTGCTGTGATAGGGAACGTTATCATCACACAGTCAACTGGCCAGTGGTGATCATGTTGAGTAAACGTACCCTGAGCTTATCCTTCTTGCCTATGTGTTAAAAAACACCTGTGAAGAGTGCATTTGCCAGTCGTGATGCATCACGGCAGGTGACCTGGCTCTGGCCGAGATTTCTCTGTCCCCTCCTCTGCCCCGTGTTCTTATTCACTAAACTCCAGCCACTCTGGCTTCTTTCTGCTCCTCAAATGTTTCCCCTTATAATTCCCTCTGCCTCTGCACTTGCTTTTCTGCCAAATAGCCACATGATTTGCTCCATCATTAGAAGCTTGGCACGAACCTCACCTCGTCATAGAGGCTGTCCCAGAAAACCACTTACAAAACAGCTTTCTCTCCTTCCATCTGCATCTCTCTGCCAGCCCTCCCCTCCTTATCTGCAATTTTGTTTTCTGTGGCTTCAGTTACCTGAGGCCAATCACAGTCCACAAATAGTAAATGGAAAGTTCCACAAACTAAAGAGCTCCTAAGTTTTAAATTGTGCACTGTTCTAAGTCGCATGATGAAATCTTATGCTGCACCCACTGTGCCCTTCTTGGAGTGTGAAGTATTCCTTCGTTCGGTGTATCTATGCTGAATACAACACCTGCCCCCAAGTCACTTAGTAGCCCTCTAGGCTATCAGATCACCTGTCATGGTAGCACAGTGCTTGCCTCTAAGTAATCCTGACTTTATTTAATAATATTTTATTGTTCTATTAACTATATTGTTGGCTAATATTGTAAGTCTCTTGCTATTCCTAATTTATAAATTACACATTATCCCATATATATATACATATATATGGACATATATATATATATGGGAACACAGCATCTATAGGGCTGGGTCCTATCCATGGTGTCAGGTACCACCTGGAGGTCTTGGAACACATCTCCTGTAGATAAGGGCGGCTGCTGCATTTCTCTTTATTATAGTTATAATCACTTACCATACAGCTATGTATTTGTTTAGACTCTGTTTTGCCCCTGGTAGACTGTGAGTTCAGAGAGTAAAGCAAAGGCACTAGGTAGCGATTTGTGAACTGGATGGAGGAGCCGAAGAGGACAGCGGTAAACACCTCCGCCTTTGGAGTCCATTCAAAACAGCTCTGCCTTGAATAATTGTGTCACCTTGAACAGCTTACCTAATTGAATTTCTCCAGACCTTAGTTTTCACACAAATAAAACGAGAGTCACAATAGGCCCTGTTTCTGGGGTTGCTCTGAAGAGGAAATAAGGCAGAACATGGAGCCACCAGGCAGTGTCAGCTGCGTGGCTGGTGCTCAAAAAATGTTGCCCTGTGTCGCTATTTTTTCACTCACTAATGAATATGTATTCAAATATTTCATTAACTTGAGAAATCAAGCCTGAGGTCAACTGAATATGAGTACGTGGATCATCAGGATCACAGAATGGCAGATGCTGTATATTGCTATTTAATTTTTCAGACTTTATTCTAAAGTGTTTTGAAGGCCATAGTCTCTCTAAGTACCTACCTTTTTGCAGAAGTTTCCATTCCATAATGTTGACTGATTTCAAGGAGGTGACTACCCCATGCTTTTGAGCGGAGCACGTCTTGCAGGCTTCCTGGGACTGGCCGGTCTTGGGTTTTACTGAGTGCATTCACATCGTGAACAACATTTGGGAATTGTTCCTTTCATTTCTAAGGCATTTACAAAACCGGTTTCCCTGACTAGGATCGTTTTCTGGACCATAAAACACACTAAATTTGGTTTAGTAGAGAGGCAACAGCAGAAGCCTTTGTCATGGATTCCACCAGCAGGGTATTCCTACAACATGCCCTCTAAATTTTTCTGAAATTTTACAGAGTCGAGCAGATGGTTCAGCTCTGATATTGGCCATGATGGCCTCACAAAGCTTTTTATTTCATTTGTAAAATTTTAATCTTTAGACAAGGAATGATGGGTGTAGGGCATTGAGTAGCATTTTTTTTTTTTAAACTTACTCAATAATAATATCTCAGGTGCCCATTACTGGTTAGACACTGTCTTGTTCACAACTCCCAACCTATTGGTAGCAAGATGTTTCAGGGAAGAGGGAGAAGCATGCAGGTTCCTAATTCTGAAATTTTGAATTTTGTTACTTGCCAAAGGAAGAAATAAGAAGTGAGACCACCAGCCAGAAGCTAGGCGGGTTAGACACCGGAGTGTTCCCACATCAATGATATGGCTGTGTTTGATCTGAGGGCAAACTGTAACCTCACCCCTTAAGAACTGCTTTGTTGTTCGCAGGGGAGGGAAGACCTTGTGACATTTCAATGGCCCTGGTAGTCACAAGTTCACAAACTTCAAAATGTCGCTTGAAAAGAAACTAATAACATATGTTAAAGAAAGGTCACGGTACTGTTTGAAGATCTGTAAAGGAGTCAGGATCTCTGTTCATGAAGTACAATATTAAGGAAAGTTTCGTTAGTGGAGTTCTTAACTGAACGTGTGCTGTGAAGTTCTTCTGATTATGGAAGCTGCTTCCTATTCAAAAACAAAATAAAATGCTCTGATATGCAAATGATAAAAATATTCTTTGCTATCAAGTAATAGTGAAAGCAAACTGCAAAGTGTCCCAGAACTGTTTGTTTAAGAACATTCTGGTCAAACTTCAAGGTAGAGCCTACAGGCAAATATTTACCCAGGCTATTTGAAAAGGGATTTTTCATTGATTTCCATTGTCCAGTTTTGTTTCCTTGGTTTCTATCACCCGATCTTAGTTTTTAATAATTTCAGACCCTTACCACAAAAAAGTATTACAGTTATGGGTCCACAAACAACAACAACAATACTACTACTACTACCACTACTACTACTACTACTACTACTAATAATAATAATAATAATAATAAAAGAATCCAAAATTTCATGACCACTAACTCTATGACCAACTACAATGAACTATCTTTAGTATACAAAAAAAAAAAATGAAATCTATATTTCTCCAGTCACATCTACTGGGATAGCATAATTGATTGAGTAAACAATACCACTTACTCCTTGCCTTAGCACAGAGAGTGAAAGTACCTGGAAATACAAGTTAGGAAACCTTCTTCCAGGTTCCTTTCATTTATTTATTCTTCTTTCTCTTGGTTTCAACCACATGATCGTGGCACCATTTCCCCCCATTTATTTCCTGTTGTTCTATCAAGAAGCTCTCTGCTTACTATTGTGTTGTGGTGGCAGCTGTTGCTTCTACGGGCGGGTCTCTTAGCCAGACTGGATCCAGGGACTCCGACCTGCATAGATACTTTCTTCGTTAAGGGCATAGCTGCTGTGGTCAAACTCTGTTACTAGGCAACAAGGCCAGGTGACCCTGGATGCCAGTCTCCTATGGTATGTCTTCCCTGGCTCCTATTCTGTAAGAGCCTCCTTTCCCTGGGATTCTAAAGCAAAGCTTTGAAGACTGGGTTAGAAAGCGGTGATTAACAACGCTTGCATACAATTACTAAGAATCCTTGGCCATCATGGTGCCACTCTACATCCCAGTCTCTGTCAGAGGAGAGCCCTAAGTAAAAAGAATTTATTCAAAATGGGCACAATATTGTAATGGAAAAAAAAAAAAAAAAGACAGAAGATGACCACGTTAAACTCTTATGAAGTTGGCTCTTTCAACAATACACCAGCCTCGGAGCCTCAGATTCCCTTCTCAACTCTCCTCCACCTTGGATTCCCTTTGACACCTCGAATGACAAAAGTATAACTTGGAATAAACCCTGGAGATAGCCTCGCTTTGTACCCACTGCATCAGCTTCCCTCAGATATCTGCAGATCACAAAAACTCATTACTCTTAAAATTTGTTCAGTTTCTTAAATAATAACATTGCATCTCAAACATTTAGATTTAAAACAGTTTCTCTCCTGATGTTTTCATGTTTTTTTTTTTTTTTTTTTTTTTTTTTTTTTTTTTTTTTTTTTTTTTTTTTTTTTTTTTTTTTTTTTCCCTATTTGTCTTGCCACATTTTAGGGAGAGATAAAGTATTCTAAGTAGCCATCTAGCACTTATATAACTGGGTCGTGTAGAATTAGAAAGCACGTTTCATGTTTAATTATTGTTTCTCTATCTTTGTTCACTAGTGCAATTCATGCTATCGACTGTTGGGGTCCAGCCCTCGAGGCAGCGCGGTCCGGGTCCCTCAGTAGGTGTGGACTGAGACGAGGTCGCAAGAATATGCTCACACCCAATGCAGTGAAGAAGCACATCTGCTCTATTTTTTTGTCAGTCGCAGATTTATACTATTTTTTTTTTACAGTGAGGCACATAGAACAGGAATTTTTACAGACTTGTTTTTCTAAAGGTTCATCACCACCAGTTAAGTTTACAACACGTATATAAAAATCCTTTTCCATTAGTTAAAATCTTTACAATTTTGCTTAGCCCCCTAAGCAGTGTTGTGTCTTATCTAGGTAGTTAGTAGGTTCCAGGAAGACCAGGCAGCAGCAATTTAGATAAACTTGCAAAGCCTGTTGCTAGGCTAAAGCTCCTTGTCTTAAGGCACTGCTAAGAGATCAGTATCTGTCAGGCCACATGTTCCTAAGAAGTTTTTCTTTATAATTAATAAAAAAAGCAAAACCCAAAGCATCCCAAATTTCCAGGATATAATAATGCAAATGCCATGCATTCCTTCTTTTGGAATCGTCTGCCTTGCAGGACTCCAGCGGATGGAGTCTTGCTCAAGATTCAGCTATTAAGGTGCTGTTGCAATCAACCTAATGAATTGGGTGCCATACCAGCTATGGCGGGGCTAGCACCATGTAGACTTCCTTGGGAGTAGGGAGTTTGGGAGACAATGGGAGCGAAATATGAACCAACAGGATAGTATATCTGACATGATACCTTTCAATCTGGTTTACATGGTATTAACCTTATCACAGGGAGCCAAACACTTTCTGACTCAGCCCCCTAACAGTGCTGGGAACTTTCCTTTGAGCAGCAGTTCACTCTAACCTCCAATCAATACAGGTTGATTAGGTTCCTGGTAGCTAGAGTCATTTCTACAGAGAATGCTCCTAGAATCTTAAACACATCCCAATATTTAAATCCTTTAATCAAGTGATGCTTTAAGACTATCCAAAAGACCCCAAGTAAAGCCGGGTGTGGTGGTGCACGCTTGTAATCCCAGCATTCGGGAGGCTGAGACCAGAGGATCCGGGTTCGCGGCCAGCCTCAGCTACCTAGTGAGGCACTCCGCAACTTAGTGAGACTTGGTTTCAAAATAAAGAATAAAAAATAGGGCTTGGGGGTGTAGCTCAGAGGTAGAACGCCCCTGAGTTCAATCCCCAGTACTGCAAAAAACAAAAAAACAGAAGACCCCAAGTAGTAACCAGGAGAATCCCCACTAATTATCAGCTGGAAGTTCAAGCACATGGGTGAGGGATTCCTCACTCAAAGATCTCAGGAGCATTTATGAGGTGTAATCCAAGCATGTGTTCCAAGTTCAAGGTCCAACTCAGATGAAATATAATCAAAATTCATCAGGCTCCTCCAAAATGAGACAGAAGATGCGAGATGAAGAAATCTACCCAAGTTCTACCACTAATGAGCTGTGTGGCTTTGGGAGTGCCATTTAATGTTTCCTGGCCTTGGTTTCTTCTGCTGAAAACGAGGTAAGATAATCTGAGGACCCATCTGAAGAATTCCTCTGCTCCTTTAACAGGGTCATGGTCATTTACAGGAAGATTTTATTCTGGAAGTCCATGGGAGGCCAGAACATAAAACTTTATAACTTTGAGCACTTTTCTATTTTAAGCATCATTATGTTTGAGGGAAAATAGCTCCAAATGTTTTTAAACTAATTCTTCTTAGCAACTTTCCAACAGGCCTCAAATTTATTCAAATTAAGTAGAAAATGGAGACATCCTAAAGCAGATATACATTTAGTTTTAAATTGGTGCCTTTATATTTTACATATCATTGAATTTTCAAATAATGCAATTAGTGATAGTGCAAAAGTATAAGTGAATTGGGTTTAAACTGTGAAGCTAGAAGGATAGAAGTTTTTAATCACTAGACATTCCAGAGCATAACTGAATTGGGTTGTTTATGATAATTTTATTACCTCAGCCCTCTTTTTAACAGAGTTATTATATTTTCTCATGATGTACGATATTACACTTGCAAAGCCCTTTCAGTAATTGGAGCTCCACAAACCTGGCTTCCAAGGCTCATTACCGTGAAAAATTATCTTAAAAGTTAGGTAAGTATAGCCATTTCAATTTGATTTGGAACTTCCAACTTTAAAAGACATTTTCTATATCTATGGTGGTATTTTTGATTAGAGATTGCTTCTTTTTGTCAATACGGTATCTTCATAAATCTCATTTATATTAAACCTATTTGTAACAGAACGGATTTAATTTTTCAAACTAAAAATGTGTGTCCATTTTATCCCAGTTGCAAAATTTGTCCCAGAAACCTGACAGCAGGGGACCTAACCTTGGTTGCTCTTTAGAATCACCTGGGGAAGAAAAAGAAATCTATAGCTGGGCCCATCCACAGAATAGTTAAATAATATAAGACCTCATAAGTAGGGAGCAGGTATTGGTATGTTTTAGAAGAAGCCCATGGAGCCAGGCCCAATGGCCCACACCTTGGGAGGCTGAGACAGGAGGATCACAGATTTGAGGCCAGCCTCAGCAACTTAGTGAGATCCTTAGCAACTTAGTGAGACCCTGTTTCAAAATTTAACAAAACAAAAAAACAAGAGTTTAAAGAGCTAGGGGATATAGCTTAGAGGTAGAATGTCCCTGGATCCAATCCCCAGTATTAAAAACAAAAAAGTCCACAGGGGATGTGCAATGAGGACTGAACTTCTGTCTTGGGTAACACTTGTTTCATTGAGTTTCCTTCATTCTCCGCTCATTGTTCTGTTGGTTTCCCCAAACCCAGGCGTGGCCCCCCACCAGGCCCCATTCCCACCTATCCTGTCTCTAACTGCTTTCCAGAATGCTCTTCAAATGATAGTCACTTTCTTTTCTCTTTCTTTGTCACAATTCTCTGGAGGGGTGGCATGCGTATTACCCCATTTTACAGAAGAGTCAGCTTTGATTTGCCCAAAGGAACACAAATGGTAAGCGGTAAAGCGAGAACTTGCACCCTGGTGTTCTTGTGCGGAACTGGAGCATCTTGCCCTGTACCACACTGCCCTCTGTGCTCGGGCCACCGGTGTCTGCCTCTGTCACGCCTGGCCCATATCTGAAGGTATCACAACCAGTTGCACTAACATGTATGGGGGGGGGCAGAGTGGGGTGGGATGCAAAGGGGACACACGGGGCGGGGGGTGCATGTATTTTTGTATCACTTTGAATCTCACTACCATCTATAATTACAGTGCACCAATAAAAGTACGAAAGATAGCTGAGCGGGGTGGCGCATGCCTGTAATTCCTGCTCTTGGGAGGCTGAGACAGGAAGAGTGCAGGTTTGAGGCTGGCCTCAGCAACTTACCAAAACCCAGGGCAAGTTAGGAATATCCTGTTTCAAAATTAAAATAGGGTGGGGGTGTATCTCAGCGGTAGAATGCCCCTGGGTTCAATCCCCAGTACCCAGAAAAACCAAAAGTATAAAAAAATCTTCTTCCTGGTCTGCACACAAAGTTGTATCTGAAGATTATCCACTGAAAATGGCAGGAGGAAAGGAGGAGGGACAACTCATGCTGAGTGTAACCAAGGCAACCTGTATCCATCCCAGAATTCCTTGAGGGGTTTTGGAAAGACCTTCAATGTTGTGGTACAAAAATTTTATCTTACCAAAGACAGGTCACTTGAATAAACAATTAATTCACTCATTTTTACCCACTTATCAATTAGTTGAAAAAAACCAGCGAGAATTTTATTCTAACCTGTTTCTCTATTGCTTTAGTTCTCATTTCCTAGCTGCCCTAATTAAAAAAAAAAAAAAAAAAATCTCACACTCTGTCCATTTTTTTCTCTCTGAGCTATATAACTAGGGAAAAAATGAAAAAATTTCCATTCCTGGAAACATTTTTAAAGTATATATAATTAAAAATGACAATTCAAGGGGAAAAATCACATAGCAGATGTTTTCAGGGCAATGGATCTTGACTCCACAATTTACTAGCATAAATTTATGTGAAAGAGATCAGTGTTTTGATTCCATCTAAAATTTTTCCACAGTGGACTTATATTTGTGTGCTTGGATAATTCAAATAGTTGGTTCAACTACCTATTTCCCTTTATTTCTGCCTTTAAAAATAGTCCATGAAACTATCTGAAGAGTAGAAGGGACTGAAGAGATCTTTAAGATTAAAATCAAAGTATATTTTTAATTTGGAAAAAAAATGGTATGAAACAAAGGAGTGATGAAGGTCGATTCTACTGTCTTGGCCAGTGCAAAGTTCAAAGCCTGCATGCTCATCTCGGGCCAGTCGACACGCAGCAGGAAAAGGGTGAGCGTTTCCCTGCAACCGCTACAAAGAGGCAACTAGGGAGGTGGATGAGGACAGAGGCTCTGTGCCCAGTGGCGAGCTTCTCTGCCTTTCCTGTTTCTCTGTCTCCAACAGGGGCATGGTAACAATTCCTACCTTGTAAAATATCGGAGTGAGTTAACGTGCATAGAAGTCTTCCATAGTCCCCAGCACGCTGAGTCAGATCCACCTACCCTAGCCTTAGCTCCTAGGAGCATTATCGGATTGCAGCACGGTAAGTATTTTTTAACTCTCCGCTTCTATCTAAGGTTGTATTGCAGCAGAACTTTGGTTTCCCAACTCCGAGACCATTACCAGTACATTCGCTTCCACTGATGTGAGGCAAAGATGACTACTTTGGGGTTCCCACAGCCAGCATGTAAGAGCCCCAGTAGTGGGGGATGGAGATCAAAGAGGCAAAGCACGTCATGCGTCCCGGCTGGATTCACTGCCCTGACCCTACATGCGTGTGCGTATATGTGCACATACACGCACACACACACACACACATACACACTCACCACGACACACTACATCACACATGTATACACACCACACACCGGAGAATGTGGGCAATGTGGGGGCCCCTCCCTCCCACACACACCACCCCAGATTCTTGTAGCAATAGCAAGGGAACGAGCTGAAGCTGAATGCACAGGCCTGCGGCAGAATTTTACCAACATCTCTGCTGCTTTGGATTTATTACTTCAGCCAGTATTAATTAAAGCTTCTCCATGACATATTTTTTTTCATTTGATACTCAGTAGGATGTGTGACTTGCCTCTTAACAATTCCAGAACATTTTGACTTTTCTGGCTTTCTGTCTGACCTCAAGACCCTCGACAGAAACTGTTGACCATCCCTCGAAAACATGAGAGACAACCAGGCGTGGTGACTTATGCCCATAATCCCAGGAACTAGGAGGCTGAGACAAGGAGGATCACAGGTTTGAGGCCAGCCTTAGCAACTTGGTGAGACCCTCAGCAACTTAGTGAGACCCTGTTTCAAAATAAAAATAAATAAAAAGGGCTGGGGGTGTAGCTCAAAGGTAGAATGCCCCTGAGTTTAATCCCCAGTACCTAGAGAGAGAGAGAGAGAGAGAGAGAGAGAGAGAGAGAGAGAGATTGAGATTGATTTGATGGGTGGATTGACAGGGCCATTATAAAGAAAAAATAAGATAGTAACTCTTTACTTTTAAGCACTATCTTAAGTGCTTTAAAAACATTATTGAGTTTCATCTTCACAATTAACCCTTAATTTACTTAGTAAATTAAGCAGGCTTTGAATTCAGAATGGTTTGATAGTACAAGCCGACATTTTTACCCATTGTATTTTGCTTTCGACAGCACCATTAGTGGAGAAAATATAAAATAGCAAATCTCTTAAAGATGATTTAGCTATTTAGGATTAACCAACTAAATAGCAGGAACAGAATTTCCCACTTTGGCAGAGAGCGGCTTGGTACCTGGTAGCCACACGCATCATTCACTCAAAGCCAGTAATTTCCTTTCTCTCCAAGCGGAATGAAATTATATCGCTTGTAGCTCATACCCCCTTTTATTGCTTAAGATGAACAAAATAGGTCTTTACATTTTTAGGGATTTAAAACCTGGTGATAGAATTATAGTCTTTATACCTTTTGACAATGACCCTGATACTACATAAATGCCGATAGTGAATGAAAACTAATTAAGTTCTTTCAGGCTAAAAAGCCGCAGCCGAATACTACTAATTATGTGATGAAGCTAACAATACTACTAAAAACATTGGCAATAAATGAATTCACCGGGAAGACAAATAAAGAATAAATGCAGCAAATCAGCCATTGTAGGGAAAAATGGCAAATGCTGAAATCTTTCTTTATTACACAATGGGTATTTTTAAATGCTTTAATTACTGTGCAATGATTACTTCTAGCTCAGCACAGAAGCAATTTTCCTAGCTGGAGCATACCCCCTCTCCCTCCCCAAATGCCCAACTGCATTTTTCACACATATTGGTGACTGTGAGTTTAGTATTAATGGAGCTATGCATAGGCTCAGATGGTAAACAACGAGAGTCGACCCTCAGTTAGGCCAAGCCCATAGACCACTTTATCAGACCACAGTTATCCACATGATTGGGGCGGGGGGAGAGATCTTGTTTGGATTTAGGAGAGGTAATTGCAACTCAGCTCTGTTAACTTGGCCAAACTACTCTTCTACATGGACTCCGAATGTCAGAGAAATTAGATGCTACGTTAAATCCTAAGGATTCGGCTGGGACCATATGCCAATTTTACCCTTAGTGTGATCTGATGCAGGAGAGACTTAGTGGAGAGAGAATGTTGGTAATTTGGATATAAACCTAGTAGAGTCAGGTACCTATTTGAATGTGCCATGGACAACCTCACTTTTCACAGAGTGAGCACAGCATGAGAAAAGGAATCTGCTCTCACCACATCCCGGCCTCGGGTTTTCTCCATCTCCCATGGTGACCAGCCATTTAAGGGACTTTCAAGGGTAATGTGGCAAAATTTAACTCTCCATGATTTTTGTTGTTCATGCTGTCTTTAGAATCTAATTATTGTAAGGGGATTATGAAAACTGAAGGTGAGCTTCTCTATGATAATGTATATTTTATGTAAAGGAGGTGAAAATTCTAATAGAGTTCTGATAGTTTCAACTTGGGTAAGTACTAAGTTCCATAGAAAGAAAGTCACACATGATTATGAGACTTTGGAAAAGGAATAGATAGGCCGGACATAGTGGTAATCCCAGTACTTGGGAGGCTGAGATAGGAGGATCACAGGTTCGAGGACAGCCTCAGCTAGTAGTAAGATTCTAAATTCTCGACCCAACTTTAAAATTAGATATGACCTCAACAAGTTGCTAATCATTTATTTACTTATAAAATGAGGAAGCTGGAAAAGTGAGATTGGAAGAATATAATGCCTTCTTATGTTACTGGGAGGAAGTAAATGGTTTCTACTTTGACCAAAGCTACCTCCAAGCAGAGTGCAGGCTCACTGTGAGCCTTAATGGACAAGCAGGATGTAGATGTCATTCCATAGACTGGGGAAATCCAAAATGTCTTGGGCCTTATGCAGAGGGAGCAGGACTTTGAAAAAAGCACATAATTGTGAAAACAAAGTTAGGTATGTATTTTCAATGAGAAAAGATATTACAGCGAATTACAAATTTTTAAAGCTCTCAACAACAAAAGATTAATAAAACAGTAATTTCGCTTGCAAGAGAAAAAAGAGAATCTAGTGAATCAAGAAACACATTCAATGTGACTAGAACTACCATATGATCCAAAAAACCCACTACGGAGTGTATGACCAAGGGAATGAAAAAGTATGTCCAAGAGACATCTCCACTCCCAAGTGTACTGAACACTATTCACAATAGCCAAGAAATAGAAGCAACCCTCTAGAAATGTCCCTCCGCTGATGAATGGTAAAGAAAATGTGGTACATAGACACAGTAGAATACTCTTCAGACCCAGAAAAGCGAATCCTGTCATCTGCGATGACAGAGATGGAGCTGGAGGACATTGTGTTAAGTGAAATAAGCCAGGCTCAGAAAGATGAATATCACACGACCTCACTCGTACGTGTAATCTGAAAAAGTTGACTTCATAGAAGTTGAGAGTAAAATGGTGGTTACCAGAGGCCTCGAAGAGCGTAGGGGAGGAGGAATGGGAAAGGTTGGTCAAAGGGTCCTGAGCTACAGGTAGACAGGAGCCGGAAGTTCCAGAGTGTCACAGCATAATGGGGTGACTACAGGTAACAGTGATGCCCTGGACAGTTCGAAAAGCTAGAGGAAGGGATTTTGAGAGTGTTCTCCATGAAGAAGTGATGAACTTTGAGGAGGTAAAGTTTAACCTGATCTAAACGTCACACAATGTACACATGTATGAAAGCATCACATGATATCCCAATGATTTATATGATTTGGGGATTGTTATGTATCCCTTATATATAGAAAAAGGTAAGAAGAGAGTTTCTTCTTTGCTGATGCGAGTCCTAGGTGTCACGTTCTGCCTGGTGAAGGAAGGGGCTGTCAGGCCCTCAGAGCAGGTGCTGTTCTCTTTCCTGTTGTGAGAGCACAGGTTCAACCAGGGCAAACCTCTCCACCAGACCCACAGTCACATGCAAGGAACTTCAACAAGCTAGGTTTAGGGATTCATTATAAATCCCTAAACTTTATTATTAAAGCACTAGTACAATAAAACCAATAATAAAATGTTATTTTTTAATGAATAAATTGTCTTTCATACTGTACACTTTTCGATGACACATTTTTGGGTTGCCTCCCATATGACAGTCATTTTGCAACATATATTCTAAAATGAGTATTTTTCCAATTTTATTCTATACTTAAAAACCAGTGTCATAGATCTGTTGTAAAATCATGTGAATATACTTAATACTACTGAATTGTATACTTGAAAAGGTGGAGGTGACAAATTTTATGCTGTGTGTTTTGCCACAATTAAATTTTTTTTTTTTTTTTTTGGTACAGGGGATTGAACCCAGTCCTATTTTATTTTATTTTTACGGTACTAGGGATGGAACCAGGGGCATTCTACCTCTGAGCTACACCCCCAGCCCTATTTTTAATTCTTTATTTTGAAACAAGGTCTCACTAAGTTGCGGAGGGCCTCACTAAGTAGCCGAGGCTGGCCGCGAACCTGGATCCTCCTGTCACAGCCTCCCAAGTACTAGGATTACAAGTGTGTACCACCACACCTGGCTCCAATTAAATTAAAACATAATCAGTAACATGATAATTTATAAAAGTTTCCTTTGGCTTCATAATTCATTATCAGCAATGTACATTTTTAGAAATTCTGTCAAATTGGGAAAACTGATATATACATTCTCTCCGTTTTCCCAGTGCAATAAAGGATTTTAAATACTCTGAATCACTGGCTCTAACTAGTTGGTCTCTGATGTCCTAACTGTAGCAGCACATAAGTTGTAATTTATCTTTATCTACAGCAATATTTACGTCAAAATATCAAGAAATTTAAACCTTTCCCCAATGTCTTCATATGCCTTATTCCTCTTCATTAACTAAGTTATTGAGAATCTAAGAAATAATTTATTATCTCTGCCCAAAATATATCTCTCCTGCCTAAATCAGCTCCTGATTTGGTTATGATATTTTCATGTTATACTATAATTTTATCAATATTTCATTTTTATTTGAATAGCTTATCTCTCCCCCAAAATTGAATCTAGAGATTTAAAAAAATGATTTTTTAAATAATTACAAAACATATTTTCCAAAATCAAACTCCAATGGAGTATTTGAGTTTATCAGCTATTTGGAATAAAGTTTGGTAAATTTGCTTCCCGTTTGAGTTTCTCTTTCAAGTGGACTTAGTATCATTAAATCCATGATTGCAAGGTGTGAAGCACCTTAAAGTCCAAACCCCCCCATTACTCATGGCTTCCAAAGACAAATTAAGTTTACATGTATTTTTAAAACACTATCCAAGCCAGGCGTGGTGGTGCACGCTTATAATCCCAGCATTCGGGAGGCTGAGACCGGAGGATCCGGGTTTGAGGCCAGCCTCAGCTAGCTATTGAGGCACTCCGCAACTTAGTGAGATTCAGTTTCAAAATAAAGAATAAAAATTAGGGCTGGGGGTATAGCTTGGAGGTAGAACGACCCGAGTTCTATCCCTAGTACTGCAAAAAAATAAAATAAAATAAAACACTATCCAAGCGGTGAATGGGAAGAGAGAAAAATCACCACTGTGTTCAAGGAGACAGGGGGTAACCTCAGGGACAGGGTGGGAGCACCAGATGATGAGGAGTGGGTGGCTTTGGTTCAATAAATTCAGCGCCAGGATTTGGGATCCTGGGGTCAGGGTGATCTTTGCTCTAGGTCATCCTGGGAAAATGACTTTGAAGCAGATGTAGTCTTTCAAAAAAGAGGACTTGGAAGAAGAAAGAGACAATTAGCTATAGTTCTTTAACGATGAAAGAATTTTTCTTAAAAGCTCCCAGGCCTTTCGAGTACAGAGTCCTGCGGCCTCACCTGACTCTTATCAGATTTCCTTGTTAGGTATAATTGTATTATTCATGGATGAACCTACAAACCAAATAACCTCATCCCACCAGTTTCAAGCAATTGTATCTATCTCTGACTCAATTTCTCTGTATCCAAATGCAAAAATGCCTGCAGCCCCCCAATACCACCCAAGAGGAAGAAAATGCTCATGAAGAGGGAGTCAGAATGGGAATCAAGGGCCCTTAACAAATTGCCCTGAAATGGGCTTACTTTTGCAAAATATATTAAAACATATGAGCACGGAGACCTCGTCCTAGGGTCCCCATGGGGTCTTGAATGAGAGCGAAACAAATGGGTGGCTGTGGAGCTCCGGCTTCATTAGCTTCACAGTAGGTCCTCCTGCTTCAGACTCCAAGCTTGCAGAGACCGGCAGCCACATCCTTTTTATCTTTGCATACCCCATTCCTTGCACACGAGACATTTCACGGATGAACGGAGCAGTTGTGACGCATGCAAAGCAACCTGAGCTAGAGGGGCGATCGGCCAAGGTCAACTGCCAAGGTCAACTGAGGAGCCATGGAAAACTACTGAGATAAAGGGTGTTTGGGATTAACACAGGGGATGTTTCCTGTGTATGTATATAGGCATGCATGTATTTATTTGATGTTTGGGATTAACACAGGGGATATTTCCTGTGTATGTATTTAGGCATGCATGATTTATTTGATGTTTGGGATTAACACAGGGGATGTTTCCTGTGTATGTATTTAGGCATGCATGTATTTATTTGATGTTGGGATTGACACAGGGGATATTTCTTGTGTATGAATGTAGGTATGCATGTGTTTTTTATGTATATATTTGTTTTGCAACCCTTCTTCTGATCTCATCTTTCTCAATTTGTGATGTTAGCCATTTAGTTGAGTTGTATGGGAGCCCGTGATCTGCTTCTCACAGAAACAAAACAGGTCAGCCACCTGCTTTCCTTCACTCAGGAGGCTAGGTAGGAGGAACATGATCTGCCTTTGTCAAAAGACACAACTGTCAGGGACTCGCACTAGGTCTCAGGGATGAGAATGATTCCAAGAGTGTCAAGGATGTCCCGTGTCCAATGGCAGAGGGGTGGCCACGGGATCCTGTCTCCGAGTCATGAGGCAGAATTCACTGTCTAGCCGCATTTCCTAAGTTGCAGAGCTGGATGGAAACTCATTGGGACTCTTTACCTTTGTCTCCATGACAACACACTTTCCTGACTCTTCTTCTGTCTCCTATGAGGATGCTCTCCTCTTGTCCTCCTGTCTCTCTGACCATTTCTCTTCCATCACCTTTGAAGGCTCTTTCTGGACTCCCTGGCCATTATTTTTACTTATTTATTAGTGCTGGAGTTTGAACCCCAAATTTTTACCTTAAAAGCATACTCAAAGACCACATTTTAGAGCTGACCAAAAAAAAAAAAAAAAAAAAAAAAAATTGGAGACTACCTAGTTGAATTCCTTCTTTTCATAGATGAAAACTATTATTTCTATATCCTGCTACAAAAGTATACCTTATTGCCCCAGTAAACGAAGGTACTTGGAGGGTGAGAATATATTTATGCTGCTTTTCTATCTCCCTCAACTCAGTGCAGAGGACTACGCACAAAATAAGTAAATAGTTATTTAATATCTGAATCTAATAAGTCAGAGATACAGGCCAAGAAAATGATCAAAATAGATATGTGTTTCAAATTCTAGATGCATTTTAAAATCCTCTACATATAACATAAAACTATTTAAAAATACTATATTTCGAACCAGGCGTGGTGGCGCACGCTTGTAATCCCAGTGCTTGGGAGGCTGAGACAGGAAGATCCAAGTTCGCGGCCATCCTCAGCTACTTAGTGAGGCCCTCTGTGACTTAGTAAGACCCTGTTTCAAAAATAAAAAAAGAGGGCTGAGAGTGTAACTTGGAGGTAGAATGCCCCTGGGTTCGATCCCCAGTAGTGCAAAAAAAAAAAAAAAAAAAAAAAAAAAAAAGATCATAATACTATTAATAAGGAAAGGAATAACACATGCTGGGGTAGGACAATAATTTTATCTGAGAAAGAAGAGAAGAAAAGAGAAAGGAGTGGAAGGGGCATCCGTGGTGATGGTATTCTTCTCCCCGTGATCAAAGGGGCCACAGGAATGCAAGATTCTGGGTTTTTAAGCTCTCTACATATTTCTCTAATGAAGCTTGTTTTTATTAAACTACAATATTCATATAAAAATGCAAAAATAGTGTGTACAGCTTGAGGAATTATCACTAAGTAAACACACCCAGGAACACAGCAGCTCAATCAGGAAACAGAAATGTATAGAACTTAATGTTCCCTCATGCCCCTTCTGGTCATTGCTGTCAAAAGGTAAACACCATCAGGCCACTGATGACAGACTGGTTTTGTCTTCTGTTGAACTTGCTCTGCAAGGAATTGTGCAGCGTGTATCCTCGGTGTCTGGTTTCTTTTACACACCGTGTCTGTGTCATTCAACCAAGTTGTTACTTGTAGTTTTCGTTTATCCTTATTTCTGAGTACCCCGCCATGGTAATACCACAGTTTATTTATCTATTCTCTTGTTGATGGACGTATGGGTGCCGTCCAGCATTTGGCTCTTATGAACAGCGCTGCTATGGGTATTCTCATTCGATCATAAGTACGTGTTTCTGACAGGAATACACCTGAGCATGGAGTTGCTGGTTCATTAGGTAAATGCATGTTCAGCTTTAATAGTTTCTGAAAAGTACCTTTCTGAAGTGGTTGTACTGATTTATACTTCTACTGCCAGTAAACACAAGTTCCGGTTCCCTGATACACTTCCTAGTACCCAGAATCAGCAGTCTTTTCATTTTATCCATTAAGGTGGGTGTCCTAAACAGATTTTATATTTGAAATTTATTAAAAATTGAGTAAAAACAAAAAGCTGGGCATGGTGGTGCACGCTTGTAATCCCAGTACTTGGGAGGCTGAGACAAGAGGATCAAAGGTTCGAGGCTAGCCTCAGCTAGCTAGTGAGGCACTCTGCAACTTAGTGAGACCCTGTTTCAAAATAAGGAATAAAAAATAGGACTGGGGGTGTAGCTCAGAGGCAGAATGCCCCTGGGTTCAATTCCCGGCACTGCAAAAAATTTTTAAAAATTTGTAAAAACAACTTTTAAAGCAAAGGTCGTCATCAATTAAAAATTGCTTTGAGTTAAATTTCTCACATGATGAAAATCAAAGCTTTTACTGCGTGGAATCGATAATCTGAGGAACTAATGAATAGATAGATAGAACTCAAATAATTATGGTCACGACAGAGGCATATTATTGTAATAGGTAAGAGACGAGACTTTAAACTCAGACAATCTGAATTGAATCATTAAGCTGTATGATCTTGGGTAAGTTACTTACATATGTTTGCTTTTGATTCCTCATATATGAAATGCCAATAACAATGTTATATCCCATGAATTTGTTATGATAATTAAAGAGCTAATACATATAAAGGACTGAGAACATTAAGGAAGTAAGCATTAGTAAATATCAGTTGTTGCTTTTTTATTATTGTACATAAGCCAACATGAGATCATATACAGTTTTTTTTACATAGCTGTTACCTAACCTTGTGTGAATTAGGTGCAAGTCACCCTTTTCTTCTCCATTCCAGTTACTCATCTAGGGAAATACATCTCATTTTCAGAAAAGAAAAAAAGAAAGGACAAAACCAAAGTGTACACAGAGTATAATTCCATTCATAGGAAATTCAACAAAAAATGAAACTAATCCCTGTCATTAGTAGCTTGGTAATGTTTACCTTTTGACAGTGAGGGCCAGAAGCTTTAATTCTGCACATTTCTGTGTCCTAATTAGGATGCTGTGTTCATAGATTTGTACCAAGAACTAAAATACTCAAGTAAAGCCTATAGATCAGGGTCAAAAGAATGAAATACTTTCAAAACTCTTTAGAAAGGAGGAAAAAGGTACCATTGATTGAAAACATGTACACATCCTATCATAAAACCATAACTTATCTATTTAAAAATATCAGATAATTTGATATCAGACAATTTATGAATGGTTTATATAGTACATAAAAGTAAATTTATATTATTTTATCAAATTACTAAAATGCTGTGGGAATCAATCACATTGCTTAATAATAAAATACTGTCAGAATTGCAAACTTTCCTATCTTCCAAAAAATAAAAATATGAGAAATTATACTATTTTGTTCCCTACTTTCAAATATATATACTTGTTTTTAGTGGGATCTCAAGTGAAACAGATTAGATATAATATAAACATAAAAATAATAGGAAAATATAAGCATAATTACTCCAAACTTCTACTTAGATTTGCCTAGATTCTTAGCAAGGTTAGAGAAACATTGTAGGACACGCTGGCATCAACTCACCCAATTCAAATAAAGAAAATGAAGCCTGGAGATGTTAAATGCCGTGTGTAAGATCACATATCTAATTAGTAGCAGATATAAAACGCCATGACCCTCCGATGCAGAGCTCAGATGTTCAATAATCCTCTCCATCTATAGCAAGAATTAAGATGCTCAATCAAGCAGAGTCCATAGATCAGGGTCAGAAGAATGAAATACTTTCCAAACCCTTTACATAGGAGATAAAAGGGTACTATTAATTGAAAATATGCACTTCTATTATTGAAACCCAAACTTACCTATTCCAAGATGTCAGGCATTTTATAAGTGATTTTTGCAATATATGAAGACAAGCTCATATTGTTTCATGAAATTAGTAAAAATACTGTGGGAATCAATCACATTGCTTTGTACAAAAATAGGTACAGAATTGCAAACCTTCCTACTTTCCAAAAGATAAACTCAAATCTGAGAGATAACACTATTTTATTCCCTATGTATTTTCAATTATACATATATATAATAATAATATAAATATATACATATATTAAATATATATATATATATATATATATAATTGCAAGAGAAACAGATTAAACACAAAGATCATTGGTTTTGCAGGGCATGGTAGTACTTGCCTGTAGTACTAGTACTTGGGAGACTGAGACAGGAGGATGGCAAATTCAAAACCAGTCTCAGCAACTTAGTAAGACTCTCAGAAACTGTGTTTCAAAAACAAAAAATATATATATATTTTAAAAAGGGGCTTGGGGTACAGCTTAGAGGTAGAATGCCTCTGGGTTTAAGCCCCAGTACTACAAAAAAATCATTGGATTTTTTCCTTTGAACTTAATGGAGAATTCTATACCCTAATCAGGCGGCATATCCCTGCAGGATCAACAATGATCAAGAACACCTGGGACACCCCAGATCACCCCTCCCACTGGAACCAGAGCAGAAGGGATCTGTAAGTTAAATTGCACCCCAAGGGTGTGGGGGCTCCTATACAAGCAGCAGATTCAGTCATCCATCCTTCAAGGGATTGGATAGAGCAGAAGTGTGGGAGGGCATAGAGAACTTCCAGGCACCCTGGAAAATGCCTGGCATATAGATGGCACTCCTGCCACCAGCAAAGGCAGAGAGAGAGACCCAAACAGGCCCTGTGGAGAGCTCAGAGACACAAGCTTGCAGCAGGAGAGGCATCAGCAGAACCCCTGCCTGCACTGACAGAGCAAATAAGAATGCCAGAGACACACTCAAAAATTTAAGCTCTGTACTTACAAACTAGCAGGGTTTTTGTTTTTGTTTCTTGTTGTTGCTGTTGTTTTCGGGTCTTTTTTGGGGGGGTGTTATGTTTTATTTGTTTTTGTTTTGTATTGCCTTGATTTATTTATGTTTGTTTGGATGACTGGTTGCTTTGTTATTTCTTGCTTAGTTTGTTAAATTTCCTCCTCATCCCTTTTACAAGCTTCCCTCCCTCTCTTCCATCTATATTCTTCTCCTCAATACTTTACCTCCTCTATTTTCTTTTTCCTTTTTTCCCTGTCTCATATCAAGACCATCTCATATTACCACACTTACAACTCTATATTGACTACCAGAATCCCCCAACATATCTACCATCTCGAATCTTTACAATATATCACCTCAACACACTCAATCTCTTATTCTGCTGGACCATACTCTCTACTTTACCATATCCTGCATTCATCACTGTGACCTCTCACCCAACCTTTACCACTAAACACAACCTGTCCCTGTATATTCCAGCACACACCTCTAAACCTCCACTGCAGAGATTGGACAAGAAAACTTGCAAGAGCAGGAGAAATAAATTTAAGAACAGAGGAACCATGGGAAGGAAAAATGGCAAAGAAACAATGGGCCACCACAACCCCTCAATAACAGATCTCACCAACCCAGAATGGCAGAGATTACCAGAAGACAAATTCAGATCTTTAATAATAGAAACAATATAGGATTTTTGGAAAGACTGTAGGGAGAGAAATAAAGGAGCAAATAAAGAATTTGATAACCTCCCTGAACAGGAACCAAAGAGAAGCATGGAAGGAAGTGAAAGATGCAATACTGAAGTGAAGGCATCAATACAAACTATAAACAGTAGATTAGACCCCATGGAAAATAGAATATCACTCCTAGAAGATGACCATTCCAAAAATGAATCCATGTACATAATTTAGAAAAAAAAATCGACATTATGAATCAGACATCAATGAGATCTGGACCAATTTTAAAAGAGCTAACCTAAGAATAATAGGCATAGAAGAGGGATTAGAAGTTGAAACTTATGGAATAAATAAGCTTTGCAAAGAAGAAATATCAGAGAATTTTCCAAACATAGAAAGAGAAGTTGACACACAGGTACAGGAAAAATATAGAACTCCCTCCAGACAAGACCAAAGAAGAGGTTCACCATGCCACATAATAGTCAAGTTGAAATGTAGAGGCTAAGGAGAGAATTCTAAAGGCAGCAAAAGTAAAAGGCCAAGTGACATTCAGAGGCAAACCAATTAGAATCACTCCAGACCTCCCATATCAAGTCATGAAAACCAGGAGGGGCTGGAGTAACATATTCCAAATTCTGAAAGAAAATAACTTGCAGCCAAGATTCTCCTACACAGCAAAGCTCTCTCTCAAAATTGACGGGGATATAAAAATCTTCTATGACAAACAGAAATTGAAAGAATTTATGTCTTCCAAACCAGCACTAGAGAAAATACTCAAAGAGATTAACTACAAAGAAGAACTAAAAGTAAACATCAGAACCAGAGAAACAATAACTTCCAGGAAGCAAAAAACTAAGCAAAGAAGAATAAACACCACCAAAAACAGAAGTCAAAACTCAAAATGTTAGGAATTAAAAATCATCTATCAATAATCACACTGAATATAAGTGGTCTCAACTCCCCAATAAAAAGGCACAAGGTGGCAAAATGGATCAAAACCCAGAATCCATCTATATGTGGCCTGCAAGAAACACACCTTACAAGCAAAGATTCCCACAAACTAAAGGTGAAGGGCTGGAGTAAGTTAATCCATGCCAATGGAACTCGGAGACAAGCAGGAGTAGCAATCATGATATCAAATAAATGAGACTTCAAGCCAAAGCTTATCAGAAGAGACAAAGCAGGTCATTTTTTATGTGAAAGGAACAATCCAGCAAGAGGAAATAACAGTTATCAACATCTATGCCCCAAACATAGGTGCAGCCACTTTCATTAAACAAACTCTGTATGATATAGGGACACATATATATCCCAATACACTAATATTGGGAGATTTCAATATTCCTCTCACAACACTGGACCTATCTTCTAAACAAAAGCTCAGTAAAGACGCCATAAAGAATGGTGTCTGGTAAAGAATACCATAAACCAAATGAACCTATTAGACACATATAGACTCTTTTGCACAACTGCGGCTGAATTCACATTTTTCTCAGTTGCACATGGAACCTTCTCCAAAATAGACCACATTCTGGGCCACAAAGCGAGCACTGGCAAATTCAAAAAATGTAACATAATTCCCTACATCTTTTCAATGAAGTGAAACTAGAAATCAACTCTAAAAAGACCTAGAGTAACCATGTAAACACATGGAGACTGAACACCGCATTGCTGAATGAGGAAGAAGTAAGGGGAGAAATTTAAAAATTCCTAGAAACCAATGAAAACAGAGTCACAACATATCAAAACCTCTGGGACACTTTGAAGGCACTACTAAGAGGAAAATTTATAGCACTGAGTGCCCACATAAGAAGAACAGAAAATCACCAAATAAATAACCTAATGACACAGCTCAAAGCACTTGAAAAACAAGAACAGTCCAACCCCAAACCTAGTAGAAGACAGGAAATTATTAAAATCAGATCAGAAATTAATGAAATAGAGAATAAAAAAACAATACAGAAAATCAACAAAACCAAAGGCTGGTTTCTTGAAAAAATAAACAAGATAGATAAACCATTGGCCAACCTAACCAAAAAAGAGAGAGAATCAACCCAAATTGCCAAAATAAGAGATGAAAAAGGGGATATTACCACTGACAGTATGGAAATACAGAGGATTATCAGAAACTATTTTGAAAAACTATACTCCAAAAGAATGGAAAATCTAGAAGAAATTTAGAAATTTCTAGACACATATAACCTTCCCAAATTGAGTCAAGAAGATATAGAAAACTTAAACCGACCAATAGCAATCAAAGAGATAGAAACAGCAATAAAGAGTTTATCATCAAACAAAAGCCCAGGGCCAGATGGTTTTCCAAGTGAATTTTATAACACATTTATAGAAGAGCTAACCCCAATACTCCTCAAATGATTACATGAAATAGAATGAAACAGGATCCTCCCAAACACATTCTATGAAGCCAACATCACATTAACACCAAAGCTAAATAAAGACAGCTCAAGAAAAGAAAACTATAGGCCTATATCATTGATGAACTAAGATGCAAAACTGCTAAACAAAATACTAACAATGTGTATTCAAAACCACATCAAGAAAATTATACACTATGACCAAGTCGGGTTCATTCCAGGGATGCATGGCTGGTTCAACATACGGAAAACAATCCATGTCATTTACCACATAAGCAGAATCAAAGACAAAAATCACATGATTCTCAATTGATGCTGAAAAAGCATTTGACAAGATCCAATACCCATTCATGCTAAAAGCACTGCAGAGAATTGGAATAGAAGGAACATACCTCAACATCATAGAAGCAATATACAATAGGCCCACAGCCAACATCATATTAAATGGAGAAAAACTGCAAAAGTTCCCACTAAAAACAGGAACAAGACAAGGATGTCCATTATCACCTCTTCTGTTCATTATAGTACTTGAGACTCTAGCCAGAACAATAAGGCAAGTGAAGGAAATCAAAAGGGTAAAAATAGGGAAAGAAAAATGAAAACTATCCCTTTTTGCAGATGATACTATACTTAGAAGATCCAACAAAGTCAGCCAAAAAACTTTTAGAACTGATCAACAAATTCAGCAAAGTGTCTGGATACAAAATCAATCTTAAAAAATCAGAAGCTTTCCTCTACACCAACCATAAAACCACTGAGAAAGAAATCCAGAAAACAATTCCACTCACAATAGCACCCCGAAAATACCTAGGGATAAACCTAACCAAAGAGGTAAAAGACCTCCATAAGGAAAACTATAAAAAGTTGAAAAAAGAAATTGATGATCTTAGAAGATGGAAAGATCTTCTATGCTCTTGGATAGGCAGAATAAATGTCATCAAAATGGCCATCCTCCCAAAAGTAATATACAGATTCAATGCAATACCCATGAAATTACCAAGGTCACTCCTCACAGACCTAGAAAAATCAGTCCTTAAATTCATTTAGAACAACAAAAAGCCCAGGATAGCCAAAGTAGCTCTTAGTAACAAGAACCATGCAGGAGGTATCACAATACCTGACTTCAAACTCTACTACAAAGCCACAGTAATAAAAACAGCATGATATTGGCACAAAAACAGAATAGAAGATTCAGAAACAGAACCACAGCCTTACAGTCAATTGATTTTTGACAAAGGAGCCAAAAACATACACTGGAAAAAAAAAGCCTCTTTAACAAATGGTGTTGGCAAAACTGGTTAACCATATGCAGGAAAATGGAAATAAACCCTACTTTCTCACCCTGCACAAGAGTCAACACAAAGTGGATCAAAGCCCTGGAAGTCAGGCCAGAGACCTTGCAGCTTCTTGAAGTGGGCATAGGCCCAACACTACAACACACAGGCACAGGTAAAAAGTTTCTCAACAAGACCCCAAAAGCACAAGCAACTCAAAGGAAGATTAATACATGGGATTGCATTAAACTGAAGAGCTTCTGTGCAGCAAAGGAAACTATCAAGAACCTCAACAGAGAACCCACAGAGTGGGAGGAAATTTTTGCCAGCTACTCTTCTGAAAAAAGTCTAATATCTAGGATATACAGAGAACTCAAGAAAATCACAGCTAAGAAAATAAATAACCCAATCAAAAAATGGGCAAAGAATCTAAATAGACACTTCACAAAAGAAAAAATACAAATGGCTGATAAATGTATGAGGAAATGTTCCACATCATTAGCAATCAGAGAGATACAAATCCAAACTACCCTGAGATTTCACCTAACTCCAATCAGAATGGCAATCATAAAAAACATGAACAACAACAGATGCTGGTGAGGGTGTGGAGAAGTGGGAACCCTAATACATTGTTGGTGGGATTGCAAATTAGTGCAACCACTTTGGAAAACAGTATGGAGGATCCTCAGATGAATGGGAATGAACCTACCATATGATCCAGCAATACCACTTCTGGGTATCTACCCAAAAGAATGGAAACCAAACTATCAGACCGACATATGTGTATCTATGTTTATAGCTGCACAATTCACAATTGCCAAACTATGGAAACAGCCAAGATGTCCATCGACAGATGAATGGATTACAAAACTATGGAATATGTACACCATGGAATTTTACTCAGCCATAAAGAAGAACAAAATCATGTTATTTGCTGGGAAATGGATGGAACTGGAAAACATTATGTTATGTGAGATTAGCCAGTCACAAAGAGTAAAGAAGCATATGTTCTCCCTAATATGCGGATGCTAGGGAGAAGATGGGGCATAAGAGGATCTCCAGATGAAAAAGGAGAAACCCTCAATAAGCAAAGAAGTTGACTTAACCGAAGGGGATGGATGGGAGTGGGCATCCTAATGCACATGATGTACTTTCATAAATACATCAAAGTCAATCACTAAACTCAACTTGAAAAGGAGGGAGGGCGAGGGAGTGGGGTGGGAATTGGGGAAGGGTTAAATGAGAAATGTGTGCATATACGCCTTTATCAGCTTGCACCTAATAAAGATGTCTGATTACAATGCACCAATTATTATAAAAAATAAAAATAAATAAAAAAGAAACTTGCAAGCATATGAGAGTTCTGGTTGCTATGCATCCTCTATATTTTTCTTTCCTGTCTCTTTTCTTTTCTTTAGGTACAGAATCTGATTCAGTCTTATAGCTCCCATTTTCACCACTAAATCTAATGTCTCTCTTAAATTCTACTTCTCTCTAGTCCCTTCTTCCCAGAGAACTGCTGCATATCCACAATAGATGGAAAAACCTACCACACCTGCAAACTCACTCTGTCTGAAACCAAAGGCTCCCATTCCTAACAGAACCACCATATACCCCTGCTGCTGCAGGTTTCCTTTTGACTCCTTCTTTTTCTTACATCTGCTTGTCACGTTCAGTGAACTCTCCCTCTGTGACATATTTCTATTTTACTTCCCTTTCCTCCTCCTTTCCAAATGCCAGTAGTCCAATGCAGTTCACTAGTTACCTATGAATCATACTGTTGCAATGGTGCTCCAACCAAGTTCCTTGTTTCCAGTCTCTCCCTGCCTTTAATCCAAACACTTTGCTATGATTGGTCTCCCTGACGCATTACTCAGTTCTTTTTACTCAGTTCTCAAAACACTTCCATGGGTCCCATTGCTGGTGGCGCAAATTTAGATAATTTTATCTAGTGCTCAAATCCTCATTCCCATAGTCCACTCAACCCTTGGAATCATTTCCACCACTCTTTTAAATTCTTGTTGAAAAACATTAGCAACTATTGCCTGTAGATGACTGGTCCCTTCCTAACTACGTGTACTGGCCCTTGTGTGGGAACGTGTCTTCTTCTCAAGTCCAAATTGTGTCAAGATAAATGTCACAACTCCGTCCGTGTCCCACTGGCTCACCAGTCTCGTTTCCTTGAGTATTGCTGTGTGGATCCCTGCGCCTCTCCCTTCTAATGTCGGGCACTCGGTCTCGACGTCATTCATTAACCGGTGAGCTCGGCCAGCACATGAGACCTACGCACATTTTAGAGTTGGGCAAACAGAGGTTCAAGCCTTAGGCCAAGGATTTACAACTACGTGAGCTTAGTCAAGAGAGTTATTCTTGGGCATAGTATCTACATATTATAGAATTAACTGCAATAATTATAAATATCAATTGTGCGTATAAATTATCATACAAGTGACATGTGGTTTTTCAAACTTTATACACGCCAGCAAATTTCACAAATTAATCTCACTTAGTGCTCACAACAATTTTGTAAAATAGGCTTAATGCCATTTACTATTTGAAGAAACTGGGGTTCAGGTTTTACATGAGGGGCTAGAGAGTCTCTGACTCTTCATGCATGTTCTTATTTCTCATAATACTATGTCATGCACATAGCAGGTGCTCAGTTAAAAGCCATGAGTGAATGCTTCAAATGGTTCAGAAGCAAAGTTACTCAATTCTGATCAAAACAAGATTAAGAATGTAGCTATACCAGTAAGTCAGTCACAGACAGGACACACATTTAAGAGTGGTTCAAGATTCAGAAGTGGTCTTGAGAACAGGGAAAAAAAAAAAATAAGAAAACAACATTCTGATATAGACAAAGCAAACTTAATATATCTTAGGTAAATAATCCCAAACAACTAGAAGGCAATAATGACAAAAAAAATATATCAAGAGAAAAGAACAGATAACAGATGATATATAGGTTTGTACCACAATAGAGAAATGGAAAGATGAAAGAAAAAAAAAAAAGTAATGTAATTTTGCTGTAAGCTCAGAGGAATCATGTTGCTGAACAGAATTCCACCTCGGAAGCTCTGGTCAGTTGTGGATATCACGGTACGTAATCGTTGTAAAGCACTGGAGGCGCTTCTGAGGAAAGCAATAAAGTGAGTCCGAGAAGAGATGGGTATGGGCTGAGTCCACACTTCGCTTCTGCGTGCAAATGGACTGTGAAATTCAGTCCCACAATTCGTTTCCATTAACAGCAGCTAAGAACAGATCAGCTTGAAGAACCAAACCATTTTGCAAACGTCTACATTTGTGCATGCAGACTTACTACAGCGCTGAAAAAATCACTATGTAGTTTCTTTTTCAAGTTTGAAAGCCAGAGGAGATGGGCCATTTTCCGGTTTTCTCTATATAGAAGATAAGTAAGCCCACATAGTTTTTTTTTTTTTTTTCCTAATGAAAGTTGTACCTGCTATCAGGTCACTTGTTGAATTAATATTAACAAGGAAAGGAGTGCACTGATGAAGAAACACGATATTCTAATTTATTTATTTTTAAGATATATTTTTTATTTTTATTATTTGTTTTTATTGGTACATTGTAGTCACATCTTTGTTAGGTATAAGCTGGTAAAGGCATACATGCACACATTTCTCATTTAACCCTTCCCCAATTCCCACCCCACTCCCTCGCCCTCCCTCCTTCTCAGGTTCAGTTTAGTAATTGACTTTGATATGTTTGTGAAAGTCCATCATGTGCATTAGGGTGCCCCCCCATCACCTTCAGTTAAGTCACCTTCTTTGCTCATCTAAGGTCTCTCCTTCTTTGTCTAGAGTCCTTCTTATTTTGGTACTGGGGATTGAACCCAGCGGTGTTCAACTTCTGAGCTCCACCCTCAGACCTATTTTACTATTTTTTTATTTTAAAACAGAATCTTGCTAAGTTGCTGAGTATCTCGTTGAGTTGCTGAGGCTGTCCTCGAACCTGCAATTCTTCTGTCTCAGCCTCTCAAGTACTGGGATTACAGGTGTGTGCCACTATCCCTAGCTCTAATGGTTTAAGAGTTCAAGTCCTCTAGCAAAGTGACTGGGTTATTAGCTCTGCTAGGTACTTAGCTATGTTATCCTTGGGCAAATTACTCAACCTAACTGGACCTCCACTCACTCAAACAGAGCTAATGACAGCATTTACCACCCAGGGAGGTAATAAAGATCAAATAAACCAATATAGTGCACTTAAAAGAGGGTCCTACACACAATTAGCATTCACCATGTTAGTTGTTACATATTGGTTTCAAATTAGGCTTAAAATCAGATGCTAAAGGATGGTGACAATTAGAGGAAATCATACAAAACTTAGTGTCAGAAATGTATAATTATTTGGGGTTGAGGTTAAAACTGTAGGAATTATTTGATGTGAAATGGCCCATTGCTCTTGTTGCCAGTTTCTTGGCTTCTTAAGATGTAACGACATTTCTTTGCTAATTCCAAATGATTTTTATGATCATGCTACATAAAGTAAATGCATCTGTAAGAAGATAATTTATTATTATTACCAAGACACATCAGAATACACAGTGTTTAGCAGGTGCTCAGTAAACAGCAATGTTAAATGAATCTCATGACAAAGAAAAATCATTACCAGGTAACTATTTGAGGTAAGGGATTTAGAGAAAGAGGAGGAAAGAAGAATTCACATAGGTAACATAAAGCAATGCTTATGGGAGTTTAATTTATTGATTGATTTGTTTTATTTTAATTTTCCATATAATTACCTCTAGTTTTCATTTTGAGTATATGTAATTGAGTGCTTGTATATAAAAGACAAAAATTAAGATATTTTTCTCATTAAGAAAAGCACAACAGATCGCAAGCAAGACCAAAAAAGAAAAAACAATACGTAAAGTTACTAAATTTAGATTCTGGACAGCGTAGTCTCTGTCAAGCTGTCAGATCGTCAGTTTCAGCTCATTCAGAAGCGAGGCAAATGGATGACATCCAAAATGTATTTAAGGCAACACAATTGATTCATTTTCCCATAGACATTTTTTGGAGCTGATTGCAAGGAACAAAATGAGCTAATTTTAAAATAAGCATCTTTACTATGAAACATTAGTGGGGGAAAATGAATACTTTTTGAAGAACAGCAAAACAATATTTTATGTGAAGTCACATTTTGCCTCCATAGAGAATAACAGATAGATAGAACTGATGACTCCGAGAACAAGCTAAAATATGAGTGAGTGAGAGGATGGATGTAAATCTACAGGGATGAGTTCTTGAGCTGCCAAGAGAGTGGAAAGCAGAAACACGGGGAGAGCTTCCCCATAATGATATGGGGGCATCCAATACTTTGGATGGCAATCCACGTGCTTCTCTTTCCAAGTTTTGAGTCTGTGTCTTGCCCTTCTCTTTGTAATGGAAAGCACGTATTATGTTTCCAACATCTGGCTCCAACACTGAGACTTACAAGGTTATTTAATGATCCATTAGATCCTCTTCATTTCTGTACCGTGGCACCAAGGATATATTTTACAAAACACCGTTATTTTTCTTATGGCATTAAACACAGGAGACTATCGGTTATTAAGAAAAAAATAATAACGCTGAAAACACTTTTGAGTGCATGCTATATGTCTAATGAATGTGGTATAGCTTTTTATGCCTGCATGACATTTTAATGTTAATTAGCATATGTGACCTTCATAACAATTCTATAAAATAAAACAGATGTCATTTTTCCCATTTTAAACTTGAAAAATCTCCAAAGCCAATACCATACTTAGTACCAAAATTCTAACAGCATTCCTACTAAGGTCAAGAATAAGAGAAGAATGCCCTTCTGTCACTCTTGTGAAGCCGCATTCTGAAATTTCCAGCTGATAAAGTATAAACTTAGCAAAGGAAGAGGAGGCACAAATTATTTTCCTTGCGTGTGGATTGTTCAACATATAAAACTCAATAAGTAAAATTAACTTAAAAATCTTCACTGTTAGATTTGGGTTTGGCCACAAAAGAGAACAACCTAATAAGTAACGGCTCAAGCATGCAAAGATTCTTTTCTGATGTAGATTTTGGAGTAATATAACAATCCAAAATCTTTAGGGAGCCAGTTTCTCTTCTGCCTTTCTCAAGGAATAGCCTTCTGGCCCAGTTTGGCTCCTGGATCTAGCTAGCCATCGCTGCATTCCAAGAACCACTGTCCAGACATCATACAACATTCACCCTCGTATTTCATCAACCACAGTTCACTCACATGGCCCACTGTGCGGCCACAGAGTCTGAGAACTGTCTTTACTCAAGGTCTCCCTGTGACCAGCTAAAACAACCAAGAATTCTGCTAAGGAAGAGGGAGAGAACGCATCAAGTAAAAGTCACCGTCTCTCCTCTACCACCACCACCACACTGTAGTCAAGAGCGGTGCCCCTTCCCTTGGCTAGAGCCAATACCTCCCCCGCTCTAGATTCTAATTCCCACTCCCCACATTCAGGAAATTGACACTGTCCTTTATAGTTTCTCCCATTCAGAGCTCTCCTCTGGAATCTTTACCCTTCTGATTTGCTTCTCACCTCATTGACTTCTCCTTCTCAGCACCTTATGCGAGTTCCTTATTCTTCACTCAGTTTCTAATTGCCGTGCACCAAGTACGTATCTCATCTAGCCCCATGGACTTAATATCATCTCGATACTAGTGACTCCTTTCCTGAAACCAATACTCACATGTCCAATTGCCTCTCTGATATCTCCATTCAGATATCTAGCAGCAACTTCAAAGTTAAATTCCAAACAGAGCTCTTAATTTACAACCTTATCTTGGTCTAGAGAAAAAAAATCTACCCAGCATTCGGGAGGCTGAGATCAGAGGAGCAAGGCCAGCCTCAGCTACCTAGTGAGGCACTCCACAACTTAGTGAGAGCCGGTTTCAAAATAAAAGAACAAAAAATAGGGCTGGGGGTATAGCCTGGAGGTAGAATGCCCCTGAGTTCAATCCCCAGTACTGCAAAAAAAAAAAGAAAACAGAAAAAAAATCTAGATGTTTTCTCATATTCCTAATTCTCACATCCCCACCATCCAGTCTTAATGCCTCTCTTTAGTGATCTTTCCTTTCAGCATCCCATAGGATTAATGGAAAACCAAAGGAATTCCTTGATTCCCAATGGAACCCTAGGGACAAGTTTCCACAACTAAACAATGAGTCTGGAACATCTCCAAAAGGCATAAGGGGGTATGAGCTTCCCCTGTTAATGGGTCTCTCTATATAAACATATCATTTCAAAGATGTAGAACGAGAAACATACCATTATATTTAAGACACAGGGCTTACTTGAGAATAATGTACTAATGAGAAAATAACATTTTTTGTGTCTTCTGTAGTTTTTATACTTTTTAGTTATGGGTTTTTCTTTTGAAACACACTATTGAAAAATAGAAAGATGTATCTAATACAGTAGCTTGAAATAAAAATGATAGAATTACTCAGAGATATCGACAAATCTGTTATTATTATAGATTTCAATAATCATCTCTCAATAATGATAAATCAAGCAGACAAAAAATCAATAAAGATATAAAAGGTCTTGAAAGCAGAAGTAAGAAGCATGATCTAATTGGACAGAGATAGAACTACAAACTCAACCTTACTGAACATATGTTCTTCTCAAGTAGAAATGAAACATGAAAAAATATTAGTCACATGCTTATCTAAGATGCAAACCTCAATACTTTTCAAAAAATGGTAAAATACAGATTACATTTACAGTCAATGTGCAATTAAGTTAGAAATCAATAACTAATAGATGTGAAGAAATAAAATATCTTTATAGTTGGGAAAATTAAACACATCAACTGAAACTCTTTTGTGTGTGTGCGTGTGTGTGTGTGTGTGTGTGTGTGTGGTTACTGGAGATTGAACCCAAGGCCAGGCTACTCCTGAGCTATAACACCAGCCTAATTTTATTTCATTGATTTTAGTTTTATTTTGAAATAAGGTCTCACTAAGGTGTCAAGGCTGGCCTCAAACCTGCAATCCTCCTGTTTTAGCCTACCAAGTACTGGGATTACATGCATGCACCACCACGTCTGATTAATTGAAACTGTTAATAACCACTAAAAGTATACTTCAATCTTTAAAAAATTTCACAAATCCAGTCTGTTAAGGAACTATAAGGAAACAGACATTCTCATACTCTTAACAATGCTAATATAGCATGATTTCTCCAGACAGGGCAATTTGGTAATATTAATAACAATAGTATCTGCCCATCAGCCCAATCATTACATTTCTGGGGATTTCCTTTATGAATATACCCATCTGCAACATGTCATATGTGCAGGATTATTGACTATTGCACTGGTTATAATAGCAAAATATAGGAAATAACATAGCGTCTCTCATAAGACTGGCAATTTTTTTTTTTTAGTTCATTCTTCCAATAGAATATTACACAACCATAAGAAGACTGAAGAACTTTCAATTGAACTTTCTACTGATATGATAAAATGTCAGAACAAAGACAGTATAGTACATGTTCTCTTTTGTATAAGAAAGGAAAATTAAGAGCAGATATATTTACATAAAAAAATAATGGAAAATGTCTGAAAAAATAATAAAAATCATCATTCATAGACAATTGAGAAATGAGGCAGGTAGCTAAAGGAAGACAAAATAGTCATCAGTCTACATTTTATCATGTAGTTTTGATTTTTAAATCATGTAAATATATTAGCTATTCAAAAATAAAATAATGAAAATTTTAAAATGAAAATGCAACATAGAAGGAATTTGTGAAGTCAACAAAAGTAGTACCTAGGAGGAAATTTAAAGTGAACATAGATATTTTGAAAAGATGAACAGTTAAAAATTAATAAATTAGCCGTGCATGGCGGTGCATGCTTGTAATCTCAGTACTTGGGAGGCTGAGACAGGAGGATCCAGGTTTGTGGTCAGCCTCAAATACTTAGTGAGGCCCTCCGCAACTTAGTGAGACCCTGTTCCAAGATAATGAATAAAAAAAAAATAGGGCTGGGGGTGTAGCTTGGAGGTAGAATACCCCTGGGTTCAATCCCCAGTACCGCAAAATAATAATAATAATAATAATAATAATAATAATAATAATAATAATAAATTAAGTATATAATTTTTAAAGTAAGATAAATTTGAAAATAAATCTAAGGACTGAAATTAAAAACTTAGAAAAATAAGACCAAGAAAGTATAAGAGAGGGGAGGAGAGAGGAAAAGGAAAGAAAGAAAGGAAGAAAGGAAGGAAGGAAGGAAGGAAGGAAGGAAGGAAGGAAGTGAGGGAGGGAGGGAGGGAGAAAGAGATCACTCAAAGACTTCATTCAAAGAACTGAATTCTCAGTTTACATTAAATAGAACACATCTGCTTTACGGCCCAGCAGATGCCGCGTACTTCACTGTCCCCTGACTTAGGCTTCACTGTGTGATTTATTTCTGCCACTGTGATGTCCACAGATGCATTGCAAGTAAGATAGGGCAAATCCTCTTGCCCTTTTATTCTCCTTCCTTTCATCATGAGTGGAATATGCCTCCAGAAACTGCTGTCCAAAAGGGGGTAAGAAAAAAATGCAAACCAAAAGAGAACTACCCCTCAGCCTGAATCCAAGGCCAACTCAGCATTGCAAAGGTCAGCTTCTCATCAGTTCATCTCTTGCTTAGACCTATATAATTTTGTTTAAGTGGCTGAGATTTTTATGGTTGTTACATGGCATTATTATAGCAGTATTTAACTAAGACACTTACCAGACACATGAATTAAGACAACCACGACTACAAAACACCTTGCTTTAAAGAAATCATGCTTTCAAACATAATTGTTTGCTTTAAGGAAATTTTGTCTGGAGGTGTAGCTTAATGGTAGAGTCTTTGAGTAGTGTGCACAAGGTCTTGGGTTCATCCCCCGTACTGAGGGGAGGAGAGAAGAGGAGAAGGGAGGGGAGTGGAGGGAAATAGAGAACAAGAAGAAGGAAGACATGAGGGAAGGTAAGGGAAGGAGGGAGGGAGAGAGGAAGGAAAGAAGGAGAAGGAAGGAAGGAAGGAAGGAAGGAAGGAAGGAAGGAAGGAAGGAAGGAAGGAAGGAAGGTTATTTTTCAATTTCAGAGTGTTAACAAAAAACAGCAGAACACTTAAAGTGTAGGTATTAGGAAGGAAAGGACTCAATAACACCAATAAGGTGTCACAGTAGCAAAGCCCTTTTCAGCAAACATCATTACATCTATTTTTGAAATCATAAAATAGGCTCAATGATCAAGGAGATCATGATAAAGGTAGGATTTGTGCTCAGGTTTTCTGGTTCTAAATCCTGTGTACCTCCAGGAAGCAAGGTTCTTCTCAAATATTCTAATGAGAAAATATGCAAGTAATCTCTACAGCTGAGAGAGCACTGTGCTTCATGCAGAATTAAATAGCGGTACGGTCTCCAGCAGGAGCCTCCAGTCTCATTGCAAGTCACTAAGCCATTGAGCGATAAGATTGTTTTTCCCCACTATGGAAACATGTCGAAGTGGGGTAAAAGACATTTACACAGCATTTTCTAAGAAAAAACTTTAGAGGCACTATGAATCAAGTTTTTGTTTGTTTTGTTTTGTTTTTTTGGTGTGTATGTGTGTGTGTGTGAAAGAGGTGAAATCTCCATGTCAAAAGACCCGCCTTTAAGACACAAATTTATTGTTGTCTTTCCAAAATAGGACTTAGAGTTTTCTCATAGACGCTTGTATATGAAAACTCTTCACTTAAAACATCTGGTGTGCAGCTGCTTCAAGAATGAGCGTCTGTCATCCTGCCATCGGATGTATATCATCATGGGAAACTCATGATCGTCACACCCCCGGAGCCTTGTAGACTTGTCTCTTTCATTCTTACATCTCTCTCCAGGGAATACAGGGATATTACCTGGATGACTTTTTCCCTGGCACGAATATGTAGTGAGGGTGATATCACTTCCAGGTGCTCTTTGATTTTCATCTGTGGAAAGTTTTTACTCAGCAGAGAGTTGGAGCTTTCTAAAGTTGGGTTTCTAGGTTCGGCCCCATCTGGGTAATGTGGTGAAGAATGTTGAAAGCATTCTTGCCAAGAGTATCTCAATTACGACTGTCAAGTGAAGCTCTCAATGTGTAAAAACGATTCCTTGTCCCTTTCCTGTTCAGTTATGGAGCAATCTATATATAAATTAATAAAATCACTAATACCTATACTCAAGACCAATAAAAGGAAGTTCAATCTAGGTAATGCTGTGATTCTGTGACCCTGGTAGCAGTTGATTATTTTGTGGCTATCAGTAGTTGTTTTAGGAGCTGAATGATGGCAGACTTCAGGCTGCTAGTTTGTTAATGTTTAGAAGAGTACACACTGATAAAAATGTAGGATATAATCAGACTCCTACAGAAGAAATGCTCTTGGAATCACTTTGAGCATGATTGATTTGAGACTCTCCAGTCAGCTATAATCTCCATTCTGTTAAGAACTCTGTGAATACCATTTAGATCTTTTGTTTCATATTGGAGTAAATTCACTTCCAGTAAAGTAATAGAAAAATATATAGATGGGCCTGCTTAACATGAAGTAGTATAGAAACAACTTATCAACACAGAATCCCACTACGCCATCATCTCACCAGCTAGAATAGCTAACCAAACAGGAATTGAGAAGAGAAGACCCAGTTTCAGGGAAATTAAAACAAGCCTGACAAAAAATATATCTTCCTTTCAGTCCTATTTATTCTCTTTTTTAAACATTTGTAACAATTCTGACTTTCACTCTTCGTATCCAGAATCAATCACTTATAATGTTAAGAATCCAGTGCAAGATGTCGTATCGCTTTAGGAATACAAATTTTTTAAATTCAGTGTCATATTTTCTTTGAACTTGAACTATGATCTTTTATGAGACTAAAAGATTATATTCTCTTCCTCAGAAGACTTTTGAAACTTTTTCATTGCAAGAGCAACATATTTATGAACTGGCTGACTTTAGAAGACTAAAATATGCTGCTTTGGTTTTCCTGGACCAGAAAAGGAATAATTGTGCCTGTCCCACATCTGTGTGACACAGTGAAGGCCAGGTAAGAGGCTTCCCTCTGTGGTCAGCACAACTGAATTCATTTAGGCATTTACATTTTGTTGTTGTTGTTGTTAGGTACTGGGGATTGGACCCAGGGATGTTCTACTTCTGAGCTATACCTTCAGCCCTATTGCATTATTTTATTTTATTTTTTTTTACTTTGAAACAGGGTCTTACAAGCCTAGAACCTGTGATCCTCCTGTCTTAGTCTCCCATGTACTGGGATTACGGTCAGACGCCACTATATCCAGCTGGCATTTACATATTTTTATGCTAGTGCAATAAAGAAATCTGAAATGAACATTTTACTCATCTAGCCTTTATCATTTTCCAGTAGCTTTTCATAGGAGTACTGTGATTGGAGGGAAATCATATCATATGACCATGTCTTTTTGTCTTCATCTCATATTTAATACCCAGATTAAACCAATGCATTTTCCTTTCACGTTATTGAGAGAAGAAGTAACTCTCATGTCATATGATAGCCACACCTTTGCTAGGAGCCCAAGGACAGGGTAATTACACATATAATATACGTAACGTTGTTGACCCTGGGTTCCGCATGTATAGTCAGGACATTTAGGAGAGTCAGCTGGAAACCCCTGTCCCTCTTCCCATTCCTTTGTCCCTCCCTCAGCATCCTGGCTTCACCCTCTGGCTAGTCCTTTGACACATTTCCTGTTCCAAACTGAGAGAAGAATGTAGGATCCTCCTTCTCCAGAGACCAACATTTATCAAACAAACAAACACCCTTGAAAAACAAAACCATGATCTCTCACTAATGTTTATGGATGGCATTCATAAACTAAAAGAGCCCTCTTTACCAAGAATGAAATAAGAATGATTAAAGAAATGAAGTAGCAGTAATCATATTCAGTTTATATACATTTTCACCAGAGATCGCAAAGTAGGAAAACCAGCAGGGTCTTACAAGAGCCCAGTCTTCTTGCATTCTATGAGGTATAGCAGGAACCTGTTCTATACTTTGGGTCTAGGAAGTCCTCCAAAGGCTCATATGTTGACGCTTAGTCTCCAGGTTGGCATTATTGAGAGGTGGAAACTTTAGGAGGAAGGGCTTGGTGAGACATCTTAGCTCATAGTGGGACCCCAACCCCTTCTTCCTCTCTTTCACTTCCTGGGCATGAATCGATGAGTTTGCTTAGCCATGAGTCTCTACCATGATGGACCACCACAAACCCAAAGCAATAGGACCACCGGACCATGGACTGAATCTTCTAAAACAGTAAGCCAAACCTTTTCTCTCTATAAATTGATTATCTCTGGTATTTGTTATAGTAACAGGAAGCTAACTGAAACAACCTGGTAGTACTTTTTTCAATAGCATCTATTGTTACTTCTCATTTCAGAGTAAGCCAAGGCCTCAAGTCCATACCATCACATAGCAGTATGGATGGCAATCCTTTCCCTTGGGAAGTCATATAGTTTCAGATGTATAGATCTCCTCCAAGTTTGCAGAATAAGACATATAATTATCTTCTAAGACATCAACCAATGTCTGTTTAAACTTTTGATGTTGTCATTTAGGTGATTTAATTTTTTTTAAACCCACACATAAAACTATGTTTTTAGAAGTTTCAAATTCTCTGTGAAAATCTCCAACCTAATAAAATTAAGAGTTAACCGGAAAAGTGGACTTTGAAATAAATCCTGTTTTAAGTGCTCATTCTGATAAAAACCGTCAAACTTAAAAACATGTAATTACTACTTAAAGCTGAAATTTAATAGGCACCCTAACCTTTTCAAAAATAATTTCTAGTGTGAAGATGCCCACTTAGCAGGAGATTTTATTTTCACATTGTCCCTGCATGTATAATAAGCTAAAGGACTTTTTAAAATTCAGAATAAGTGAGATAAAATAGTTGTTATTCTTATTTTGAAGTTCTTGAAGGGCAGATCAAATGAAGCCTATCCACAATAATCATGATTGATGAGCTTCGTCTAATGATACTCCTTAATACCTTAGAGAACAGCCCCAATAGATGCAAATAGCAACACAATCCTGCTAAATGAAGGACGTTTGGAATAAGTACAAACATGTGCAATTAGTAAAGTTAAAAAAAAAAGTTTAAAAGTCAATCCTAGCATGGCATAAAAGAAGGTTAACATTAGAATTTTAAATTTCTGGGTGTTCATCCTAGCTGTGCTACTTATCAGTGAATATTGGAAAATTTAATTAATTTCTATAAAATTTAGAGTCCACATATATAAAATGAGAACTTGCTTCATTGTTTCTTTTCTCTCTTGATTTTAAATTCCGTGAGGGTCGAGACCTTGTCTTTCTGGTTCATTTTCATTTTACTAGCATCCAGATTATGCCTGACACTTAGTAATTACAGAATGAATTTGACTAAAAGAGTAAAACCATTCAGCATCCAATAAAGATTTATTGTGAGTCTCCTGTGATCCAGACACCTATTCTAGTGCTTAGGTACAGGGTAGGGGTTGGGGGGCAGCAGAGAAAAAAATCCCTACCTTTCTGTATCTTGTATTGTAATGGAGAAAACGATTTTAAAAAGCAAATTGGAAGCATTCATAAAAAAAAAAATAAAATAAAATAAAATTCAAAGATGGAAAGGAGTATATGAAATGTTCAATACTGGACAAAAGGTGACATTTTCTTTTGGATTGCTAGAAAAGATTTTGGTGAGAAGGTGACTTTCAAGTAAAGACCTGAAGAAAGTTGACTGTTCCCCACACAGCTACTGGGAATAGACCAGCTCAAACTGCAGGGTCAGAAAGCACATACACCCTGAAGCAGGGTCTCAAGAAACTCACAAAGGGAGTCAGTGTAGTGGCACATGGCTGTAATCCTAGTATTTGGGAGGCTGAGACTGGAGGATTGCAAGTTCGGGGCCAGCCTCAGGAAGTTAGCAAGACTATTTCAAAATAAAAAGTGAGAAAGGACTGGGGGTGTAGCTTGGAAGTAGAATGCCCCTGGGTTCAATCCCCAGTACTGAAAGGAAAGAGAAAGAGAGAAAGAAAGAAAGAGAGAAAGAAAGAGCTGGGTGTATTGGTGCACAATTGTAATCCCAGCATTTGGGAGGCTGAGACTGGAGAATCAGGGTTCAAGGCCAGCCTCAGCTACCTAGTGAGGCCCTCCGCAACTTAGTGAGACCCTGTTTCAAAAATAAAGAATAAAAAAATAGGGCTGGGGGTGTAGCTCGGAGGTAGAATGTCCCTGAGTTCAATCTCCATTACCACAAAAAAAAAAAAAAAAAAAAAAAAAAAAAAAAAAAAAAAAAAAAAAAAAAAAAAAAAAAAAAAAAAAAAAAAAAAAAAAAAAAAGAGAGAGAGAGAGAAAGGAGGGAGGGAGGTTTGTTGCACAGAGGCCAGAGGCCAGGGTGATTTATCCAGCAACAAATGAAGCCTATCCACAATAATCATGATTGATGAGCTTCGTCTAATGGTAATCCTTAACACCTTAGAGAACAGCCCCAATAGATGCAGATAGGACTAGAAAGAGGGAGGATGATTCCAAGAGGTAAAGGGGAAAGAGAAGGCATCTCAGACTTACGGGGTGAAGCAAAGACTTTGACTTTAATTCAAGACAGACAGGAAGCTTCCAGAAGGCTCTGAGCAGAGGAATGGCATGCTCTGACTTACGTCTGAAGAGGGTGACTCTGGCTGCAGGACGGTCAGGATGGAAGAAGAATAAACATGCGTCTCCTGGCATTTCTGTAAAGACGACTCAGAACTCCATGTGACGCGCCTGGCAGAGACGGGCACTCATCGGCCTTCGTCGTCCTGTTCTCCCAGGCAATGGCTGGCCTCTTCTCGCAGACAGTACACCAAGGCTCTGGGCCGTGACCCTCACAATCCCAAGGTCCTGCGCCTCCTCGACGGCAGCCTCACCTTCCTCGCCCCGCACCTCGGGCTCATGCTCCCTGAATGGCGGGCCCAAGGCTTGTGAGGAAGCTGGGGATTCAGCTCTTAACAAAATGTTCCCGTCGAAATGTCCCGGCACCAAAGGCCAGCCATTGGCACCAACATCTTCCAGCAAACAAGGGTGCTTTGCACTCTCTGCTCGTCGAACACATTTTCCTGAGCAAAAGCTAAAAGCTACGTGAAACCCGACAGAACCCATGCACCCTAATTAAACTTCTCCTTAAAAACACCGTTGTTATTAGACCTTAACCGGGCCTGTTTTATCCTCAGAGGAAGGAACTGGTTGGTTCTCTTGCTGCTTAATAAAAAGGAACCTGGAGATTTGAGGGGAGGCAGTTCAAGCCGTCCTGACTTTGTAAACTGCCAGCCGGGCAGGTAGTGTGGACTTCCCTCTGCTGCTCACACTCGCTGTTTTAGACCCCGAGTTCCCACGGTCACCCGCTCCTCACCGCGGCTCCTAGCATGCTTTGGGTAATTCCTTCAACAGCGATTAGCTGAGTATCTATTTTGTGCCAGGTGTGATTGCAGGTGGGAAAGGTGCAACAGTAAGCCAAACAGGTACTGCCTTCTGGGAGCTGAGTTTCAAGAACCTGGGGAAGTTAAGGGAGAGGAAGAATGACCCACCTGGGAGTAATCCCCAGCCCCTCGGCTCAGCAGCCTTTGGCAGTTGTCAACTGTAACCTTGTTTCAGAAGGAAAACTCTGGAGAACACCCCAGAGCTTCTAAAACTCGGGTTGAGAGCCGGGCGTGGTGGCGCACGCTTGTAATCCCAGCATTCGGGAGGCTGAGACCGGAGGATCCGGGTTCGTGGCCAGCCTCAGCTACCTAGTGAGGCTCTCCGCCACTTAGTGAGACTCGGTTTCAAAATAAAGAATAAAAAAATAGGGCTAGGGGTAGAGCTCGGAGGTAGAACGCCCCTGAGTTCAATCCCCAGTACCGCAAAAAAAAAAAAAAAAAAAAAAAACTCGGTTGATCATATTTCTCTTTGGCGGGAGGATCTAGTCGCCCACCACGTTTACTGCGTTGGCATTTGTATACTTGATACGGAGCAGGGGACAGTGGAGACCTGCTGGAACTTTGTCCATTGTAGACAAGTAGAATCCAGGAATGTCATTTTCTTTTTTTTATGCTTTGAAATATCTTTTGAGGCTTTTTGATTTTTTTTTCTGTGATTATTTTTATCCCCCTTCTGATTTTAGTTTCTGTAGTCCCTGAACCATCTCAGGCTACTGCCTTCCGAAAGTTCATGAGAGTTACCTAGCATGTGAGATACTTTTGGTTGCCTTCGAATTCCTTCCTCACTCTACCTGCTTACTCAAACCCAAATTACACTCAGAGACCCCCCTTCCCATTTAAGATGCTGGGCAACATGGTACCCCAGACTCCAGGAGCTTTTCATATTTAGCATTCCCAGGAAAGTGATAATACTGTTATCTAAGATGGCTTAATCAGACTAAATGGAAGTTGTTTGTGTGTGTGTGTGTGTGTGTGTGTGTGTGTGTTTTCCTCTCACCCCTGCTAGATAAAAACAAGAGATTAGAGTTAACCCTTCCTCAGAGGAAGGTCCAGTTCGCTCCTTCTATACCTCTGACCTGTCCCTGACTTCATGGCTACTGGCTCCTGTTACGCCCATCTGCTGGCCGCAGGGCACAGGAAATAGCATTGGAATGATTGCTGCATTTCCATCCCAAGAGCCACAGCAGCCTACGGTGGCCACAGCGCTCTTGCCATCATTGTGGTCTTTTGGGTGGATGCGCAGTGAGCTTCGGTGAGCTAGTCTGAGACCTAACGGGCATATTTTGCATTTTTTAAAAATAACTTACAAACCCATTTTATTATCTTGCAACCAAGTAATTTGCAAGTGAACTCAGGGGGCAGCTTTATTCCCCTGCCCTGACTTCTGGATCATTCTTCTGACCTCCACACAGAACTCTTTTCCCGCCCCTTGATATTGGCTGACCTTGTTTGTGATGCAATAGCCAGTAGAACGTAGGAAATGTGATCTCTTGTCCTGGTAGCATTGATTGTAGATTCCATAGCTCTTGGATCACTTTCAAGTTTATTTTTTTTTAACTATTCAATTCCAAAATACGAATCTTGGAGTCAATTCAAAATTTCTCCCCTCCTTTTGGACAAGCCTTACCCTGGATGCTCTTCCTAGAAGTTCTAGACTCCACTAGGATTTCTTCCCAACCTCTGCACCACTGACATTTTTTTTTTTTTTTTTTTTTTTTTGCGGTACTGGGAATTGAACTCAGGAGCATTCTACCTCCGAGCTACACCCCCAGCCCTATTTTTTATTCTTTATTTTGAAACCGAGTCTCACTAAGTTGCAGAGTGCCTCACTAGGTAGCTGAGGCTGGCCACGAACCTGGATCCTCCAGTCTCAGCCTCCCAAATGCTGGGATTACAAGTGTGCACCACCATGCCCGGCTTTACCACTGACATTTTTATGAGATAAACCGCTGTGGAAAGCTGCTCTGTCCATTAAAGGATGTGTAACACCATGTCTGGCCTTTATCCAACCGATGCTGATATTGCTCCCCTCGTTGTGACAACCAATAATCCACATATTGCCAAATGTCTCCTGGGAGGCAAAATTGTCTGTAGTTAAGAATGACTGCCCTAGACGGCACTGTTAATGGGGTGATATTGCCCCTAAGGGGATAAAAAATTGGTTCCTGGTGGAGAGGAGAGGGGTTGTAAAAAATATGAGATGTTTCAGTCACATGTGGCAAAGGGTATCTGTGACGTGCAGCTCCTGGAGAAGGAAGAAACAATTAGGAAAGAAAAAAAAAAGTCAAAAATAACTCTTTGGAAGAGGACAGTGAATGAATCAGGTTAGAAAACTGCTCCTCTAGACCAACAGTGGGATGTAAGGACTGTTCCCTCCCTTTCTTCTCCTTCATTTACTCTGCAGTTGGGGTAAGAACTCCAGGGACAGAGTCTTTTTCCTGAGCCACTGTCATGTAATCCTCCTTGGTACTCGATTCCCTTTGTGATGGCCAGCACATGAAGGTAGGTCTCGTTGAAGGGCTGCCCTGGTTGGCTTTTCGCAGATTCCCTCTCTCCTAATTAACTCTTGCGTCACTTGACCCAGATGCCTGACAATGACAGCACAGAGGAGGAAAAGTTTAATTTTTGCTCATGGTTTCACAGGGTCAGTCCAGGGCGGCTGACTTCAAGGCAGAAACACCATGACTACAGGGCGTGGCAGAGGAAAGCTCTCAACTAGCGGGTGGTGGGAAGCAGAGGGGGAGTCAGAAGCAGCCAAGGACAGATGCAGTCCCCAAGGCCCCAGCCCCAGGGATGTACTTCCTTCAGTCACATCCGACCTGCCGAAGGTACCATCCAGGAAGCCCATTCGAGTTGCTGATCCATCAGTGAACTCATGAGATCAGTGTTCCATCTAGTCATTTCACTTCTGAACATTTTTGCATTGCCAACAAAAAAAGATTTTCTGGGGGACATTGCATAGCCACGCCATCACACACTCCGTTCTCTGTGATGTGAGTAAAATACCTTTGGCTGCCTCTGGTGGGTAACCGCACTCAGCATCTTTCTCTGGGGACCCTTGGTCCCTGGACAATTCTCAGCCTTGGTGTGGCTACCCTTATCTCTTTCACTAACCCAGGGAACCCCTTTCCACTCTTCCCTGCAGTGCAGATGGCTCTGACCAACCCCAGCCTTCACGCCTCTCCCAAATCAAGCCAGTCAGTAGACTCTAATCGCAAAATCCAAGGAGCTCGCATGAGGATCTACAAAGAGCTCCCTAGCTCCCTGCTCTGATAGCAGCACAAAGAGCCTCAGAAAATAAATACAAGTCATGGCTCAGCAAGCATCCAGGCGTGGGATGAGACAGAGGACGGCCTCACCAGCACTTGGCCTTCTGAGGGAGTTTGCGGCCACCCTAACACACCTGGTACGGAAAGTGTCTCTCTCCTCTCTATCTTGCGCTGTTCTTTCTACTCTTCCCAGGTGAAGACTTTTACTCATGTGGGATGGGGGTGAATTAGCAGGGTTCATAGTTTGGCCACTTTTTAAAAAATTTATTTATTAATTGGTGCATTGTAATCATACATCTTTTTAACAAGTGCTTTCTAAAACCTTTCTGTAGCCAGGCATGGTGGTGCCTGCTTATAATCCTAGTACTTGGGAGGCTGAAACAGGAGGATCACATTTTTGGGGACAGCCTCAGCAAGTAGTGAGGCTCATCAACCTAGTAAGACCCTGTTCCAAAAATAAAAATAAAATAGAGCTGGGGGTGTAGCTCAGAGGGAGAATGCCCCTGAGTTCAATCCCCAGTACCACAATAAACAAACAAACAAATAAACCTTTCTGTAGAAAGTTTGCCCTCACTTTGGGAGCATTATTAAAAAATCTGATACAACAGACTAACATTCATTAAATACTCATTCATACAATCTGCGAAAAGCCAACCAGGGCACCCCTTCAACGAGACCTACCTTCATATAGTCAACTAGAACTATACGGGAAGGGAAGAATTTAAGCCAGTGTTTCCCAGTTAGCTAAATAATTATGGGATCATTAATGGCTCTGCAAACTGATTAACATTCTCTTTCATTCATTTGACAGACACTTAATGCGCACAGGTCAGGAGCACCTGATGATATTTCAGGCTCCAAGAAAGGTGAGGACTCTCCTCTTATTTTTTTTTTTTTTTTTTTTTTCGGTACTGGGGATTGAACTCAGGGGCATTCTAGTTCTGAGCTATACCCCCAGCCCTATTTTTTATTCTTTATTTTGAAACCGAGTCTCACTAAGTTGCGGAGTGCCTCACTAGGTAGCTGAGGCTGGCCGCGAACCTGGATCCTCCGGTCTCAGCCTCCCAAATGCTGGGATTACAAGCGTGCACCACCACGCCCGGCTATGAGGACGCTCCTCTTCATGGAGTATAGTCATCGAGGGGCACAGCCAGCAAGCACGTAATGCCAGACTGCAATAGGTGCTATGGAAACAGTAAGACATTCGAGGTAGAGGTAACCGAGTGATGGAGGAAAGGGCGGGAGCCGCCGGGGTGTTGGTCTTGATTGAATGACATGGAAGGGTTCTTTGTGGAGGAGTCCAGAAATGTCAGGAGCCTCTTGTGAGCGTGTTGGGAGGGAGGCCAGCGAGGAGAGGAAAGGCAAGGACAGAAGTGCTGGGGGGAGCGGCTGGGAATGTTCCAGGCAGAATGCACCATGGTGCGGGATGCAGCGACAACTGGAGAATGCCGAGAGAGGACAGAGACAGCGGGGAAGGGGGGGACATCTCCAAGGGACCCCGTCACTGGCATGGAGCCAAAGCATATGTCAAGCGCAGGAACATGGCGCTCATAGTCAGAAAGACGGGATCCGTTTCACACGCGTGTGCGGTGATTTACGTGCAAGCGCTCGTAAGTCTTGATGTGACACAGGCACCCGTTGGCCGTGTTACTAAACGGCGGGCAGCTTTCAACTGTGCGGAGAGGGATGGCGGTGCTGGTTGATGTCCAAAGTCATTCTCTCTGGAAATATTTCAAACTGTCTGCTTTGACTTTTTGATTTTAGCTTTATTTGCACAGAATTGAGTTCCTATCTTTTCTCCTATTTTGAGGAGAAAGGAAGGGTTGAAGAGGGAGAAATGTGTGCAGTCACCACATAGCTCTCTCCCGAGAAGACCAAATTCTGTTTACAATAGACAGACCTGAGTGTAGTCGATGGTACTAGCAGAAGAAACAAGATCTCCTCAGGCAAGTGTCTCTGTGCTCCTGGTACAAAACTCCCCGCTGTGGCTGGCAGCATTTGAGTATCAGTATCTGAAATCTCCAGGGGCTCTGCGTATTCACATTTCAAATCATTCTAAGTGGAGCCAGAATTGCGCCTTATCACCTTAACAGGCATAGATTTTTTACTAATAGAGGTTATAAATACAGCCATTCATAATGTTACAAACTGAAAGCAGACTGTTTTTACTGGCTGCTGCCGAAATCAACGCAGAACTACCTCCACTTACTAGCTGAAGCTTATTTCCCATAATTGACTTTCTCGTTGTTTTACCTTGTCGATGACCCTGCACACCAAGCGCGATGCTCCTGAATTTAAAAGAGAAGGTGATTAATGTGGTGAGTGCAGGCGGTCAAGCTCACATCCCCCCGCGGGGGCCCAGGAGAAGCCTGATAAATAATAAACACCACGGCTTCCCCACACTCCACTGTCCTCTCGCTGCATCTCGCAAGCAGCCCTTTAAACGAGAGGTCGCTTATTTTAAAGCTAAATATACCTCCATGTGACTCGAAACTCATTTATGCCATGGTCAGGAAAAAATATTTACATCTGAAAATGCTGAACCATGAAACTCGAGCCACAGGAAAGGTTACTTGTATGAAAAAATAGAAGTTTGTATCAACATAATTTCCATAATCGTTCTTTCTTTCGCCAGAAACAAACTCTTGCCTTGAGAGCCTAACTAGGGGCGCCCTTTCTACTTGGATTTCTCTGTGAGACAAAACCCAAGTCCAAAGCTTCTTTGGCTCAGCGTAAGAAGCCTTTAACGATAAGGAGAAAATAACAAAGAAAATCAATTCTGAGAATCTGGATGATAAAAGAACAATGGCTTAGTGAAATGAAGAGACGGCAATAGTGGATTTCAAATTCCTTCTGCGTAGGAAGTATGGAATTAGAAGTGGAAGATCTAGTTTCTAATTTCTTGGTAATCAGGAGTTAATGAGTACTATAATTCACTTTTGTTTTCGAAGATCATTTCTCTCTCCCTCCCACTTCTTACCTATTATCTTTCCAGCCTATTGCTCCTTGGGTCTATTCTGATAGCTATTATTTACTAGAAATTGTGTTCTCTCTTTCTCGTAAACAGTAAAGTCAAGGCACAGGGAGTTAGTGGAAAATTCAGCTAACATAGCACAGAGTATATCAGCAGAAATATAATAAGTGATGTGCGGACAGAAGAAAGGAAGAAGAGAGAGAGAGAGAGAGAGAGAGAGAGAGAGAGAGAGAGAGAGAGAGAGAGAGAGAGAGAGAGAGGGCGCCATTATTGGTACTTAGATTACTGGGCTGAAGACACATCTCTGCCAGTTCCATGCTTCATTCAAATGTGCCAAATTATTCTATTTTAATGGTAATTCAGTGCTAGTTTGTCCCTGTCCTCCATCTCAAGTTACAATTTGAATTTTTATTAATAGACTTAGGGTAACCTTGGGATGACGTGAGGAGTACGTTGGGTCTAAATCTTAGCGTGGGATATCAAATCATACCAGCCCACTGCTGCAGCAGATTGTCTATAACAGGAAGCCGCACAACCTCCACACTGGGCACCAAGTCACTATTTAACCAGAACTCAAGACAGGCTCTCGAGCTGGGTAGAGTGGTGCACACCTGTAATCCCAATTCTTGGGAAACGGAGACAGGAGAATTGCAGGTTCGAAGCCAGCATCAGCAACTTAGTGAGGACTGTTTCAAAATAAAATAGGGCTGGGAGTGTAGTTCAGAGGTAGAATGCGCCTGGATTCAGTCCCTAGAACAATAAATAAATAAATAAATAAATAAATAAATAAATAAATAAATGCTTCTCCCAAATCAGATGTTTTGTTGGAGGAAATTTTGTTATTCATTCTGTCTTTTATCCCTCCAGTCATTGAAATATTTCCTGAGCACTAAATATATGCCAGGTATCGAGCAAGATATTAGAGATACGTGGGCATGACACCAGACCCCACCTGTAAAAAGTTCACAATCAGCCAAGAGGTTTTTTTTAAATTTTTTGGTTGACAGATGTTCCCAAGGGGTCTTCACAATTTGTTAAAACTTCTGGGCTAATTTACATCTTAATTCTTGAGCCTTCTGGATTACTAGAGCAGATCTCAAGACAAAAATCACTTCTTTAGAATTATTCAATCCAAAACTTAATTTTTTTTCTTTGCAACTACCAGTGTATGAAACACAAAGTACAGAACAAAGGAATTTAATATTCAAAGCCAATAAAAGAATGTGTAAATTTATACTACATTTTAAAGAGATATCCCCTCCAACACCTTTTGGGTATCTAAATTTCCATAAAGAGAATTATTGATGATCTACTTAATCCTTTCTTTTCCCTTACAAAGTAAATTGACATAAGGAGCCAGAATGGCATCATGTCTGAGTGAAAACTAACTGTGGATAGGAACGAGGAACCTACAAAGAAGAGAAGCATGGCCAGTCGATTCCATTTGATATCTGGCGAACACTCGCCACCTACTTTGAACTTTCCGTTAGACACTGTGCTAACATTTTTTAAAAATGTTAAATAAAATTAGCTTCGAATTTTAAGTGAAATATCTGATAAATTACATTTAAACATAGAATATTAATGGAGACGGGGTGTGCCTATTTTCTTGATTCATTCATTAGTTATCTCATCCTTTTTTCTCCTCCCATTATTTTTCTTAGTGCTATACCACAGAGGAAGGGCTGAATGGATGGGTTAGGACCCGCACCTGAATAAAAAAAAAAAATCTAACAGATAATTCCGAGTCACTGGGGCAGAGACAAGGAGATTGTCCCAAAGAAACAAAGCTAGAAATAAAAGCTCAATTGACAGGAAGCTAGGAACTTCATGGACACGAAGCTCCATGCTCCTGAAACTCCAAAGTAGACTCTACTCCAACAGACTTGGAGTAAGGACACACTCTGGCTTTCTCTCAGGCACTGAAATAGCCAGTGGGTCCACTCAATACCGCGGTGGAAAAAGCCAATCGTATTGCTGTATTGATCAAGAACAGAGTTAAGTCAATCAAAACAATCAATCCTGTTAGTCCACACACTAAGTGAGAAAGAGAGCAAAGTCAACTATTCAGGAAATTTATTTTGGAAAAAAAAAAAACACTTTTGTTCTATAATGGATATTTGACAAGTGCAAGTATTTTGGGCCTGATCTATTCTAAAGCATGCATTAATTCTCCACTCAAACTAGAAGAAAGAGATGCAATTAAAGCTACCAGTGCCCAGATCTGACTCTCATCTAAATGAACTATAATGGTTTTATCCTTTCTGTGTCACACACACACACACACACACACACACACACACACACACACACACAGAGTCATCATCGACTATGTCAGCTCGAGGAAAAAGTAATCATTCAAATGGATTTTTAAAATTCAGTTCAACAAAATTTTATTTATAGCCTCCTTCTGTCAGGGACCCTTAGGTTCCCCTGTAGGGTTAGGGTCCATATTCAGGATCCCGTGAAAATTAATAGGGCCTCTTTCTAGGAAAACTAAATACACACATTCTCAAATGCTCAGAACGGTGTGTATCGATTTCAGGGACTTTACAGATTTTCTGAACCATTAACCTCAGGTCCAAACTCCCATTTCCTGTAGTTGGGAATTGAGTTAGCCACTGAGGTCCTGAAGCAAGGAAGACAGGGTCCCGTGTGCAAAGGTCTGAAACACAGTGGCCTTCTTGGGAGAAAGTAAGTTTGATAGCCTTAATACACACAGCAAAAAGGAAAGTAAGAGAAGCGACAGTAAGCATGCTAAGAGTTTAGACAGCACGCTGTAGCCTGTGTTGCTCAGTATGACCCAAGGACATCTGCAAAGAATCATCTGGGGAGATTTACAGAATTAAAATACCTGGAGAGGGGACCAGGAGCACGGATTTCGAGGTCACTGTGGTGATGCTAACACACATTAAATTTAGAGCCACTGAGGTTGGCTGGGGGAGGGAGCACAGGTGGTGAGGCGGTGCTGGGGGCTGGGGGTGACCATCAGCTTTTCATCCCAGAGGAAGGCTCTCCTGGGTGCAGAAGATGGGTGTAAGGAGGCCAGATGGAAAGATGGAGGCAAATTAGAAGGTCACCGGTGTAGTTGTCCTGCGGTGAGATGCTAAGGCATAAATTAATGCCATTAAAAAATGAGATGAACCTAAAAATGCAGGCTAAGAAACTACACTTTGTGAAAAAGCAGTTTTGCCTGCAGCTGACCACCTAAAGAGTAATCATTAGTTCACTAATATCTCCATCAGTAACAGACTCTACCACAGGGGAGGAAGAGGCAATTTGTGCCAGGAGTTATCTTTTTTTTTTTTTTTTTTTTTTTTGGTACTAGGGATTGAATCCAGGATCATTCTACTTCCGAGCTACACCCCCAGCCCTATTTTTTATTCTCTATTTTAAAACAGGGTCTCATTAAGTTGCAGAGGATCTCACTAAGTAGCTGAGGCTGGCTGTGAACCTGTGATCCATCCTCTCTCAGCCTTCCAAGTACTGGGATTGCAAGTGCACGCCACCATGCCTGGTAGGAATTACCATCTTTTTTTTTTTTTTTTTGGTACTGGGGATTGAATCTAGGGGCATTCTACTTCCTAACAACACCTCCAGTCCTACTTTTATTCTTTATTTTAGAAACAGGGTCTCACTAAGTTGCAGAAATTCTAAGTAACTGAGGCTGGCCGTGAACCCAGATCCTCCAATCTCAGCATCCAAAGTACTGGCATTATAAGTGTGCGCCACCACACCTGGCTAGGAGTTACCATCTTAACAAGGAGGAAAATAAGAAAAAGTTTTAAGTATTGGTGACAATTGGGTAAGACCGGAGTCCACATACTGAATGCTAGAAAACCATATTATATGGAAAAAGAATGAAAATAATATATTAAGAATTTAGATATGAAGTCAGAATTAAATAAGGAGAAAGTTGGAGATGATAGTGAACATTTGAAGATATTGTCTTATCAGAAAGCAAAACACACTAAAATCAGCTGCTAATCAAGGCAGCTTAGTATCATGCAGAACACAAATAGAAGCCAGTAGAAAAGAGTCTAGAAGATACCCACGCATACAGGGGAATTTTAATTATGAAATTTATGGTAAAGTTATTATTTCTAATTAGTAAGGAAAATGGAATACCCAATAAATAGCAGAAGTGGCATAAAATTCAGCAAAACCAACTATTTGTAAGGTAAAAACAAATTTAGATCCTAGTCCCTTGATTAATGCTGCAACATTGCACACTGCATTGACAAACTACAGCTGGGTTAAAGAATTGGATTTGTATATGCATTTGTGAGAGGAAAATAGAATGGGCGTTTTTGTGATGCGAGAAAGTAAAAGCCTTCCTTAAGCAAACCAGAAAACAGAAATGTCCTACAGGAAATGCTCAATTTTCAGCTCATGACAATTTAAAACATCTTTACAATCAAGGACCCTGGAAACAAACTCCAAGACGAGAGGCCGACAGAGAACAAAACATTCAGAGGATAGTCTGCAAAGGCGTCAAATCTACAACCTAGAAGAACGACTTGCCCACTGATTAAGGGAAGCCAAACAACAGATAGAGCAAAGGATCAGGCAATTCCCCCAAGAACAAACTGATCAATAAACTGAAGAGAGGAAACCATCTCACTGGTTATCAGGGAGCTACCAAGTTTTAAAATGCAGTATCAGGGGTTTTGTTTTTGCTGTAGCAAGGACACTTACTATGAGATCTACTCTCTTAACAAAATTCTAAGAGTGCAATCCAGTAGTGTTCACTATAGGCACAATGTGGTGGGAAGAGCTCTAGAAATTGCTCATCTTGCACAACCGACGCTTAATGCTCATCGAGTCACAACTCTACACTTTTTATTTATCATTTCTGAGATTGTCAACAGGTACGAAGGTGCACATGAAGAAAGCAAGAGAGAGATACTCTAACTTACTTTACAAATGAATGCACTGTTAATGGCATCTTCATAGAAAGGCATGAAAGTCAAAGTACTTGACATTCAGTGTGGCAGAGGCCCGGGCTGCTCGGAACAGATGCCCACTGTAACCATTGATAAAGTCCAGCCAGTATGGTCTGCCCAGTACACACTAGTTGAATATCAATTCCAGAAGAATTCTTCCGGTCTTTAAGCATGCATGCCCTTTCAGATAACAATTTCATTTCTAGGAATCTATCCCAAAGAAATTCTCTTTAAGTTTATATGAATATATATACATTAAGGTTTATTTTGTAATTGTTTTTAAAAAGCTTAAAAAAGGAAGCAACCTTAATGATCACCAAAAAGAAATGACCAAAGCCGGGTGTGGTGGTGCACTCTTGTAATCCCAGTAACTTGGGAGACTGAGACCAGAGGATCTGGGTTTGAGTCAGCCCAGCTACTTAGTGAGGCCCTTCACAACTTACTGAGACCCTGTTTCAAAATGAAGAATTAAAAATAGGGCTGGGGGGTGTAGCTCGAAGGTAGAATGCCCCTGGGTTCAATGCCCAGTACCGCAAAAAAAAAAAAAAAAAAAAAAAAAGAAATGACCAAACAAAATTTGACACATTTATGCTATTTAGTCATTAAAAATGGTAAGGTGAAGCCAGGCATGGTGGTGCACGCTTGTAATCCCAGTACTTGAGAGGCTGAGACAGGAGGATCCGGGTTCACAACCAGCCTCAGCTATTTAGTGAAGCTCTCGACAGTTTAGTGAGACCCTGTTTCAAAATAAAAAGGATAAAAAATATGGGACTGGGGGTGTAGCTTGGAGGTAGAATGCCCTTGGGTTCAATTCCCAGTACTGAAAAAAAAAATGATAAGGTGAACCTAAGTATAGATATATAGAAAATAGAGCCTAAATGGAGGTGTAGAGGTGTATAGAAAATATAGAACAATATTAAGTGAAAAAAGAAAATTGCAAATCACAGTACAAGTACAATGTGTATGTTTAATCTCATGTGTTTTAAAATATCCATGTTGTAGCTGGGCATGGTGACGCATGCTTGTAATCCCAGTACTTGAGATGCTGAGACAGGAGGATCACAGGTTTGAGGCCAGCCTCAGCTACTTAGTGAGGCCCTGTTTCAAAGTAAAGACTAAAAAATAGGACTGGAGGTATAGCTCGGAGGTAGAATGTCCCTGCGTTCAATCCCAAGTTCTACAAAAAAAAATTTATATATATATATATATATATATAAAATTATATATATGTAAAATATATATATGTAAATATATATATGTAAAATATATATATGTAAAATATATATATACCATTTGTAATTGGATCGCGGGATGCCTAGATCTCTGGATAGACATTATTTCTGGATGTGTCTGTAAGAATGTTTCTAGAACAGATTAGCTTTAGAGCTGCAGACCAAAGTAGGTCGAATCATCCTGCACAGAAAACAAAAAGTAGAGGGAGGAAGGATTTGCTCTCCCTCTACCCAAGAGCTTCAGCTGGGCCATCCTTCTCCTCCTGCCTCATCCTTAGGCCATTTGACCCAGATCGAAATCCACATTACTCCCTCTCTAGCCTCCAGTCTTCAAACTACACCACTGCCCTCCCTGTGTTTTCAGCTTGCAGGTAAACGATTGTGGGATTCCTCCGCCTCTGTCACCGCGTGAGCCAATACTTTATAATAAGTTGCTTTGTAAACATATACATCTTACTGGTTCCACTTTTCTAGAGAACCTTGATGAGCACACGTGTGTGTGTGTGTGTGTGCAGCGTGTATGAGTGCCTCTTAACTCAGAGGACGCAATAACATGTAAAGCTAGTTAAGAGAGTTACTTCTCAGAAAGAATATAAGAGGGACAGATGAGTAGCAGAAGAGGGGATAGGATTTTGCCGTGTGTAATCTGTATTACTTGAATTACCTGCAATAAGATCATATATATAACTTTAAAAAACTCAAACATATACATGAAGCCCTCAAAATACTAGGCATATTCTTCAAAATCTCAGCATGACTAAAACTCACATTCACCTTTAGAACTGCAGTCAACTTTACTCTTCAACATGTAATCTGAACTAGTCCAAGTATATTGAGGAAGGCACATCTCCAAGGTAGCACTTTGAATGGAATCTATTGGACTATTTTTGAATTATCTAATTTTCAGTTTTAAATATTTGACCTCTGGGTTTCATCCAGTGACCGTACACTTTCTTGCAGCCTAAGTTCATGTTTTCCTTTAAGGAGAATTCCTGGAAGCACATGGGGAAACTTGACTGGCTCACTTGCTAAACACGAGCTATTCTGAACCAAAACCCCAATGCATAATTATCTCCATATTTTTTAGAGCAGAACATCATTTTCAATTGCTATTTCTCTCCATAGTTAAGACATTTTATTTCGTATTCTGTATCACTGACTCCACAGGTGAATGGTGAACCTTCCAGTTACAAGACGTCTGTGCCTGATTCTACAGTCTATAATATCTCTTGTATCATGTGCCATAAATGTGAAATTCAATACTTAAAACAACAAGCAGATTGTGGGTTGTTTGTTTATTTGTTTTGGTACTGGGGATTGAACCTAGAGGCATTCTGCCTCCAAGCTATGCCCCTGGCCCAATTTTATTTCTTATTTGGAAACAGGATATCACTAGGTTTCTGAGCCTCACTATGTTTCCAAGGCTGGCTTTGAACCTGCAATTCTCCCATCTCAGCCTCCCAAGTACTGGGATTACAAGCGTGTGCCACAACACCCAGCCAGACTGGGTTTATTTTTTGTCATTTGTTTGTTTGTTTGGTTATTTGTCGATTGGTTGGTTGGTTTTTGCTTTGTTTTGTTTTTTTCAGTACTGGAGATTGAACCCAGGGGTGGGTGCTCTACACTGAGATACATCCCTAACCCTTTGTAATTTTTATTTGTATTTTTTAAATATACTCTTATTGGTGCATTGTTATCTCCCATCATAATGTAGCTGAGAGCAATAAGGACACAGATGCACACAGCACTTGGTGACTCTCCCCCTGGCTCTTGAGACAGGCTCTCACTAAGTCACTAAGGCTGTCCTGGAACTTGTGATCCTCCTGCCTCAGCACACTGAGTACTGGGATTACAGGTGTGCACCTGGCTCAGGCAGAATTTCAAGATAACTTAGAAATACGTAACAAAAACCTTTATACAACAAAGCCTATTTACAGTCAGTAGTACAATAGAGAAGTGTGTTTGTTTGATAACCTTAATCAGGAAGGGAAAATTCATGTAGGCAGGTCCATATCCCAAGAGGGCTAGACCCGCACATCGTCACCATTCCTGCCCTGAAAGTGGATGCACATACAAGCTATCAGGGTCTCTAGCACAGGGAGGTTCTGAGGACTCACATTCCTTATCAGCAAATCTAGTCTGATTCACGGTCGATGCCTGAACACATTTCCCTGTTATGTATACCAAGTCTATACCATTTTTAATTAAAACATTTAGAATATTTTCATCAAGGAGTAAAAGAATTAGGAGACTCTCATCTCAACTCTGTCATATTCTCACTCTGAGTGACTAGAGGACTGTAATTTGAATAAATGGAGTATATTTTTCTTAGGTAATTGGACTGTGCTTTCATTAACCCTGGCCTGATATATATTCTTCTTAGATTCCCCTGGAATAAATGAACCATTGTTTTGGAGGTGACAAGACTACTCAATGGACGTGGGGACCTAATGAAGTGACAGGAAAAGTCTAGACACACAATGGTCAGAACTCTGTTACTCTCTCAATAATTTTGGCCCGTTGATTTTGCCTCTAGTTCTAATTGTGAATTTGACTTTGTTTGGTGGATTTACTGTGTGAGATTACAGTCATTCAAATAAAGGAGTTTAAATGAATGAATGCAGACATTTTATATCCTTTAGGGAAGAACTTTCGCACCATCATTAACTTGGACCTGATTCCACAAAGCAGAGTGCCTCCCTTTCCCATGTTGCTAGAATCACAGTAATTATAAACAACCGAATTAAATTAAAAAAAATTTTTTTGTAGTACTGGGTATTAAACCCAGGGGTATTATACCTCTGAACTATAGCCTTAGCCCTATTTTATTTTTTATTTGGAAACAGGGACTCACTAACTTGCTGAGACTGGCCTTGAACCTGCAATCCAACCGTCTCAGCCTCCCAAGTACTGGGATTATAGCCGTGTGTGTGCCACCACACTTGACTTTAAATTTTTTACTAGATATTTTTAAATAAAAAATGTTAGCCAGGCGTGGTAGTGCACACCACCACGCAAGAACTTGGGGGGCTAAGAAAGGAAGATTGCAGGTTCAAGGCCAGCCTCAGCCATGGCAAGAGGCCCTCAGCAACTTAGTGAGAACCTGTATCAAAATTAAAAAATGAAATAGGGAGTCGGGCGTGGTGGCGCACGCTTGTAATCCCAGCATTCGGGAGGCTGAGACCGGAGGATCCGGGTTCGCGGCCAGCCTCAGCTACCTAGTGAGGCACTCTGCAACTTAGTGAGACTCGGTTTCAAAATAAAGAATAAAAAATAGGGCTGGGGGTGTAGCTCGGAGGTAGAATGCCCCTGAGTTCAATCTCCAGTACCACAAAAAAAAAAAAAAAAAAAAAAAAAAAAAGAAATAGGGCTGGGGGTGTATCTCAGAGTAAATAGGCCGAACTCTTAATAAGTTTGTTGTTCTCTCTTAATCTTTAAATGACCTTGTACAGCACCATAACCTCGTCCAATCTTTTCAGGACGAAATGTACTATTACTGAGTGTCATAAAGAGGCCTCTTTGTTTTGTTTTGCTCCCACTGCGATTTGAAACATGATGTTCCAGAAATCAAGACCGAATCCCAGGGCAAATCCTCACACACTCTCCGCTGTCTCCGGTCATTGCTTTCAAAAGGTCATGGCTTTGATAGTCACAGGCAAAAGCCAGATGCCCATTTTGGGTGTTCGCATGGAGAGAGACAGGGGACATAGAAAACAAGGTATGGACTGCCTACCTAACCCTAATTGTCCCAAAGAGCGACATTCAAAAGGAAGTGACCAGCCACACTGCTCCGACAAGGATGCTTCCATTCCAGATCCGGTGGGACCCGGGTCACTTGGAGGCCTATATTTTGTCACGTGTTCAGGCAGCAGACCCAGCAGGTAGCTCACAAAATTGTGGGGGTGTGTGAAGATTTATTGTTTAACCCACGTTCTTGGCATAGATAGGAAAACCTTGCCTGCCGGAGGTTTCGCAGCCCGCCCCGGGGAGAACTGGTCCCCATTTCTCCTTCACCCGGTCTTTCCAGGTTATTGCTGTGATACGGCATCAAAGCCAGTGAAAGCACATTTGAAAATGAAAGGTCTATCACATTCCACGCTCCTTTGGAAACATCAAAAAGGCACATAAAGAAGCAGCAGGGCTAGGAAAAAAGCAGCCTAGGAGCAGGCCAGAGCCTGTTAGAACGGCGGGAATAGCTGGAGGTGAACCGATGTGCGGCCCCCGAACAGGCGAGAGAGAGAGAGAGAGAGAGAGAGAGAACCAGAAATCTGCTGCTGACAAGATGAAACAGCCCACAGCTGTGTCATGCTAATAAAAAGTTAATTTCAACTTTCAGACCCTCTTCACGGTACTTTACAGTCCGATGGCACCGAGCTCGTCGTGGTGCCGCAGCGCCTGCCGAGGCCGGGTCTGTTTACAAGCTCTGGGGATCCAAGCAGAATCGGGGGAGATGATTTCATTCCTGGAAGACGTCTGTGGGGGTAAGAGCATTCGCCAGTGGGCTGGGCAGCTACCCCAGCGTCCTCGCAGGCTGGAGCTTCAGAAACCCAGTAAGTCCTGCAACACGGATGCCAGCGGATCAGGACTTTGCCTCTCTCGGCCAGAGTTCACGGCACCGCTGTCAAACTCTGAGGATAAGCGGGGTTTCAGCTGAGATAAAAAAACAAAAATAAAACCTCACAGGCCTTGATAAATCTGTGGTCACCCGCATGACCTACTTCTTTCTGGCTGAAATAGACAACCTGCAAAACTTGTTTTAAAAGTCATGCCACTAAGTTTTCTATTATGTTATTCCCTGAGACCATAAAGCTGAGCTGCGATGTATACACGAAGATGCCTCTAGGAATCCTGTAGTTGGGGATGTTTAACAAATACAAGTTGAAAACAAAAATCCAATAATGCTTCAGATGCGAGTCGGCGCGATCGTGCCCTGCTCTCAGAAAAAAGGCAGAGTGGCCGTTTCACTCCACGAAGTAGAATAAGCCTTGTATTTCTCACAAAGCCCATGTGGTTAAGAAGAGCTATCGTTTCAAAATTTAAAATCCTGGATGTGAGTCTCAGCTTTGTCACTGATTGATTAATTTAGCCATATCCCGAGACATATTTCCTGATATGTAAATTGACTTCTAATAAAAGCAGCCCTGCCCTGCCCTGCTCACCTTACAGAGGGGTTATGACCTGCAAATGGGGCTTCCTCAAAACAGCTAGGAACGGAACCACCGTATCACCCAGGTACACCACTCCTCGGTGCCTTTCTAAAGGGCTTAGTCGGAATATTATAGTGATCCGTGTATATCCGTGTTTACGGCAGCACCTTTCATAATAGCCAGGTTATGGAATCAACCTAGGCGTGCGCCAACAGATAAATAGGTAAGGAAACTGTGATATATATATATATGTATATATATATACACATATATATATATACACAATGGAATGCTACTTATCAATAAAGAAGAACAAAACTATGTCATTTGCAGGAAAACGGATGGACTAGAGAAGGTTATGTTCAGGAAAGCAGCCAGTCTGAGACAGGCAAGGATTGCATGTTTTCTCAAATATGTGGAAGTTAGAAACTAGGAAACATAAGCGTCTTTAAATAATGCAGAGAGACCTGCAGAGTAGGGGCAGGGGCCGGGGGAGGCAGTCAGGCAGGGGAAGAGAGAGGATTCAAGAAGAAAGCAGTTCAAGAAAAATAGATGAAGGGATTATTGCCAATTGCACTAACACAGGTGGGGGGGAGGTGCAGGAAGGGGGTGGAAATGTGGAAGGAAATATACCAAGAGCCGAGTGCATGTACATTTTTATCACACTGAACTTCACTATGATATTGCAATGCACTAATAATTTAAAATAAAATAATAAGTGAGCTTTGCAAATTTTATAGAACTACACTATTATTAGATATACCAATACCTAGCCGTGCCTAGCAATGAGTCCACTCAATCTACTTCCTGAATTAATGAGACAAATTAGTCACTCAGAATACAAAGTAAGGAAAATTTACCATATGACTTTATTTCAATAAGTATATTGTAATTAAATATGCTTTACGATTCCTGGTTGTGACATCCTTCACCTTCCATTGCATGTCCTGGAAAATATCAATGAGGCTTCCTGTGATACCGTCCACACCTGCTCTTTTTCCTTGGCTATTAGCTCTTCTGCTCACTGCTCTGGAGTCTCGCTTTCAGAGATGCTGGTGTGCAAGTGTATGTGAGTCTCTGCTGCCTGACCACCTTTGTTCCTTTTTTTAGATACCTTTATTGGTCCATTACAGTCTTAGAGTTTCACATCAGAATGTATCTCATAGTGATGGTGACACACAGGCACACAGCTTTCCTGCGGCTCCCATACCCCACAGGGTACCGGGATTGACATTGATAGTCTCACCTAGGCATGTAATGTCAATGAAAGTGATTATCTCATTGATTCTCCCTCTACCAATCCCCCTAGACCACCTCCCCTAGACCCCTCCCCTAGACCACCTCCCCTAGAACACCCCCTTTCCTCCACTAGAGTTTCTCCTCCATTATCTAAAGTCCTTCTTGTATCCTGACTATTCCCTGGCATCCACATATAAAAGAAAACATACGACCCTTCATTTTCTGTGACTGGCTAATCTCACTCAACATAACATTCTCCAGGTCTTTCTGTTTTTCCTGCAAATGACATAATTTTGTTATTCTTTATCGATGAGTAGAATTTCATCATGTGGATATCCCATAATTTTGTAATCCATTCATCTGCTGATGGACACCTAGTTTAGTTCCGTAATTTGGCTAATGTAAACTGTGCTGCTATAAACATGGATATGCATGTATTATTGTAATATTCTGATTTCAGTTCCTTTGGAAAGAAATACCAGGAGTGGTGTACCTGGATCATATGGTGGATCCATTCCCAGTTTTCTGAGGATTCTCCACACTGATCACCATAGTGGGATGGCATTAAACTAAAAAGTTTCTGTTCATCAAGAGTCTAAAGAGAGAGCTTACAGATAGGAGATCTTTGTCAGCTATTCCTCTGATAGAGGACTAATATCTAGAAAATACAAAGTACTTTAAAAACTTAACACTAAAAAAAAATAGCCAAATCAAAAATGGGCAATTGAATTAAATAGACATTTCACTAAAGAAGAAGTACAAATGGCCAATAAATATATGAAAAGATGTTCAACATCATTAGCAATCAGGGAGATGCAAGTGAAAACTACACTGAGATTCCTTCTAATCCTAATTAGACTGGCCACCATCAAGAAATCAAACAACAATAAATGCTGGCGAGGATGTGGGGAAACAGGAACTCTTCAGCACCTTTGTTTTTGAGGTGAGTTCTCCAGATTTCCTTCTTTTTCCTGCTGAAGGTCATTGTGGAGAAATGAGGAGGCTTGCTGCCTGGTGGAACGTACTGCTAGATCCTGTTCTACGAAGGTCAGTTCCTGACCCTCCTCGTCTTGGTGATTGTAAGGACCTGCTCTGCAGACCCAGAACCCACGATACCTTCAGGCAGGCTGTTCAACTCTCCTGTGCCCTGCTCGGAAAAGGCGAGGGTCAGGGGAGAGGCAAATGGTTCTGCTGCTTCAACTGATATTACGCACCAGTTCTTCCCAGACCCCTTTCCTCCTGAGCTGTTTTGACTGAATGAAAGGACTGACAAATAGGTCTCCCTGCCCAAGAGTCCTTTCCCTCATGGAGTATCACTTTGAATCAGTATGCTTCTTATTTGTCAAAAATCCTTAAATTCTCTGAGAAGAATCCATTCTCTCTCTCTTTTTTAAATTTAGTGATATGAGGGATTCATTGAATACCACATAGCCAAAAGAAATGAGCTAGGGGAAAATGTCTACAGGATTAGTGTATCACTCAATTTGTCCATCAAGTTATCTATTTGTGGTGAGAATAACACATGATTTTGGTCACAAATTCAAATAGTATAAAAAAAATCCCAAAAAAGCAAGCATCCTTCCCAATCCTGACCCTGAGCCCGATTCCTACAGGCAACTACAATCCCTTCATATATGTACTTCCAGAAATTCATGCAGATATGTCTGTAGAAACTACTAAGTATCTTCTTTTGTTCAACTTAACAATATATCTTGAAAATCTATCTATAATAGCATATGTAGATGCATAAATTCTTTTCAGTGATTATGCAACAATTTATTATATGCTTGCATCAGAATTTGTTTAGCCAGTCTCCTGTTGATGGACACAAGTTGTTTCTTACTTTTATTTTTTTTTACTATTTTAAATAATGCAGCAAGGAACTGTTTGTTCTGGCCTCTTTGTCTATATGTGGGAATAAAATGAGAGGGCAAATAGCTTTAAGTTGGATGTGTAAGGTTTGCGCTCTATAAATTTTGATGGTTTTGACCAGTTGCATTTCAAAGATATCATACCAGTTTTGATTATACCTCATTGTACGTGCTTCTGTGTTCTCACACCTTAATTCTCAATGCCAATTTCCAAATTTTAAAACCATCACCAAACTGATAAATTTGAAAAATTCTTCTATGCTTAGAATTTTCATTTCTTGAATTATGAAAAGATTGAAGTTTTTTATAGGCTTAAAGAAGATACTTTTCTCTCTGAACTATGTTTAATGTCCTTTGACTATTTTGTCAGATGATTTGTATTTTTTGTGTCAGTCTATAACTACCTCTTAAATACAATTTTTGAGGAAGCAGTGCATGTATGGTACATATATGATGAAAGTAATATTATCTCTTTGGAAAGAAATTGGAGATGGACATTCCTGTGTACAGAATTCTTTTTTCAGTTTTGCTTTTTACTTTTAATGACTGTATTTTTACACAGAAGAGTTTTAATGTTTTAGGGCAAAATTAATTTCTATCCTTCCTCTGTTATTAATATCTACTTAGATTGTTTGGTCCTTGAGAACATCTTATCCACCCCAAGATTACTTAAAAATGTGTTTCCATGATACTTATAAAACTTTCACAGATTCCTATTTTATCTTTGCAGGTTTCGTCGGGAATACACTTTAGAGCCAGGAGTGAGGCAGAGATTTAATTTTTTTCTAAACGGCTGAAAATGTTGTCTCAATGCCACCTATTAAATAATCCATCTTTCTTCACTGATTTAAAATGCCACTTTTATCATACACTAGATTCCCTGAAGTATTCGAACCTACTTAAGATTCTGTGCTGTTCCATTGATCTGTCTGCCTATGCGGAGAGTTTAGAAGTGAATACATTGATGGAGCTGTCATTTAGCATATGTGGGTCTATTTCCAGGCTTTGGTTATTTGTATTCTGTGGAATGTTTATTTGTCATTGTGTATCTCGGGTCTGACTTCCTCAAGGGCAAAGATTATGGATTCTCCTCCTTCTGTAATTCCCTAAAACACTAGTCTCTGCCAAGTCTGACATTTCAGAAACTGAAATCAAGCCATGTCTTCAGGCAGAACAGTGATGCTCTGAGTAGTTTGAGCTAGTGAAGCCTCTGCTCAAATATTTAACCCCTAAATACAATATATAAAATGCTGTGGCCATTCTTTCCTCTCATCAAAGGCACTTGCCTCTTAAGATCCAAATATTTCACGTTTTGCTTGGACCGAATTGAGAACTAGCATTCAGAGAGCCATGATATTAGGGCGTACTCCATCTCATTTAATGCCACAAAACAGCCTCTGAAATTGGCCTTATTAATCTTACTTTCCCAGGGAGGAGACAGGTCTACGGAAATAAGTTCATCTACCAGATCAGGAAGTGACAAAGTCTGGATTCAAACCCAAGCTGGTCTGGATCCACATATCATGTCGTCTTGCTCTTGCCAGCCACCTCCCAGAGACAAAACTCCCGGAGCAAGGACAAGAAATCATTTCCACATCTGGTGCCAGCTCCGCGGTGGCCGCCCTGGGTGTTGAATGAAGAATGGTTTCTCTCTGCACCCAGTTTCAGCAGGAAGAAGGACCATGATAAATGATGGACGGAAGCCGGAGGCCGCGCTGACAGCCCGGACAATGAACTTGCCACTGCAGCGTGAGGGACCGAAAGAAGGCCCCACCAACTTGACAGGAACCGCCCCCAAACCAGTCCGTCTCTAACATTTCCTTCCCTAAATAAAGCCTCCTAAGAAGCCAGTGTCAAAAATAAATTTTGAGAAATTCAGTAAATACAAGAGAGTAACATAAATATCATCCAAAGTACAACGGGCCTGACAATTGACACACCACACGTTCAATGTCATTTTGTAAAAAAATCATTCTGGCTCTACTAGTCATAGGAAGACCATAGCTTTGGACCAGTTATCTGCATGCGAACAGGGATAAGAAACCCTCAGCTGGAAGGTTAACAACATAGCATCCGATTCCCCTGGCTTATAGCTCCATTCTAGGACTAGGCATCAAATCAAGTAATAGAGCTTTGAATCGAGCTCCTCCCAGATTCACCCATTCTAAGAACCAGCCCCCTGCATCATACTTAATAGTTCCAGAACCAGCATCCGGCCTCCCTGCCGTAGCTACTGTGAGCGGTCCCTCAGCTCCCCCTTTGCTTTTTTCTCCCTGGGAGATCTGTGAATTTTAGTATTCAGCCCTCTTCCCCAACAACACGTGGCTCAGGGAAGGAAGCCCAGCTCCAGACGGTCCACAGGCAACACCGTGGACCGATGACAGGCAGGTGTCCCATGGTGCAGGCAGAGCTTTGGAAAGGTCTTCCTTGTGCTTCTGGGATGGCACCAGGGAACAACGCTTTCCTCTGGCCAATCTTCTGGACTGCTCTGTGGTCCTGAACTGCAGCCTTGTATCTCTACGAGTCATCATTTAGAGCTGGGCAGAGCCAATAAAGCAAAAATCCAGGGAAATGGACCAGGCTCAGCCATTACCAAGCACACTGCAATTACCAAGTCAACAAACACGTCTGAAGCACACACTGTTTCCTGCTTCCACGTGTTTCCCAGCTGACCTGGACCACACCCCTCCACCGTGAGTCCTCGAGGAGGTCACTCCACAGATGCCAGGCTAGGCCTCTCAGAAGATATTTAGTACCTAGGGGACTGTTTAGGAGTTAAGCCCTGGCCCTGTCACTTTTTCCCTGTGTGATCTCTGACAAGTGACTTCAACTCTTCATGCCTCAGTTTCCTCGTCTGTAAATTGGAGGCAATCATCACATCCCAGAATTGTGTGAGGATTAACGAGGCGAGTCATGCAAAGTGGTCGGGAGTGACTGAGCCTGGCATGGGATTACTGTCATGGTTGTATCCACTTCATAACGCGTCCCTCACGACCGTCCCCGTCCTAAACAATGGGACCCCGATTCCACACCCCTTGCGTCCACTAGGATCACCACCTGCAATCTCCAGTCCTGAGTCCCACCCTCATGTCTGTCCCGCCACCGCACCCTGACTGTTTCAAGTTCAACTGATCTCTTCTGCCTCCAGCCTAGACACTGGAATTCCCGAATTCCCCCATCCAGAGATCTCCGACATGATAAAGGCAATGTATATTTGTAACCTAAAGGAATCCAAATCTAAGGTTGGAAGAGTTCTTGTAGATTTTAATCACATTTTTCTTGCTGCAGCACTAACTTCTTAAAGGCCTGTTCTTGTAGATTAGTGTATGTAGAAAAATAAAATACCAATGACTATTCATATTTGGGTTTTTTTTTTCTCTCAGGACTATCATCTTGCCACAGGAACCTGCCTTCATATATGGCTTCAGCTGTTCAATTCTTTTGGCATCACTTTTTTTTTTCTTTCTTTTCTGTGAGCTGTTAGGCTGAATTTCAAAAAGAAACTGATCAGGGAAATTTTTGAATACATCTTTCAAATTTCTTTTCTCCTAGAAAATGAAGTTGCATAGTCCGTAGACCACTGAACACAGCAGTCGAGTTGACGGACAACTCCTTTAAAATCCCGTACCTGTGGCTGTTTTCCGCAGTCTGGCCTCGGCTTGCTCACCACTTTTCATTCCGCTTTCCTGGGAACGGTGCCATGTTCAGCTATCATTTTCTGCTTATAAAAAGGAAGTGAGAGATCAGGATCGTTAGATTCTATAAACACTCAAATGCCTGAGAAATGCAAAGCCATGAGCTATTTTGCAGGGCTGCTGGAGACAAGCAGAGGAGAGGGAGGAAAGAAATTATATCTTAAAACTCCAGTGCATACCATTCTTCCACAATGTGTAAGGAAACAGGAATTCAAGTGGCGCATTTGAATGTTAAAACAAAATAGACAATGCGATGGTTTCTCCAGCAAAAGAGCAGCCCTACGTGTGTTCCCAGGGACTGAGGAGGGAAGAAAACAAGAGAAACAGAAGTAAAATGCGAGGAAAGGGAACGAGGGAAATAGATTGCCCAGAGAGCATAGGGTGAAGACTCCTGTCGCTTTGCATGAGAAAAGATTTTGTTCCACAAAGGGAGATAAAATGAGGGAAAGAGGGAAAAAAAAAATCCCACTGAATTTCAGAATCTGTGACTCTCAGACAGATAACAATTCCTCATCAGATTTCAACAATTTCAGCTGGCCAGTTCAGTGCTATAGAATTCTGAAAATCGCCCATGGCACCAAAGAAGCAACTTTGGAGCTTCTAAATTCCCTGGTTCGAAATTATTTCCATCTTTTCCTTCAGCTGCTCCACAGTTCCAAGGCAAATTAATAGAAAACCAATTACATTTAAGCTCGTGGGCTGTATTGTTTTTTTTTTTTTTTTTTTTACGCGGTATGGATAACCTTTCCCCATCTGCCTGCTTATGTGTTTGCGTGTGCTTTTTTTAAATTTGCTGCTCATCCACAAAATGGAATGCTGCTGAGAAACCAGAATGGGAACGATCTTAGAGCAGGTGATAAAGCCTCATGTTTGCATGGTTGCTCAATGACATTGCCCCGCTGAAGCGACACCCCGGTAATGACCACGGAAATTATACTGGCCTACAAGCCCTTGAACGGGAAGACTAACTGGGAGAACTTAGATTGTATTGAAAATCAGAAGCCAACTGACAAGACGCTCTCTGAACGCGCCCAGGAAACTGTTAGTGGGAGCATCAGATTTAATAATACTCTGAGAAGGATTTAGAAGCAAACCCTGAAGGAATTGTTTTTATTTTAGTTTTTAAATCCTCCCCCCTTTCACAGACACATTCGCCTTTCAAGGTGAATTTTATAAAGCATATTAAAGGCTGAAGGACAAAGTCGATTTTGAGACCGTATACTGCAGCCATCAAGCAACTTGTGTATTTTTAAGTTCAATAAATTCCCCAACAAACATAATTGAGCCTGAGAGCACAGAGTAGAAAAATGGAAAAACAAGCAAAGTTAAGGATAAAGGATAATATTTTTGAAAGATGCATAGAGAAGGTATGAGTATATATAAGTCATCTATAACAAATAAAGTATGTAAAGCCGTAATTCCTCATGGGTGGGTTCCCCAAATGCTTACTGAGCACCTAGGCTGAGCTAGCATCCATTGTGTGTGCTGTGAGGACGGCTATGAACAAGACAACATTCCACTCCAACAGAACTTATAGTCTCCTCTGAAGGAAATGCAAAATAAACAAATGTATTTGTTAAAGTATATTCAATGTCTATAAATGATCACAATCAGCCACTTCATTCAATACTTACAGGAGCTATGCTAAGGAAGAAATGTAAAAACCTATTTGGATCTTGGCACATCTCCACAGACTCCAAAAACATGGCTACTGCAAGAATGGTATGCTTATGTCTATGAAATATGCCTCTTGTTATCCTTAAGTTGATACACAGAAGCCATCTCAAGGCTAATTAGTATGCGAGCTAAAGATGTTCCACTTTCAGCTGATAAAAGAATGTTCATCTTTGCTTCAGTATCACACTGTTAAACATTTTCAGGTTTTCGATTTTCAAATATTTTTTTCAAATAACAAAAAAAATCACAATTCAGTACTTAAATACTTGGATAAAAAAAGACAATACTTCTGAAAATGAATTTTTACCTGGCCACAGCTCCACTATGTGACAGCTTGAGTTTTTGTATACTGATGTAAGCCCAAATTTTATAACGAAAAGCAATTAAGAAGGGTGAAAATACAACATAAAAAAGGGTGGATGGTATGGAAGATGAACGTAAGAAAATCTCTATACTAATCAGGCACACGTGCTGGCCGGTCAATTAACTCTAGAAACTTGCACTGGAAGGACCTCCTGGGACCCAGTGTCCAGCTCTGGCCATATTTGAGCACCTGGGTGGAGTCCACAGGAGCCATTAACATGAGACAGATTCATCCGAAGGGGAAGAAAGACCAGACACATTAACCCTCTCCCCAGAGTCAAGGGGTGGGAGAATGGCCCCGGGTGATTGGTACCATTGCTCTTCCTCATCCATAGGTAATCCAGTGAAATCACATGGGGGGAGGGGCGAGTGAGAACCGAAAGAGGTTGCTCATTTTTGAAAGCAGCCCAACAGAGGCCACTCTGCAATAGAAGTCCACGGTGCCCTGCTGTGATTCCCTCAATCCCTCTGAGTTCAGTTTCTTTACCTCTAAAATTAAGCAGGATGACTTGATGAAATAACTCTGACTTAGAAACATTTAGGAGGGGTGCACAAGATACTCAATGCAGGTTACAGAATCAAGTTAGCATCATTCCTAAAATGTGGCCAGAGCTGCGTGTCCTGATGAGAGTGAAAAGTCATCTCACCATTGATACATCTGTCAGCTGTCACCATGGTAACTGAATAATCAAGAATAAATTTAACCAACATTAGAACCTATAGATAAATTCCTATAAAATACAGCAAGATGGGTGTGAGCAATAAACACAGGAATTTAAGATGTCCTATGAGATACCATATTAAATTCTGATAAATCAATGACCTGACTTCTTTTTCATATTTTTGAAAACATACTAATTTCTCATATTACTTATATTTATTTTCCTAATTAAATTTGTTTGAACAGAGGAATTTCTGGTAATACATCTATGCTTTTACCTATTTATTTATTTATTTATTTATTTATTTATTTATTTATTTATTTATTTATTTATTTTTTGTGGTACTGGGGATTGAGCTCAGGGGGCATTCTACCTCCGAGCTATACCCCCAGCCCTATTTTTTAATTCTTTATTTTGAAACCGAGTCTCACTAAGTTGCGGAGTGCCTCACTAGGTAGCTGAGGCTGGCCGCGAACCCGGATCCTCCGGTCTCAGCCTCCCGAATGCTGGGATTACAAGCGTGAGCCACCA
>PVLC010000211.1:17169-79423 GCA_004027655.1 Graphiurus murinus | reverse complement strand
CTTTTACCTATTTATAACTTTCAGTCAGTTATGGAATAATATATTTAAAGCATATAAAATGTAATTTTTCTGAACCAGAAATAACACCTTACTTATTTTCCAAAATCTTTAATGTCTTTATAATCCCTCTAGTCTTTTAGTAATTCTGTTTTCAACTTCCTAGCTTTCAAAAGCTTCCTTTTTGAGATATTTTTCTGTTTTCTCCTAGTGGGTTGAAAAGAGTTCGAAATATAGCAATCATCGCCACATTTCATGTTTGTCACTTTCTCATAACACCACAAATAATATGTAAAAATCAATATTAATTTTATATCTGATTAATGGTTCAGTGACATGTTATAGGGAAGAATCGCTTTGTGTGGATTCTAATATTTTTCTATTTTCTCTTGAGAAAATTAGCCAGTAACTTTTGCACTCTTTTGTCCTCAGATAAATTTTACTCAGGATGCTTTAAAAATAAATCGGATTGCAGATATGGAAACACATTCTATCTGAGTGTCTCTTCAAAAATGTTAGACTTAACTAGGCAAGATTAATTTGCTAAAGGTCAAATGTTTAATTTTAAGACAATGACATTTTAGTAACTAGTATTTGTTATTTATTACTATGAGGTTAATTACAAAGTGTTAAATATTTTTAAAAAGTGCATTTATTAACACAAATCTATATTTTCTAATTTTAAAAGGATCAGAAGAGCTGGGCATGCTGGCATACACCTGTAATCCCAGTATTTGGGAAGCTGAAGAGGACGGTCTTGAGTTTGAGGCCAATCACAGCAACTTATTGAGACCCTGTTTCAAAACAAAGAATAGTTTCTAAAATTGGCTGAGGTATAGCTTGGAGGTAGAATCCCCCCTCTGTTCACTCTCCAGTACCAAAACAACAGCAACAACAAAATAAAAATAAAAAATAAAAAAGGACTTAGGGGTGTGTAGTTCAGAGGTAGAATCCCCTAGGCTCAATCCCCGTTATGAAAGAAAGAGGGAAGGAAGCCGGGCGTAGTGGCACATGGTTGTAATCCCAGTACTGGGGAGGCTGAAACAGGAGGGTCTGGGTTAGGGGCCAGCCTCAGCTACTTAGTGAGGCACTCCACAACTTAGTGAGACTCTGTTTCAAAATAAAGAATAAAAATAGGACTGGAGGTGTAGCTTGGAGGTAGAATGCCCCTGGGTTCAATCCTGGTACAAAAAAAGGAAGGAAGGAAGGAAGGAAGGAAGGAAGGAAGGAAGGAAGGAAGGAAGGAAGGAAGGAAGGAAGGAAGGAAGGAAGGATATCTACTGACCACCCCTCTCTAGAACATAATTAGATACTTTGCAGATCTCTCAGAGCACCTCTTAGAGTCAACACTGTAGACTTAGAGTCAAACCTTGTTTGCAGCTACCAGGCTTTACACCCGGCTAGTGCCATGTATGGGTCACAAGCCACGTCTCAGGGACCCACACTGCTGGCCTCTGCGTCTGCACTCACACTTCAATGATCACTGAAGCAGGGGGAAGCAAGAGCTTAATAAAACAAGCATTGAAGAGTCTTCAAAAAGTCACCAACATGACTCCCTCTCATGCTTTACTGGCCAAAGCTAGCCTCATGGCGCTGCCCAGGCTCATACGGACAGGGAGGTGCAGTTTCTCCATGTGCTGAGGATAATAACCAGGTGTATTTGGTGGACTGATAGGTAGCACGGCCCTCTCGCCGGTCCACGGGCAATAGAGAAGGCAGATGCTTTACCTAAAGGTGAGCCCAACAAATGTCCGACCTCCTTCCTATGCCGTTCATCCCCGTCCTTCCTAGCTCAGGCCAGGACAAAGAGAGGTGAAGAGAGGGGAAGTTTCCATTTTCCCTCGTAGCATCTCCTACTCAGAAATGCAAATACACAGCCTAAAATGATCCCGTCCTCCCTGTGTGTTTTCACCATAGTGCTAGATTTGGCTGGCTTGGGAATTTCTCAGGAAAATTAGACTTAGGTTAGCTCAGACTGGAGACCATTCCATTAAAGTGCACGGTCCCTACCATTTGCTGGGTTGCATGCTATTCTTAGTGATTTGTCGGGATCCTCTGACATAATCTTCATAGCAACTGTGTGAAGTATGTAGACACTATAATCATCCTCGTATTCTAAATAAGAAAGGGTAAGAAAAGAACAGAGCTGGCCATGGAAAGTGGACTGATTCCAGCCCAGGCACGGGCTCCAGACCCCAGACTTCAACCAGCACAGCACAGTGAGTGACACCTGGCAAGGCGTTTGATTGTATAATGCCATTCAAACTCACGTATTTACATAAAAACCAGTTTGCAATTGAAAATCTGAGAAAAGGCTTCCAAATCAGCATTCTAGCACATTCACCCATTAAAAATGATAGCATGGAGCCGGGCGTGGTGGCGCACGCTTGTAATCTCAGCATTTGAGAGGCTGAGACCGGAGGATACGGGTTCGCGGCCAGCCTCAGCTATCTAGTGAGGCACTCCGCAACTTAGTGAGACCCTGTTTCAAAAATAAAGAATAAAAAATAGGGCTGGAGATGTAGCTAGGAGGTAGAATGCCCTTGAGTTCAATCCCCAGTACTGCAAAAAAAAAAAAATAAAATAATAATAATAATAATAATAATAATAATAATAGCATGGGCTTTTTGCCTTTTCAGATTCCTGTCACGTTCCAAATGGCATGATACGTAATGAGTGTTGTTGGAGCTACTACATAAACTTAACATGGCTCCAGACTAATGAGAAAATTTAAAATATTGCCAAAAGTGAGTAAGATTAAAAAGTTTATAAAGAGTATCCTGGGAATGCTAGGATATTCATACCGGCTCTGTGTTATACCTGCGGAATGCCTTTCACAGAGACCGTGTGACTATCACCCTAGGGTTGTGCAGAGCTCAGCACATGTGGCCAGATGGGGAACCCCTGAAGCATTTACAGTAAACCTGCCTCCACCTGCGTTCCCGCCCCAAAACATCACATCTGGACACACAGGCCTGGTCAAAGAATTTTAGACCTTACATCCTTTTCCAAATTGTGGGTAGTGAATGTTGCCGTACTGCCATGATAAGCATTATGAAAACCAGTCTTAAAACGGCAGCCCCTCATATTGCCTGGGCCTGCACATGCAAATGACACGAATTGAAGAAAGCACCTGTAAAGTCAACTGAATTTAAGGAACTGCGTTTACTCAAGTGCACAAGAACAGTGAACCAAGGGTATTCAAACTTCTTAGCCATCTATTAGATTGCATCAGCCTTTATCATGCACTGATATCTATGGGGGAAAGAAGCACTACTTCAGGCCCTCCACTTCAAGAGCTCCCTATCCCAGGCTCCAGAAAACGGCTGGGCTGTTCCTCTCCTCCCCCAGGAGCCCACCGGTCTCTGTCTGCCATTGTCACTGTGTCTGAGTTTTGTTTTCGACGTATTTTCAGTCCCCCAGCCCACTCCAGGGTCACCACCCCCTGCTGAATCTCCAGAAGTTCTTTGCTGTAAATCCCACTGAGCTGCTTTCGGCAGAGATTTGCCCCCTTTGAAAACCTGCCCCCGTGGTCTTTGCGCCGGCTGCCTCACTGAAGGAATAAAGCGGCACGCCTTAGGGGAGAATTTTGTGATGCCTTTCAAACAGCGTCTGTACACGTTAGTAACCATCGGAGACTCTCTGCTGACCTAAGAGATTTGCAGCTTTAGGAAAGCTGTGGCAGATGCTAAGAATATCAGCCAGTCCTTTTCTTCTTTTGAGACAGGCCCCAAAAAAGGAATGACTTCGGGGCAAATATTGATTTCTTTTCCCAAAGATCAACTATTCAGTATGAAAGGACACCTCGACCAGAGATCGAAAGGGTTCCATTGCCGAACTAGGACAGAAGGCAGAGAAGGAAGACCATGCTTCCCTACCGCAGGATAGGAGGGCGAGGGAACGGTAACTGCCTGGTGCTTCCTTACCAAACCTAAGTCCCTGCAGAAATTCAGTGCTGTGCTTTTCAAACTTATCTAAACTTCTTAAAGCTTTATTTTATTTTGTGGTACTGGGGACTGAACCTAGGGGCATTCTACCTTCGAGCTACATCCTCAGCTCTATATTTTATTCTTTATTTTGGAACCGAGTCTCACTAAGTTGCGGAGTGCCTCACTAAGCAGCTGAGGCTGGCTGTGAACCCGGATCCTCCAGTCTCAGCCTCCGGAATGCTGGGATTACAAGCGTGCGCCACCACGCCCAGCTTATTCTTTATTTTGAAACAGGGTCTCACTAAGCTGCAGAAGGCCTCACTAAGTAGCTGAGGCTGGCTGAGAACCCACAATCCTCCTGTCTCAGCCTCCCGAGTACTGGGGTTACAAGCGTGCACCACCACGCCAGGCTCTTTATTTTATTTTTAACTGAGGTAATAATTGTATGTGTTTACAGGGTACAATGTGACATTTTGATGCACATGCACATTGTAGAATGATCAGAGCAGGGTAACGACAATGTTCAACTCCTCAAATTGTTATGTGGTGAGCACATTTAAAATCCTTATTTTTAGCTATTTGGACACACACAATACATTTTTTCGTGTTTTTGTTTTTGCTGTACTTGTAACCGTACATCATATTGAGGTTTGGTGTGATCCAGTACACGCACACAGCGCCTGGTGCATTTATTTCCCTCTGGATTCCGCCCTGCCCTTTCCCGCTACTCACTCATAATATTGAAGCCGGTGCTGAGAGCTTCACGCGAGTGGACATAGGATCGTTTGATCTGACTCCTCCATCAAGTTTCCCCGTTCCCCTCCCCATCGTCTTCCCCTCACCCCTTCCACCATCCTCCTGGTCTGTCTTTTTTTTTTTTTTTTTTTTTGCAGTACTGGAGATTGAACTCAGGGGCATTCTACCTCCGAGCTATATCCCCAGCCCTATTTTTTATTCTTTATTTTGAAACAGGCTCTCACTAAGTTGCGGAGTGCCTCACTAAGTAGCTGAGGCTGGCTGAGAACCCAGATCCTCCAGTCTCAGCCTCCCAAATGCTGGGATTACAAGCGTGCGCCACCACGCCCGGCTCTATCTCCTCATTTATCTGAAATCCCGTTTGTTTTCCCAGTTTCTCTCTAGCTTCTACATATGAGAGAAAACACAGGACCCTTTGCTTTGCAGCTACCTTGTTCCAAGGCAGATTCCGGGTCCCTGAGTCTGGTGGGGGAGCCTGGGGTCCTGGGTCATTGACCCGCCTTCTACAAGCCGTGATGCTAATTCTGCTCATCCTGGGACCACACGGAGGAGAACAAGTTTAGGCCTCTCGCCAGCAGCGACCAACTCTGGTGTCCTACAACTGCACACAGTCTGCACTCTTCCAGCAAGAAAGGCAAGAGCAGGCGCCGGTTGTCACATCAGCGTGGCCAGGGTCAGAAAATGAAGAAGGGACAGGAGCCCCCCAGTGGCACTGTCTGCCCATCAGCTGATCACACTGGCCTGAGAAAGGGCTCGAGCTAGGCGGCATTGGTGCCGGGAGCTCGGCGGGTCGGGGCGCTCAGTTTGGTTTTCACATTACCAGCTTCAGTGAGGTGGAACAGAGGATTACAAAGGGATAAGCTAAATGCCAATTGCAAGTGTATTGTTGTGATCACCAGCACCTCTTTCCATCAGTATTTTCTATTTCTCCAAAGCCATATGGAGCGGTTAATCTATTTAGGTGATTTCTTAAGAGAAAACGAACAATACTGGTTCCCAAGTCGCAAGCATAGTGAAAGTTAAAAATCATATTTTCTTTTATCCCAGATCCTCTAAAATGTTCACGGATCTTACCATTATCATAAAAATAAGTGACAAAAGGGATTTATTTCGCTTGGAAATCATCCTGCTATTGGCCATGGAAAGAAACTTAAAACCCACTGCCTTCTACTTTCAGCACCTCTAGCATTTCACAATGAGATCAGTTTAATAATAAAGATCCCAATGGTCTAAGTTTTAAAGATCTGGCTGTTTTAAAAGAGGTCATGGCCAAAGAGTTAGAAAAAGAGGGACTTCGGACCCAAGGTTAAAAATAGTAGATTTATGCTTACATGGACAGGTTCCTTTAGAGAATGCTCTGTTGTCTTAGTGAAATTCTTCCAAGTGACTTATCTGTTCTGTCCAAGAGCAGCTGCCATCTAAAAAGAAAACAAAAAGGTATTTCTAAGCTAGTAATTTTCTCTAGTTGAGGCACAGACTTCAGCCAAAACAAAGAAACATTTCACTGACTTTCCAAAGACATAAAATCAATATTATATAAAATCGATATTATAGGTAAAAGTTTAAAAAATGTAACACAGATATTTAAAAGATAATGTGATCATGCCAAACCTACAATGGCAATAGAGGTGTAGGGGGAGCCGTATTGAATAATCAAACAGAATGCAGCCTGATCAGTAATATTTAAACCAAGGCAGGTTTAAATATCAGAGTCATTCCTCAGCTCTTGAGCTGAGAAATGCAAAAAAAAAAGCAAAGGTCATTGAGCTGAGAAATGCAAAGAAAAAAAAATACAATGAAATGCAAAGGTACTATGCTAAAATATCTTTTGCCTGAAATTACAAATTAGACATCCTTTCCCCATAAGATGTCCATGGGATAACACACATGAAATTGTTGGAATCCTTGATGTATTTGCATTGGTTTATTATTGAGCTACTTCTCATTATCTAGTCATACAAACCTTTTGTTTTCATAAAAGGAATAAGAGGAGAAGCTAATATATATATTTTATTATATATATATTTTGTGTGTATATATATATATATTATCCAGAGCTAAGGGATTAGGAAGCTATCCCATGGTAATGATAAGGATATTCAGATATCTGGTACCTAGATACAGAATTGGATCTTCCCCAAAGCAAAGTTAATATTCTTTAACTTTTTTGCCTACAATGGAACAATGGAATGAAAACAATCACAGAACCATGAATGACAGGTCTAAGCTGTGCTCTACACTGCAAGTTAAGTTTCAAGGAATAAGAATGGCTCTCTCTCTCGCTCCTCTCTCTCTCTCTCTCTCTCTCTCTCTCTCTCTCTCTATATATATATATATATATATATATATATATATATACACTTATATTATATATACATTTATTATAACATATTATGGTATATAATATATACTTATATATATATACTTTTATTACATATATTCTTTTATGGGTGCATTTTAGATAAACATCATAGTGAGATTCAAAGTCACACAAACACACACGCACATGAGCTGCTGAATTTCCCTCCATATCCCCCTCCCTCCCTTCCACACATGCTACTTAGATTGGTGTCAATACCTTTATATAGAGACATAACAGTATTTGAGCTGTTCCATTTTTTTTTTTTTTTTGCGGTACTGGGAATTGAACTCAGGGGCATTCTACCTCTGAGCTACACCCGCAGCCCTATTTTTTATTCTTTGTTTTGAAACCGAGTCTCACCAAGTTGTAGAGTGCCTCACTAGGTAGCTGAGGCTGGCCGCGAACCCGGATCCTCCTGTCTCAGCCTCCCGAATGCTGGGGTTACGAGCATGCGCCACCACGCCCGGCCTGTTCCATTTTTTTCAATTCTCATTTTCCCCCTCTCCACCTACCTCCCCCCCATCCCCTTTCCCTACTCTGCTGCTCTCTCTCCTCATCTGACTGAAGTCCCTTTCCTATTTTCACTCCAGCTTCTACATATAAGAGAAAACGTGACTATTGACTTTCTCACACTGGCCAATCTCTCTTAGCATGATATTCTCTACTTCTAGCCATGCTCCTACAAAGTATATAATTCTATTCAAGTACTGCTCTTTTCAATTAGAGATACACAATGACTGACAGCAGAGAACTTGGTGAAACAGCCTAATTGGATGTTGTCCACTGTGTTGAGAAGCAAAGCTCCCGACACTCCGGCTCTCCGAGGAGGGGGTGAGCATTTCCAGCACCGAGAGGCTTTGTCACTCCCTCCTTAAAAATGGCCGTGATTCTCCCACCTCCAAGGCATTCAGCCCAGCTTTGTCAGGAGTGGCTCCTGTAGCCTTTTATGTAAATGGAAAGTAAAAGTGTCTGGGAGTGGGTGACACATGCTAATGCTGTCACACCAGAAAGACTCTAAACAGATGCCCGAGAGACCAATTCCCCGGCTGCTCTTCGAGTCTCTGCATTCTACTTAAGCACTTCGTCCTGCTCTCAGATAGCCTTGCCATACCTCTGCGCACCCTGAGAATGATTTCCGAGCCAAGTCCACGTCCACACGTGTGGAAAGGGTGCCTCTGTGAGAGAGAGACAAGCTTGGAGGAACAGAGGAGATTTGCATGTTTCTTTGCAAGCAGGAGTTTTGAGCGAATTGCTTGATACGGAAGATAATTCTTTCTGGTTTTCAGCATCTGAAGTGGAGGATGTGCTCAAGCAGTTAATGGCTCTGTTCGGGGCCGCAGTGCCATCTTTGGAATGCAAACCTTGCAGAGTATGTGCCCTCTGCCCTTTGCATTCCTGCTGTTCTTCATCCTGCTGCATACTGATTTGTTCTTCCAGAAAGAGCAAAAGCATAAGACCTAAGTAGCTCAGCACAGATGAAATGAAAAGAGAAATAAATTTCTATTTATCTTCAAGTAACTAACTAGCTACAGTGTCTTGGAGGCTTCCTAAGCATCCATTCACATATTAATATTGCACACATGCAGATCACCTTGAACCTTTCTGGGCACAAGAAATAAAAGAGAAAGCGAGGCAAAGCCTGCAATTTTGTGGAACTTACACTGCAGTGGAGAGGGACAACAAAGAAACCCCAAACTGCTGTGAATCTGAGATAGGGTCTTGTGTAATTGTAAGTCCTAAGAGCACGTAAATCAATCCGCACCTTGGGAAGGAGTGAAGGTCAGGCGTATGGCCACGGTGGGCCTATCTGACTAGGTGATATGGGAACAAACACTCAAGTGTAAGAGGGAAGGAGTCTCTACCGTGCCCGGAGGCAGAGCTTTCCAAGCAGAGAAAACAGTATTGTCCAAGGCCCCGCAGCGAGCTCAAGCTTGTTATTTCTTAGGAACATGAAGAGCCAGTATGATGGAGCTTGAGTGCAAGAGTAGCAGGAGATGAGACTGAGTGGTTAGGAAGGGATAGGATCAAAAAAAAAAGAAAAGAAAAGAAAGAAGAAGAAGCTGTGTTTATCATTTAGCATGGAAGGATTTTTTTTTTTTTAGTCGCACACTCTTTCAATCATCTTATTTTATTTTTTTTTTATTGGTACACTGTAATTATACATCATACCAAGGCTCAGAGTAATAGAAACCTACAAGCACACAGCATCGGTGTGTCTCCTTCCAAAGCTGATCTAACTCCCCTCTTTTCTCTCCCTGTGCATGTTAGTTTGATTGGCAGTGAGATCTTCATATGTGGACATAACTTTTGAACTGTTTCTTTCATTCATTTGTCCCTTTCTCCTCCTCACTCCCCTTCCTAAGCCCCCTTCCACTATTCTAGAAGTATCTCCATTTATCTGCAGTTCCTTTTTTTTTCTTTTTTTGGGGGGGTACTGGGGATTGAACCCAGGGACATTCTAGCTCCGGGCTATGCCTCCAGTCCTATTTTTTATTCTTTATTTTGAAACAGGGTCTCACTAAGTTGTGGAGGGCCTCACTAAGTAGCTGAGGCTGGCCACAAACCCAGATCCTCCTGTCTCAATCTCCCAAGTACTGGGATTACAAGCGCGCGCCACCACGCCCGGTTCTGAAGTCCCTTCTGTTTCCCAGTTTCTCTCTAGCTTCCATACATGAGCAAAAACATAGAGCCCTTCATATGTTTCCAAGATTGGCTTATCTTTCTTAGCATGATATTTTCTAGGTCCATTCATTTTCCTGAAAAATGACATAATTTTGTTCTTCCTGATGGCTGAATAAAATCCTATTGTATGTATATACCATAGCTTTGCAATCCATCTGCTGAATGGCTCACTCCATAATTTGACTATTGTGAATTGCTCTGCTGTAAACGTGGATATGCATGGACCACTATAATATTCTGACTTAAGTTCTTTTGGAAGGATCCCCAAGAGTGGTAGAGCTGGGTCATATGATGATGCCGTATGATCGGTCTTTTGAGGAACCTCCACACTGATCTCCATGGTGGCTGGACTAATTTGCAATCCTACCAACGGTGTGTAAGGGCAGCGCTGCAGAATTTTGAGCAGAAAAACAACTTCCCTGACCCAATTTACAGTTTGATCAGCTAACTCTGAAGTACTGGATTATGTTGAAGGGATTGGGCAAGATCAGAAGCAGAGAAAACAGTTAGGAGTCTAAATAGGGTCTTGAACTAGGCAGGTAATAGTGAGCATGGTGAAACAGGTCAAATTCTGGACAAATTTTTAGGTTTGTAAAGATGAGGTTCTGATATATTTGTGGGAGATTTGCAGGATGGAGAGTCACCAAGAATGACTCCTGATTGTTTTTTACCTGAATCATTTGTTGAATGGTAATTCTGTTTACTAAAATGGGAGGAAGAAATGGGTGGGAACAAAGAAAACAAAGATTCCATTTTGAACATGTTAAATTTGAAGGTGCTCTTTAGACATCCAATGAAGATGTTGAGAAAGGGGAAAAGAAAGGGCTGAAGTTATACATTCCAGATCACCTAGAAATAGTTGACATTTAAAGCCACGGTAGTGAACAGACTCACCTAGAGAGAGAGCATGGAAGGAGAGAGAACTATGAGGAAGCTAAGCCCTAACGCATCCCCAAAATCCAAGGAAGGAAGACCCAGCAAAGAAGAATGGTAAAGTACAACCATTGTAAGTAAAAAAAACAACAACAACAAAAAAACAACAAGGGAAGAACAGAATTACCTAAGTGCTTCCAGAGGATGGAATCAAGCAACAGAGCAAGTACTACTGATATGTCATGTAAGATCAAGACTAAGAAATGGAACCATTGGTAACCTGGCCAAGGATTCTGGGGAATATTGGGATAAAAGCCCAAGTAGGGTAGGCTGAAGAATGAATATGGGACCTCTCAAAAAGAGGATGTACACAGGATGTGTAAGACCTAGCCTGGAGTGAAGGACTTTGTCAACGGAGATTTTCAAATACCTTTAAATGCTAGTAGGGGGCTGGGCATGGTGGAATGCAAGTGGAATCACAGTGCTTCAGGGGCTGAGATAGGAGGGTGGCACATTTGAAGGCAGCCTCAGTAATTTAGTGAAACCCTCAGCAACTTAGCAAGACCCTGTTTCAAAGTAAAAAGGGCCAGAGGTGTAGCTCAGAGGTAGAATGTTTCTGAGTTCAATCTCCAGTACCCCCCCCCCCAAAAAAAAATTGCTAGAAGTGATTGAATAGAGGAGATAATGGTGCTTGAGAAAGAGAACAGCAACTTTAGAAACAGCATCCTTAAGGAGGGGAGAAGGGACAGGACCTGGTTTGTGAGCACAGACTTGGCTTTGAAGGAAGCATCCTTTCCTCCTCCTGAGGACGGGCAGGTGGGTTTGTAATGCACTTGTGGCAACTGGCAGGAACTCGCTTAAGTTTGACTTTATTCTCTCAGTGAAATATGAGACAAGGTCATCAGCTGAAAGGGAAAGGAAATAGTGTCAGATGCTGGAGGAGCAAGCAAAGGTGTGAAACGGGGTCTCAGAGGGTGGCCGGTGTGGAGACCAGGGGATGTGCCGAGCTGTCCACGCAGCGCAGATTGCCCACTCGGGACTTGTGGTCACAGCTAAAGGGCTTTCTGCCATCCATTGCTTCGTCAGTGTTGCTAGTGGGAAATTCAGGTATAATATCAAATGTTATATTTTCTGGTCCATTTTTTAAGGAGGGTTAATAAAATTAAATTAAAAAGTAAGAATTGTAATATAATAGGCAAATACATGTGAATAGAAGAATGACAAAAACCCAACCTTCCCATCTACCTTTAATATCATAAGGGTCTTGATTTTTATTTATCTCTGTGCATAAGTTATTCTTATTGAGCAGAAAGTGTCATTTTCTTTTACTTAAAGAGCACTATGAAACAGAGTGGTGCATGCCTGTAATACCAGTACTTGGGAGGTTGAGACAGGAGACTCGAAGGATTGAGGACAGCCTCAGTGATGTAGTGAGACGCTCAGCAACCCACTGAGGCCCGGATTCAAACCAAAAAATTTAAAAGGGTTAGGGTATAGCTCAGAGGCAGAATGCCCCTGGGTTCAATCCCCAGTACCAAAATAAAATGAAATAAAATGCACTATACCATCAGGGGGCCTTCTTTAATCTCCACCATTAAAAGATTATGTGATCTTAAACAATTATTTAATCTTTGCTACTGTAGAGCAGTCATAGCAGATAACCCTCCTGATATTCTTTCTTCCTTTCTCTTAATGATATAATCCTCCAATCTTAGCTGAGCGGAGGACTCTCAGAACTAAAACTCGGCCTTTCAGCTTCCCTTGCAGCTAGCTGTGCCTATAGCACTAATTTTGGACCAATGAAATGTAAAGGAAAGTGGTTTGATGCAGCTTCAAGGAAGCTTCCCTTAAAAACATGGTATGCACTCCTTATCTGGTTTTTATTTTCTTTTTTACTGGCGCATGTTAATTATACAAAATATCGGGTTTTACTGGGGCATACTGGTACATACCTATAATTTCATCAGTTTCATTCCCCAATACGTGCCGTTGCCTTCCCAGTTTTCTGGGCCCCTTTCTTTCTCTCTCTGCTTCCTGGCTTCCACGAGCTTAGTAGCTTCCCTCCATGACATTCGGCCTCATCCCAGGCCCAGAACAATGCCACTGGCCCACCATGAGCTGCAACCTCTGAATCTGTGACACCAAATAAACTTTTCCTCCTCAAACTTGTCCTTGCCAACAATTTTGGTTATGGTGACAAAAAGCTAACATCTCTCTCTTGGGAAAATGTGTTTCCCAAGTGATGTACTTTCGTTTGTTTTGCTATTCTGAATAAAAGAAATGATATTTATCCCCAGAATTTATTAATAAGCCAAGGGGTACCTTTATTTTCACTTCTAAAGTACTATTACGCACTCACAAAATACAGAAGGAAATGGGCCAGACAACAATTATTTGCAACAAGTTTTATAAAAGCTATGTTCTTTCAAAAATAAAACAATGAACTTTTGTTATTGTGATCATTTGCAAGTCACTTTAAAATGTTTTCACATTCCATTATTATTAAGCTACAATGGAACTCTTTCCCTTATCATTTATTAAAAAATCTCCCTGGATTCCCAGACAATTTAAGGAAATATAACTTGCAGGGGAAAAAAACCCTTATGTAACATTTTAGCAAAATTTCTCCTTTGAAAAAACAGTTGTACTTTCTGCACTCTATGCAAATAGCACTGAGCCAAGAGAAACTTTTGTAAAAGCCAGCAGTGGAAGTCTGTTTCTGTATTTTCTTTGATCTCCCCCTGGATTTAATACCCTCATAAAGCCTGAATGGAATATATGCATGTCACAGCATGGCAGAGGGATAATATATTTTCCCCTGCTTCGCTGAGCGTGAGTTGTGTATCTTGCCATCTTGAGAGTCCACAGTGACGCACATTTATCCCCATTAGAAAAGCTCACTTCAATAATTTATGGATGCCGCAGCCATTTATGACAAATATGTAAAATCATAACCTTGTACGTTCTGGAGATGGGTGCATGTACGCTGGATCTATTAACTATGCATTGACAGATTTTTGCTAAAACTAAGGTTGCAACTCCGAAGACTAGGAGGCAAATGTATTGATTATATTTGTATTTTTATGCTGTCCCAAAAGGCTATAATTTTAATTCCAAGATAGAAAAAAATAAAAGGAACACTGTCTCTCACTGTGGTCATTTTGGAATTCACTTTGCTCATTCTGAATAAAAAAGCTATTCAGATCAGGGTATATACGTATAAGTGTTGCTTGATTAATTTTTGATAACACATCCAGCTCTTTCCAATCTCCTAATCAGGACCAAAGATCTCAACAATGAAAGACTACATTTGTAAATGTGACCCCCCTCCCAATATGCAAGTAGTTATGGTTCAAATCTCAACATTTACCAGTTGCATAACCTTGGGCAAATTTTCTTACAGCAAGAGCCAGTTGGCTCAACTGTAAGACGGGCATGGTGATAATACCTGCCTTCTAAGATTGGGTCTTAAGTGCTTAGCATGCTGCTGGCACCCACCAATGTTGACTATTTCCTGCAGGACTATTACTGGAGAACCCTCAGCAGTGTTCCAATGGGAGGAAGTTATATGCCAGAGAAAAGGCAGATGGCTGCCAGTAGCCATTGTTCTGAAGTTCTTATCAACTCCTAAGGACTGTAATGTGATGTCCATAAACACACTGGAGAAAAGAGACACGCAATGTGAGACAACCACACAAAAACCTGATAAACCCAACAGAAATCTCATTTCTTAACCAGACTTCCAAGCTCCCAAATTCAGATCTGTGTCTGCATCTAATTAATACACAGATAAACACCATTTTCCAACCTTAGGACAAAGGGAACAATGGCAGGGTCACCCGAAGAGGGATCTGGTTAGTTTTCTCTCCTCTGTACCCAGGGATTACAGAATTTTCATCCTACCAATTTTAAGCTTAGAACTTCTTGGAACAAATAATGCAAAATTTTGTAAATTAGTTAATTTTTTGTGCTGATGAGGCTATAAACTCGCTCCTCAAATTCTCTGGCTTGTAGAATCGAGAGCCCTGACATTGAAAAATAATGCTTTACACCGTTTTCCATAAAGTTAAATATTCAGATACATTACTGATGTTAAAATCTCATAGATATTCTTAATATACCAGCTTCTCCAATTAAAACAGCCCATGGTCATTAATAAACTATATTATGTTATGAAGTCATAATAGCAGCCAAGCAGAAAATAATTACCATCTATCAGCTTTCGTGTTTCACAAAAGCAAAATAATTTTCTCCTTTGTTTTAGAAGTTCTCCAAAACAAATAATAGTTTTACAGTGGCAACCCTTTCACATTATGACCCAGCTGCCACATGTCTCTGCAAAACTGCCACATAGCCCTTTGGGCTCAACTCACATGTAGCTGTTTCAATTTCAAAATCTAATTCAAGGGCAAATCCTTCTGATTCCACCATGAACACCTGGTAGGAACAACAGTGAAAAGTACTGGGTCTCTTTCAAATGTATGTCCACTTGAAAGCAAGTGATTTCACCCACCTCTCAGACTGGACCTGAAAACCAATTCCTTGTATTAATTTCGGTCAGCAAACCCAAAGCAATCGCCTAACAGGCATTACTGGTGTTCCTACAGGGAAACAGACCCTGCCCTCAGGCAGCTTACAGATCATTAGAACACAAGGCAAGTAGGGGCACAGATAATTACAGCACAAAGGCAGAAAAACAAAAACAAAAACAAAAAAAAACAGGCCTGAAAGAAAGATAAACCTTAGCCTTAGCCAGGCATGTTGGCACACATCTGTAGTCCCAGTTACTTGGGAGGCTGAAACAGGAGGATTGCAGCATCAAGGCCAGCCTCGGCAGCTTAATGAGACCCTCAACAACTTAAGGAGATCCTGTTCGAGATAAAAAATAAAGGGTTGGGAGTGTAGCTTGGTGATAGGATGCCCCTGGTTTCTATTCCCAGTATAAATAGGATGATGATGGTGATGGTGATGATGATGTGGAAGAGGAGGAGGATAAAAAGGAAGGAAGGAAGGAAGGAAGGAAGGAAGGAAGGAAGGAAGGAAGGAAGGAAGGAAGGAAGAAAGGAAGGAAGGTAGGTTACAAGATTCAGATACAAATCAGCTCAAAATCATCAGATTGACCCCATGGAAGAATTCAATGTGAGGTTTCTGGGTCATTGTAATCCTTCTACAAGCCATGATGAAGAAAGCAACAGCTCTCCTAAGGAAAATGAGGCTGTTTCTAGAAGTAAAATAGATGGATCCTGGGTATCACAAAGAGAAATCAATTTCAGAGGTTATTCTTTTTTTTTTTTTTTTTTCGGTACTGGGGATTGAACTCAGGGGCATTCTACCTCCGAGCGACATCCCTAGCCCTATTTTTTTTTATTCTTTATTTTGAAACAGGGTCTCACTAAGTTGCAGAGGGCCTCACTAGGTAGCTGAGGCTGGCCCCGAACCCAGATCCTCCGGTCTCAGCCTCCCAAATGCTGGGATTACAAGCACATAGCACCACATCCAACTCAGAGGTTATTCTTGACTCTGCCTTCCTTCCTTCCTTCCTTCCTTCCTTCCTTCCTTCCTTCCTTCCTTCCTTCCTTCCTTCCTTCCTCCCTCCCTCCCTCCTTCCCTCCCTTCCTTTCTTTTCCTTCCTCCCTCCCTTCCTCCCTCCCTTCCTTCCTTCCTTCCTTCCTTCCTTCCTTCCTTCCTTCCTTTCTCCCAGGATCTATCTATTTTACTTCTAGAAACAGCTTCATTTTCCTTAGGAGAGCTGTCCCTCTCCCCACCATGGCTTGTAGAGGGATTACTTTACTTATTTAATAAATGAAGTTTATTTTCCTAAATAAATTTAGGAAACCTCACATTGCATTCTTCCATGGTATCAATCTGACCAATAAGATGATTTTGGGCTGACTTGTAGGTGAACCTTGTAATAAGTTTCCTTCCTTCCTTCCTTTCCTTTTATTTTAAATTTATTTTCCTAAATAAATTTAATTCAAGGATAATTTACATACAATAAAATGTACCTATTTTAAGTACAAAGTTTGATAATTTTAGTAAATGCATACACTCATGTAACCATCACTACAATTAAGAAATGGACTAGTCCCGTTGTTCCAAAATACCCACTCGGGCCTGTGTCCAGTCATTCACTCCCCAGCCTCCGGCCCTGGGACCACAGACCAGCTTCCTGTCACTACCGACTGGCTTTGTCCATTCCGAAATTTCATATATAAATGGACTCATACAGCATAAACTTGTGTCAGGCTTCTTTCATGCAGCACAATGCTTTGGAGATTCCTCAGTGCCATTGGGTACATCAGCAGTTTGTTGATTTTTATCCCTAAGTATTCCTTTATATGGATATACCACAATTTGTGTGTCATTTGAGTTATTTGCAGTTTGGGGCTATTATGAAGAGTTAGGAGGGTGTTCTGATGCATGTCTGTAATTCTTGGGGGCTTGAAATGAGAGGATCACAGTTTCTAGGTCAGCCTCAGCAACTTAGAGAGACCTTGTTTCAAAATAAATAGGTCTGGGAATCTGGGCATGGTGGCCCATGCTTGTAATCCCTGCTTTTGGGAGGCTGAGACTGGAGGATCTGGGTTTGTGGCTAACCTCAGCTACCTAGTGAGGCACTCCGCAACTTAGTGAGACCCCGTTTCCAAATAAAGAGTAAAAAAAATAGGGCTGGGGGTATAGCTCAGAGGTAGAATGCCCCTACATTCAATCTGCAGGACCAAAAAATAAAAAATAAAAATGAATAAAGTTGCCAAGAAAATATATGTGCAAATCTTGTTGGATGTATTTCTTTATTTCTCTTGGATAAACATCTAGGAATAGGATGACTGGGTCTTCAGGAAAGGATGTGTTTAACACTATAAGAAACCACCAACATATTTTAAAAAACTGCTGTACCATCCTATATCACCACCAGCGGTGTACAAGGTTCCATGTGTCCCACTTCCTTGCCAGCCAACTCTTCGTAGTCGAGTCTTTTTCATTTAGCCACTCAATTCAGAATACAGACATATCTCACTATTGCATTTGCATCTTCTCCATGCTTAATGATGTTAAGCGTCTCTTCAATATCATTAACCATTCTTTTATCATCTTTTACAAAATCCCTTCAAATCATTTGCCTGTTTTTATCATGTTGCTTTCTCTTTATATCCTTTAAAATATGTTTGCATTGTCGTGGATTGTCTTATGCAATTCCTTATGCGATGGGTGCCTTCCTCTCTGTCTTTATCTAATATACTATTTTATTCATTTTTGATATGTTTCTATTGGTGCATTGTAATCTCCCATCACAATGAAGTTTAGAATGAAGGGGACATAAATGCGCACAGCAATTGGTTGATAGACTATTTCAAAGCCTGGCTCATAGATTCCCTTCTTTTCTCTTTGCTCTTTCAATCCTGAGTTCCCACGTTTCTTGATAATGCTACTTCCTGGAGTTCATTGAAGTTCAAGGTTGTCTATCTCTCTCCCTTTCTTAGCCGTGAGCTTCCAGCAGAATCCCTAACTCAGGCTTTGAACTCAGAGGGGACTGTCTACAGAAGGGACATCTAAGCTGAGCCCTGAAGGGTGCATCAGAGGGGTCTCGTGTCAAGAGACAGAGAACAACAGCTCATGCAAAGGCCAGAGCAAGAATGGCACTCAGCCAGGGGACCTCAGGAAGTGGGTACTGTCGGAGAACTAGCTATGGCTGCAGGGTGGCTTCCGGGGACAATGCTGGTGATGGCTCTATCAGATGCTCAACAGAAGTAGGCATACGGATTTTTGCTAGTATATATTTTGGTTGTGTAAGAGGGTCTCTCTGTCACCCCTGCAACACCACCTCTAGCAACTCACCTGCACGACTTGAGAACATGTAACCTCCTTGTATCTGTTCCTCATTTTTATCATACGAAGAGCAATGTCATGAAGTTGGTATGAGTTAGGAGCTAAGTCAGGTAAAACTCTGGGCCAGGGACTAAATACATGCTAAATGCTCCCCAAATATTTTGCTCTTCTTTGGCAGAGTTGAATGGTGTTTTTCAGCAACCTTCTACCTAGATGAGTCATGTGAGTAGGTATCAATAGCAGACTGAGAGCCCACAGGTCGTGGCCTAAGGTAAGAAGACAGGTGAGCCTTTCTCCTGATCTCGCTCTCTTTTCTTTATAGCACCTTTGGAGTCCACATGTTGAACATTAATGGGGGAGAAGCTTGGGTCTCTGAATGACTGCCTGGAGCAGAGTCGCAGGGACTGTCTACGTCCATTCTTGGCTTACCTTATCGAGGTAACAACAAAAATCACTTACGTTAAGATGCTGAGGATTTTGTGTAGTTACAGTGGTCATTCTGTCCTGATTCATCCAGTTATGCTGCCCAATGTTGGCACACAGTAAATAATAAATGTTAGCTGAGGATACCATAATTTTCACTTGCTATTTTTTTTTATTGCTTGAGACAACATGGGGTAGTAGTTCAAGCTCAATCTCTGAGATGAAAACAGAATTCCTAACTCCACAATTACCACTCCTGCTTGCTTGGCCCAGTTACTGAGTCTTCTGTGCCTCATTTCTCTCACCTATAAAATGTAGACAGTAGTGCACACCTCACAAGATCTCTGTGAACACTCAAGGAGATAAAGTATGTAGACATTTTGGCACATGAGCAAATAGTATGTGATCAATAAGTGAAAGCTTCTAATAATATTGTTCTGAAGGTTGAATGAAATGTTAGAGAAATAAGGAATTACTGCCGCATGACTTTTTGCAAAACCCTGTTGGGTTGAGTATCTCCCTTGTATTTAACATCTCAGCTGGAAAGTCGAGCCATTTCTTTCCCTCTGTTACAGCAAGAGTGGACTGGTCACTTTGGCAACCTGGAAGCTATACGTCCTGCCCTCTCCCCAGGAATGCTTGTTACTTTTAATGCACATCCATGATATTGTTGGGTGAGTAATTACTCTGACTGACAAAGATAATAACATGTTGACAGATCAGGCCTCTGGTGCTTATAAATTATTCTCTCTTTCCTCAGCAAGTATCGAAGGGTGCAGGGGATCTGAGTTGTTATTGGCCTCGGAGGTTTTTCCATGACTGTTTCTCTCGATGCTAATGCCCCTGGCACGCTCCATTCTCTCAGTGCCACAAGTTGCAATCAACTCCTGCTGCCAGTTGACGTCTTTTAATATTTGTTGGTCTCTTTCTGCCTAGCACTTGTGGCTCCATCTTGACACGAAGCTGTTCCTGTTATTGTCATTACTAACTAAATAGCCCTTGGACTCTAGCTGGGAAACAGTGTCATAAATCGCTTAGAGTTATCCTATTTCCTCCAAACAAAAATCCAGGCCACTCCAGGCAGCTCCAGGCCCATTTTTAGTTGATTATTTATACAGCCAGGCCATTTATTGCAGGGTACTGCCTCTCTCTGGGATGCAGTAGGCAAATGATTCCATTTCCTAGTGTAAATGGCGCAACTCCTGATTCAGCGGCCTCAACAGGGGATGTACTCGGTAGGGGCGGGAGGAAGAATTTGCACGTTTGTTGCTGAGAGTAGAAATTTGTTATCTGCGCACTGTTCTTCTCTGGCACTTAAAACAGAGTAGCATTAAAGAGACAGATTTTCATATCTTTAGCCATTGAGTCAGGTTATTGCTGTAAAGAGAAAGATGAAGAGAGATAGCTTGGGCAGCACGGATTAATTTTAATGGTCTATTGGTTCCACTTAGTGAAGCCTTATTAATTGCATAACACGCATCTGTGTCTGTGTCTTTCAAATAACATCTCTACCCACCTGGGGAACTGCTAAGAAGGCACAAAGGGAGAGAGATAAAGAATGGGTGCGATTAGGTAGTTACGATCAAAGATGGAGAAAGGTTTGAAGGGGCAGAAGAGAAAGAAGCTCCTTCTTCAAAACTGTGGGATTTTTAATAGAAAAATAACCTGTTTCTTTATGAAAGGCTTTGTTTTGTAAATTGCCACACAAGTAACCCAGTGACTAAGGGAAGCAAGGGATCAGGTGTGTTGTCCACATAGGAGAGAGAGGAGATTTCTGAATGACCGGAAGGAACTTTCCTAATTTTTTTTTATTTTGATAAAAACATGATACAAGAATATTTTCCATTCCCCTTAATTATTTCCCAATGAAATTTTATTTTAATGGAATGTGGAGCTGGTAACTACGTGGTATGTTTTTAACCCTACCTAGTGTCTTGTACCCACTGGGCGACCCCAAATTTCCTCTTGGCGGGGATTGTGCAATTCAGAGAAAGAGTCAACATCTTCCCTCTCCTTCAAGGGCTATTTCCAACTGCTGAGCTATTCACCATTTCCTGGCTGCACCATCCCCCTAGGGCTGATTATTAGGGTGCTATCTCCCTTAACAGACCACAAGCTACGGGGAGACAGGAGGATTTCCTGAAATATACTGTTTGGATTATGTCACTATAGGAAAAAGGAAAACAGGTACCTTAAAATCTTTAAAATATTTAGGTTTGTTTTTATTTCTGAGAAGGAAGTGAATAGCACAGATCCTCCCTCTTTTCATTTGACTTAGTACATTTGCTCCTCTGTGAAAGACAAAGCATCACATAAGAACCGCCTCTGCTTCTAAAACATTCTCAGGTGGAAGGAGGAAGTCAGTCTGAGGTGAATCCCTTTCCAATGTGGCCATCTTGGGAAAGGACAGTTTATAAGAATCATGCTCTCTCCTCTGGTGACAGAAGAGCCAGGAAATCGCTGTGAGTGAACCAGAAACTCTCCTCTGGCAGCAGCACACTTGGCTCTCCTGGTCGATTCTCTGAAAATGAAGTCAATGTCTTCAACTTTGAAAACAAGCCCAGCAACAGGTGAGCCACGTTCCAAGTTATTTGTCCGATAGGGTACTCACTGCCAGCCATTTGCCTTAAAGAAAGACCCCTGGACAGTGAGGTCCTCTTGGCTTGGACCTCCAGATAGAAATAAGTGGCTGATACCTTATATGCCCAGTAAACTAGCCACTGTTTTAAAAGTCTGAATATTATAAGGAGTAACTACCATCATTTCCTCTCATAATAGGTAAAGCATTAGAGTGAGCTATTGATACTGTGAAACTGTGCTTTCTTATGAGTCCAGAGCCCAATATAGGAGTTAAACTGTGATGATAAGTCCTAGGGAGGAAAGAGTTCCATCAAAGTAATAATAAGCTGGGCATGGTGGCACACATCTGTAATCCTAGTACTTGGGAGGCTGAGATAGGAGGATCACAGGTTCGAGGACAGCCTCAGCAAGTAGTGAGACTCTCATCAACCTAGTGAGATCCTGTTTCCAAATAAGAAATAAAATCAGTCTGGAGGTGTAGCTCGAAGGTAGAATGCCTCTGGGTTCAATCACTAGTAACACACACACACACACACACACACACACACACACACACACAGCGATAATGAACAGCATGGACCTCTGACACTCAGAACGTTGGTACTGGAGCACAGGACTGGGAACTTGGACTAGAACTGGGTTTTGTTAGGGACATCATAAAGACTTCCATAGTGTCTCTTTTAGCCTCTGCTACAAAAATTTTGATTAAACCTATTCTGTTATCAGCTAACCATCTCTTCTCTTGGTCTATAATGTAAGTGCTAACCACAGATAACAGTCATATGTGACCTTATTATCCCTCTATCACCAAATTTAATGTCTTATAAACAGTTCAAATGATGCTCTGTAAATATATGAGATTACCAATACCGATCTCAATAACAAGAAAGGGCAGGGGAGGGGCCAGAGTGGGGACTGGAGTGAACCACATCGAGTGCTTTGGGCAAGTATATTTCCATCACTCTCGACCTCATTATGACATATAATCACAATGCACCAATAACAGTATACTAACGAGATCCCATTAACACTGATAATAAATATGTCTAAGTACTAAAAATAAAATGGAAGGGAATGAAATGGAGTTCCTTGAAGAGACCAGAAATTCAACACTCCAGATTATTTTCCTGCCCTTGTTACAGAAGACTCGGGCACTTAAAAGAAATATGCTTTGTCTTCCACCTACTGGAAGTGTGGTCAAAATTGATACCTTTAAGGAAAACTTTTCAAAGGCAGGCTTGCTCATGTTACGCACAAGACGAAGAGGAGAATCACAGCTAAGTTGTGTAACACCATTGATTGAACAAATGTATTTCATGGTTACTAAAGGAAATACACTGAATGGTTGCTATGGTTCACGCGTTGGAAACTTAATCTTCAAATCCCTATGTTGATGCTACTGGGAAGGGAGGCCCTTGGAGGTAATTAGGATTAAATGAGGTCATGAGGGTGAGGGCCCCAGTATGGTATTGGTGACTTTTTGAGAAGAAGAGAGACCCAAGCCAGCGCCTTTGCTCTGTCTCATTATGTGATGTCCCTCACCATGTTGTGATGCAGCAAGAAGGCCCTCACCAGGTGCCAGGATATGCTGTGCTATGCTCTTCGACTTCCATCCCCCAGAACCAAGAGCTCCAGAATCTTCTGGCATAGCAAATATTTTATTCAGGGATTGCAGAATAGCTCTCTGTCACAGTGTCCATTCTGGTACGGGAGCACAAAGCAGCCATTCGTGATTCACAAATGAATGGGCATGGCCGTGTTCAGTAGCATTTATTTATCAAGAGAGTAAGTATGACTTGGTCCGCTGGCTGCAGTTCACCAACATTTACTTACTGTAGAAGAATGAAATGAGAAATGAAGTAGTGGACTCTGAGTCTCACCACCCACCCCAACACACGCGCACACATGCACACACACACACACACACACACTTTTCAACCTCAATTTTCATCTACTTTGTATATTGTATTTCCAAGTGAGATTTTTGTCCAAAAATTATTCAACTATTGAAAAACAAATAGCACTTTGAAAACTAATTCAGTAAATATGTATTATAAAATATTTTATTATAAAAGTAATATGATTTAACTAAGCCCTACTACTACTATTTTTTTTTTTTTTCAGAACATAAGCCAAGATTCAAGATAGGCTTGTGCTTAGGGCTGGGAGTGTAGCTCAGTGACAGAGCACTTGCTAGCATGTGCGAGGCCATGGGTTCAATCCCCAGCACTGAAAAAAGAATTAAAAGAAAAAGTATCAAAGTGTGCGAAGTTTCAGAGCTTTTACCTATTTAAGTAATTGATGAATTTAGCAGCAAGCTTTCATGGGATACCCGAGTGTGCAGAAAGGACCTAGGAATTTACAGTGAGAAGAATAGATGGATGCCACTTGCAACTAATTAATATCTCCCTCCTTGAAAACGCACCCTTGCTGTTCCCAAGGAAAGCCTCAAGTACACTTTTGTCTCCAACCTAATTTGTTAGTACTTTTCAAACTTAATTAGGGATGCTTATAGAAAGTGCAGAGTGATTCTCATTCAGAGGGCTAGGCCGAAGGATCTGAGTTTTTAACAAGTAATTCAAATTAGTGGGCCACGGTATGAGAAATGCTTCTGTAGAGTGAACCAACAACACAAATGTGGTCTGCCACATGCCCAGCGAACGGGCCACTACAAGTCTGTACATGCACGCATCTCTTTACAAGAATAGCCTCTTATTCTTCTGAACTGTGCAGGAAGAGTACAATGGTGTATTTTCAGACAAGTGTTCTCTATTGTGATTTTTTTTTTTTTCAATGCTATGTGTTTGCATGAGATGTCTGAAGGATACTTTAGATTTTGTTGTTCTCTTCGTTGGTGTTCCCGATGTCTACTCCTGAAGGAAGTGTTTTTTTCAAAAAGGTACGGGAACACAACTCTACAAAGACAGGATCTGTGTTTTAAAGCGGACTTGGTTTAAGGCCTTTCTCAGGTGGGGAGTGGAGTTCACATTCAGTTCTAAAAGCATCAGCCCTCAGCGGACACTAGTGTCATAGTCATCCAAGCTGAAGTCATTGTACAAGGACGTATTTTTTGCAAGTCCCAGATTTCATTCAAAAGGTATATACATATGATCTGTACTTTGTTTTCGTGAATACCAGCTGCGGTAACTGCTAAGGAGCGGGGGAGAGGAGACAACAAAAAAGAGTCACAGGAATGGGAAGTATTGATCTCTGATTAAAAATTCAAAAAAAAAAAAGGAATATAAAGGAAAGAGAATAAAATATGTTCAGTGTGCCAAATGCAATCTTGGTAATGATCTGTGAACATTTAGGAGCTAACAGAAATACTTCCTTAAGAAGAAGATTCAGCACTTAGTTGAGTGCCGGATGCTAGGACAAGGAGAAAACAGGTCCTTGTTTCTCTGTAGTTTTCTGTCAAACTCAAAGTTGCTGACTACACAGTTCCAGCCCTTTTTGAAAAATGTTTTTTGGCACACACAAGTAAAGCTCTTAACTAATCCAGGACTGCTGATGTGGGTACAGCACGAGTTTATTTACAATTAGGCCCAACATTCCCAAAGGTAAAGTCATTTTTTAAAGTCTTTGGGAAACTTACCTCTGCAAAAAAACTCTCCTCTCCCCTCCCCCGAGAGTGTCAACTTGGGATAGGTGAATCAAATAATAAATTTGCTGAGTAGAAGGAATATCTGGAGGACTTTGCAGCTCTCACAATTTCTGCTGCCTTTCAAAAACTTACGAGTCCTATGCTTCCTTCTTAGTAAGGTGTATTAGCCAAGAGACCCAGGAAAACAGAGGTCGGCTGGCTTATAAGAGAACTCACAGCTCCAGAGGAAATGTGTAATGCATCTGCTCTGATCTTCAGGCTGCCTGCCTCATCTGCATTCACGTTTCCAGAGCCACTGAAAACCTTGCACTTCCCTCCCTAAGACCTGAGGTCAATTCAGAAAGGTCACCTCTGGATCACACACCTGGATTTTTGAGGCTACATCTTTCTACCGTGCTGTGATGAGGTTTTTTCCTTGTTTATTTGCCATAGTGTGTGTGTGTGTGTGTGTGTGTGTGTGTGTGTGTGTGTGTGTGTGTGTGTTTTATTGGGAATTGAACCCAGAGGCATTCAACTTCCAAGCTATATCCCCAGCTCTTTATTTATTTATTTATTTGTTTGTTTTGTTTTGTTTTGAAACAGAGTCTCACTAGGTTGCTGAGAGTCTCCTTAAGGTTACTGAGGCTTGTCTTGAACCTGTGATCCTCCTGTCTCAGCCTCCCAAGTACTCAGATTACAGGTGTGTGCCACGATACCCAAAACCGTGTTGCATCTCCTAATATATAATATAAAGAACTAGCTTACAGTCGTTTACAGAGTAAGCAAGTGCTTGTCTGAGGCCATCGGCGTGCACTGGAAGCTTCTGGAGTTTGTACTACAGAGAAGATCAGTATCACCTACAGAGGGTCAGTATAGAAAAAATACAGACTCTCCAATTTCCTCCCAGACTGAATAGGAATCTTCAGAATAGGTTTCTGAAAACAGGAATTCCAAGAATAGGAATCTTCACTTTCACAAGCTCCCAGGGCGGTTCCAATCGCTGTTCAAGTTTGAGAGGCAGAAGTTTTTCTGGGGCGAAAACTGTGGGGAGTAGCATTCTGATTCTGTGAAGCCTTAGGAATCTGTTCTTTATAGAGCAGAGGAAGGATCTGCGAGAGTCATTTCTCCTTTTTCTCTCCAGTGGGAAGAGCGTAGGGTGTCATCGATACTCGGTCACACTGTTCAGGGCAAGCACCGGAGGCAGCAAAGTTCTAAAAAGAAGCAGCTATTCCTCATCTTTATGGCATCAGCACACACAGCAGTGCCTAGCATGCCATAGATGTCCACTAATAAATTGCAAATGGAATCCTGTATTTCATTGGTGAGATATATAAACATTTCAACAACTTGAAAGAGATTTATTGGGATGGTGAACGTGAGATTACCTCCCATCGTAGCCTCACTGCGGCTCAGCAGGTCGAAACTATTGTTTTGTGAAATTCATAGCCTGTTCCAAATCTAAATCCCAACAAAAGTGGGGCAGACTCTGCTTAGGCTGGTGACTCCAAGCTACTGCCTGACATCATAGGGTATGCATTCTAAACTCTTGAGGGTTTGTTTAAACCTAATTATACGATATGCAAATGGTGAGAACCCAATAAACACTGCTGACAGACTGAAAAGATTCACTCACCGCTGGCGAGAGTCTCTGTGACTCAGTTCAGCCTCCAAGGAAAAGAATGTTCAGCCTTCACCATCCTCTCAGAAGCCGGCAGCCTTTTGCCAATGCACAGGACTAATTGCTTCTTTGTCTCTGGGTTGCATATTGCTTATTACTGGCATGACATTCCCATACCCAAGAAGCACAAATAGTGATCCCCGAAGCTGCTTTAACCTTTTCAAACTCTAACAACTTGATTGTCCGCCTCATTACACTCTCCAGACCTTCTCGGGATGACAGCCTGATATAGAGGATTCTGCCAGCATCCTTCATTAGTACTTTCTTCACTGTTTCCCGGCAAGACAAATGTCCTGAGAGTGCAGGAAGAAAACTTCAACAAGTCCCTCAGTGTTGTAGTCCTTCAGGTCCCGAAGCACATTTCCTAACTAGTAAACCACGTGCTTGCTTTCAGAATCATGAGCTCCGTGAGTTCTGCCCACCCCAGCTGGCCCCGGGACAAATCTTTCACTAGAAAATTCCTGTCTAAAAGTGTGTATATATATATATATATATATATATATATATATAAAAAAAGAGAGGAAAGAAAATTCCTCTCTGTGTGGGCTTCCCATCACAGAAGCAAGAGCACCAGCAAAAACTCGCAAGCTCACAAAACCGAGCTAAGGCAGGTAGGAAGGACAACGGTTGAAAAGTTATAGAGGCATCCTGAAATGACAATTATCACCGTATTTGTACTGACTATGAAGCGCCTGCTGTTCTCATCCCAGTTGCCTTGCAGATTCGCCACCTCCCTTTACCATCCACAGTTCCTGCACCCCACCCTCTGCCCTGCACCCCACCCTGAGCAGCATTGCAAAGACGCCGGGAAGCTTTCCACATCCCGGTCTCCCACTCCACTAAGCAAATGCCCACCGGGTCTGTGGCAGCCTTGCTCAACCCACTTCTCCGTCAACCCTACTTGAACCCCAGATCATCTTCCCCCTCCAAGCAACAAGTAACTGTCTGTAAACCCCACTTTAGTGCATATCACATTTATGGTCATTATTTACCTATGTCTCAAGCCAAGAATGGCAAGTATGTTAGAGTAAGGATGGGGCTTTAATTAATTAGCAGGACACATCCAGTGCCAGCTGAGTAAGTGCTTGACTGAGTAAACAAGAAAACTAAAAGCAATCCATGGTTAGTGTCTGAAATTAGAGAGATTTTAGGAAAGATTTAAGAGCCGCTAATATGCCTTCATAATTAGAAAAAAAAATTCTGTTGGTAACATAATATCACACACACACACACACACACACACACACACACACACACACCAATGAAAAACATACTAAAACAAGCATACGAATCCAGTGAGCCCCTCTACTTTGAGTAGTTTAAAAGAAGAAAACTAAAGAAATTGCTTTTACTAGGGCTGGGATGTAGCTCAGTAGTATAGAACTTGCCCAGCATGCATGAGGTCCTGGGTTTTATCCCCGTACTGGGGAAGGAAGGAAAGAAGGAAGGGAGGAAGGAAGGAAGGAAGGAAGGAAGGAAGGAAGGAATGAATTCCTCTTATGTGTCAGAAGTTGATGAACTCTATTTATGTAAACTAGAATAATAATCCTATAAATCTGAATGAGAAGTATCTCACTTTACACAAACCAATTTCATCACCTAGCTTTATAACTGTATTATTTCACTGAAAACACTGCTTCAACACCAATTTGAGAGCATTCCAAAGCAAACCAAAAATATTATACTTTTATTATTTTTTTCAAACTAACAAGTTAGGACAACTAAAGAAGAAATAAAATTATGCTCTAGAAGAATACCTTGAGGAAGTTTATCTTCCAGAGTAACCATTCTCTTAGTTGTTTTTTTTTGTTTGTTTATTTCCAATATTCTCTGTGAGAAAAACGTGTCGACCATGAGCTTTGAGTTCTGTAGATCTTCCTCATGTCATAACAGTGCACATTAGAAAGAATAGTTTCAGTCCAAGAAATATATACAGTCTCCTTTGCTAAACAGGGATAAAGAAAGATGGAGAGAAATTGCTCCCATGTATGTTTTTTATCTTGTAATTAAATAACCACAAGAGCATCAAAGAAAAAAAAATCCTTCCTTTTTGGGGGAAAATTTTGAAATTGTTTCTGGTAAAGGCATGCTAGGACGAGCCAAGTGCAGGATTCTGAGTCTTTAGGGGACTCATTTATTTTTATTGCACCTAATAAGTCCATTCTGATTATCTGTCCTATGTAGGAAATTTCTTTGCCAAAAGCAGACTTTGTTTCCTGATCCACGTAGCTAGGATGCATACACACGTTCCTCATGCATGTGTTATTTATACCAAGTTACCACGATCTTCTGGAAGCAGTTAAGTGCAGGGGACAAGTGTGAAGGCTCTCCCCTGCAACGTATTTAGATAAGTGGCTTTACTTCTCTGTGCCTCGTTTTCCCCATCTGTAACATGGAGCTGACCAAAGTGGCTATTTCGTTCATCTGAAGACAGAAGTTTTCACATCTTGACATTTCTGAAAAAATTGGGATGTGTCTCAAAGTTCAGTTCTGCCAAAGGGGATTTTCTTGTGCTCCTGTCAAGAGAATTTTCTTTCCTTCCTAAGCTCGGGGCCCAGATTGAGCTATGCAAGTTTTCTTGCTTTTACCTATCAGGGTGATAGATTTATTTTCATTTACCCTTGTCCTGAGGGTGAAGGTAGCCCTTTGGTGTCTCAGATTTAAGTGGAGTTCTTTGTATCATAAATGGCTTTTCTTTTTGGGTGGCGCATGAGATAGCAGTGCACCTTACAGCTGAGGACGTCTTAGACGTGAGACTCTAGCTCAGAGGCTAGATGCAAGGTGTAAGCAAGATAACGCATGGGAAGTGCTCCAGCGTCTCAGAGGATCATCTGTGTTGAAAATGCAGGCCTGAGAGTGCCCTGAGATTGCCCTTGGGAGCAGGCTAGCTGACCGCTGCCCCCCGGGGTGCCAGGGGAAGCTCGGCCTGTGGCTGGCTATGACCTCAATAGAGCAAGACTGGAGGCTCGGCCTATTTTTCAGAAATGATCTTGCCAAATGTTTCTGAACCCCCCCTGCTACTTAGGGCTGGCTTCATGGAGAGGGGTTCCCTTTTTGTTAATGGAGAGAGGAATTAATCTCTCCGAGTTCCATCTCGACACGCTCAAAATGGACTCCCTGGGGTGGCGCAGATGCCGCGTCAGCAAGGCAGGTGGCCGGCTGGCAAAGATGCATCCTCCCGTATCCCAAAGACTCCCTCAAAGGGCATGCTTCTTTGCTAATTCAGTAAAATGTAATTATACTGCAAAAAAAAAAAAAAGGGTTCTTTTTTATTCCACTTACTGATATACAAAGCTTTTGTGATTTAAATTGCTTAAATGTCAGAGTGTTCATAAAAATATGGGGGTGGGGGCTATGTGTCCCTATCCACGCAAAGGACTCTGGTCCTGGGTTTGAGACTGGAGATGGAGCTTCTCAAGATGCCCAGGCTGCAGGAATGGCGATGACTTCTCCTGCCTCCCCAGGTCCAAGCCCTTTTCTTCTACTGCCCGGATATGCAAGAAACAGAGCGACTTCAGTGTACGCCTCCAAGGGGTGCTTTTCACATCGAGGTCCGAGCGGACAGTGCCCGCCCTTGGAACCACGCAGGGCACGGTCTGCAGAGCCAAGATTGGTGGCCCTGGTCCGAAGAACTAGAACCAACACAAGGACTCATGAATGCCTTTGGTTCTTGTGAACCAAAACATGCATTCTGAGTATTTGACAGTATCACAACTAATAAAATATCGGGCCCTAAAAGCAAACAAATAAATAAGCAAATATATAACGTACAGCGATAGTGGCTCTGGTTTCATACTTATTATCTTTAGTGAAATCTGTTGTTTTATTTATACAGGAAATAATCTAAAGGGAAACATACCCAAGGCTTTCTGTGTTTAAAGTGCAGCAGGTTTCTGGTTTGTAGTAATACAAAATACCAGAGGACCTTCCGCCCTCCGGCTTCTCATTCCGAGTCCTATCCAAATCATCACAGGACTTCTCCCTCCATGCTTAGTTACCCATTCTAATCATGTACATCGCTTTAGGTCACAATTTTTTCCCCATTTTATAACAAAATCCATCTTTTTACCACTAAAGGCATTTTCTGAAGCTGAATCCTTAAGGGAGATAAAGAGGGTTCTTGCTAGCATACAGTAGTTCACAGCACCAAATTTTAAGTCCTTCTTAAAGGAATCCAATTTGTGGAACACCTCCTGCCTCAAACAAGAGTTTCCCGAGCTCTTGTATTGTGATGCGTTCTCTATAATCCTAAACGAGATGCAACCGCTTTAGAGTTACATTGCTCGAACATACTGAAATATTGTCTATCTACATGGATTATTCAAATGTGTGCATCATTTTTATGTAGTAATTATTGTTTTCCCAGGCTCTTTGCTATTCTGGGATTCATTCTCTTCTTACTTTTAACCCGTACTTAGTCTCCTCCCCCAGCCCTAGGTCTCCAGTGCGCCTGGTCTGCTCCCTGGAGTTATCTGACCTCCTTTAATGTTGACGTGCAGGTGTGGAGAGGGGCACGCTGCCTTTTTGGCAGAACCAGTAGGCAATCATGTCAGAGTAGGAGTACGCCCCAAAGCTCAAAGGATCTGAGGGCCCAAGCAAGAAGAGGAGGGTGTCTGGTGGTGGACAGCCTGTCAGAGCTCATCTGACCTGGAGGAGAAGAGACTCCATGGAGGGCCAGCTGTGATGGGGCCTCAGAGCCCAAGCAGTATGAGATGCAGGGGGTCTGAGCCTTACCAAGGGCAGGAGGACATCCTATTAGGGGTGTCATGGTGCAGCATATCGGAAGAGGATAAGCAGGGTCACCCAAGTGGAGTGAAGAGGGTCTCAGTGTGGGGAGGAAATAGCGGTGGAGACAGGAAATTGACTACACACAGGTTTCAAAAAGGTGAACGGAGCAAGGTGCCAGGTTTCTTCTTGTTGGAGAAGAGGCATCATTGTGAAATCATGCTTTTCAATAGAGAGAAATAAATAAAGGTGTAAATATGAATTTGAGGATGTAGGATGGGGTTGGGTTGGTGAATATAAATATATATAAAGACACATAAGTATATATGTTATAAACACATACACATGTGTACATGCCATCAAATACATACGTACATGTGTGTATATATGTGTAGGCATGTGCACACTCACCTTTCCTAGAGCTATCATTGATAAGCATACCTGAGACTCAGATCTGGGTTTCTGAGTACCAGCCTTCATTCAGAGGAACCAGGACTATTTGAAGAACTGTCTGAAGCTAGGGCTGGGGTGGTATCCCTGACCAGCATGCATAGCCTGTATCAGGAAAAACGATCACACAAACCCAGACTTAAGGACATTCTACAAAATAAATGGCCTGCAATCTTCAAAAATATCAAGGTCAAGGAAGTCAAGGGAAGTCTGAGAAACTCTTCCAGACTGAGGGAGACTAAAGAGATATGACAACTAAATATAGCACACAATTCTGAACTGGATGGCTTTCTATAAAGGATATTATTGAGACAACTGGAAAAACCTGAATGGGGTCTATGGATTAGGTAGTAATAATGTATCAATATTAATTTCCCCTGCTTATTCTGCTGATAAGTGCTTATTCTGTGGTTATGTGGGAGACAGTCTGCAGGAAATACACACTGAAGTATTGGGGATTAGATGTGCCAATAGATCATCAGATTGGCAGCTTGCTCTCAAATGATTCAGAAATCAAATGTTATTTGTATTGTACTTTCTACTTTCCCGCAGCTGTGAGATTATTTCAAAATTTTAAGAAATCATTTTTTAAAATCAACCTGCTATAAAGGACAATATCTGGAAAACTGACAAATTCTGAAAATGGAATTTATATACTAAGCAATAATATTTTCTCAGTGTTAGATTTCCTGAATCTGATTTTCATACCATACTTATAAAAGTGAATGTAAATGTTCTCAAGAGATGTACAATATTGTGATGTCTACAATTCACCCTCAAATTACTCCAGTAATAATAATAATAATAATAATAATAATAATAATAATAATAATTATAGAGAAAGAAGAGAGTATCAACTGATGAGTCTAAATAAAGAATATATAAGAATTCATTTTGCTTTTTTGAAACTCTTTTAGGTTTGAGATTATCCTTTAAAAATAAAACAAAACAAAATAAAAGTCACCTAGATCGTGCTTCCCAACCTTTGTGATATATCTGAATTTCCAGGGGTGCTTTACAAACTAATATTCCTGACAGACACCCCAGACTTACAGGTCAAACGCTCTAAGAATCCCACCTGGAAAGTTGTCAAAGCTCTTCCAGGGTCTGAATGCATGTTAACCACTGACCAGCATGTGGGCCCCACTCATCTGTTTCCCTTATTTCTCACATGAAGAAACTGAGACCCACGAGGTTAAGGAACTTGTCGAAGCCCACATTGGTAGAAGTAGGGAAGAGAGACTCCCCCAGACTTCCAGTTCAGCCTTCTTTGATCACAACTCACGAATGGCTGACTCTCAGTAGGAACGCTGTTTGTTTTGCTTTGCTCTGTTGATCTTGGTCTTCAAAGCTGTCTCAACCTCAGATGCTCTCATAGGGGCCCCGAGGAGCTCCGAGGTTTGCAGTGACCGTCCTCAGAACTCGAGGACCACTTGGAGATCTGGTCTTAGAAAACACAAACACCTGCTCAGGATCATCCTTCTCAATTAAAAAAAAAGTCACTTCTCTTAATGTTTGCTTTATTGTATGGGTTTCAACCCTAAAGGAAATAAAAACAGTTGAATGAAAGAATTAGAGCAAGCAGGTAAAGAGTCACTGTTGATGGAGATAATTTCCAACCAAGACTCAACTAACACAAATGCTGTACAACCCCTCCCCAAGACGCAATACAGACACCAGAGGTTTGTACTGAAACCATATGGTTAAACCTGTTCCTGCGTCCTACCATGCATCTTTCCTTAACAGAAAAGGGAGAGGATAAATTCTATCAGTTTATTATTTTGATTCCCTATGCTGAGCCAGTTCCTGCTACAGTGAGGGAGGCCTTAGAATCAGATTTGTGCAAGTATTTCTATCCAGGCTTGCTGAGCTTTGTCAGCAAAAAAAATGTTCATAAACTGCTAACACACAGTGTTTTTGTGTTTTTTTTTTTTTTAGTCAATTTCTGTGGTTTCATTTAATTTCACTTTTCTCCACCTATAGACCAAATATTTCCTTCTCAGACAAGAAAGAAGAAGAAACTATTCACCTTGGAAACCTATTGCCTTCCCATCACATAAAATTAAAGAAAAAATAAATAGAGATTAGAGAATGCAGTTCACATGAGTGAAGTTATAGGAACCAAATGCCACTTCCTGGTGATCTAAGAATAAGTGTAGAACTCACAGCATCAGAATAGCTCTACCTTGCTTGGGTGTACTTAAGGTAACACACTAAGTAGGACTGTTAAGCATTAGCTCCGAGCCAGAAGTGTGTCCCCAGCCCATTTCGCTGCCCACTCTCTCAGGCACGCCACAGCCTTGGGGTTCCCCACATCCCACCAGAAGGATATTCCTAGCAAAGGAATGAAGCAATGCCAGGCCTGTCATCGACAATTCCCAAGAAAGTCTAACATCCAAACAATTGTCTTCCTGATCCCCCAAGTCAGAAGCCTAGGCATTTCTTTTGATTTCTTCTCCCTCTTTCTCACAGCGTAAGTTTGTAAAGGGTGTCTTTTCCTTTTCTCTTGTATTTTCTCCTTCTCCCTGCAGTTTCCACCACATCAGTCAGTCTCTCCACCATCTTTCACTCTGCATTATCAGTCATGTTCTAGTTTATTTCCAATGTTACTGATCACTGTTTTCCATCCACTCTTCAGGTTGCCCTTGAGTTTGTTTCTTCTGTGGCTTTGTGTGACCTACAGAATGATGACCATCTCTTTTCGTTGCTTCTCCAGCCCTACCTTATCTTTCCGGACACATGTCCCTCTCTACCCATTTATATAACATGTTACATCAACACACAAGCGATTGCTCACTTGGTGTGTCTGTGCTCTGGGACTTCTGGTAGCATGGTGGATGGAAATTATATAAATGGGCACAGTCTCACAATGAACACATGGAAATGCTGATTAAAATAAAACATGCATGAAAATTCATAGACATATCTCAAAAGAAGGAACAGACATGAAAGTAGAAGTAAGACTCAAGGAAGACGAAGGGGAGCGGGGTGGGGGTGGGGGTGGGGCTTCTACAGCACATTTTTAAATTCTCTGCTCTGGGAAGATTACCTTTATCTACTTACTCAAAAAATAATAACTTTACTTCCATTTGGATGTATTTGTCCATATACCATATGGAAGCCAGTATAGCTTAGTGCTCATGTGATTAGATTCTGTAATTTAAATTCCTGACTTTATCCTGATTCTGCCACTTACTGGCAGAATCCTCTTACTCATCCTCTTTTTCAAGTTCCTCATCTGTAAAATGAGGATTATCATTTGTATCTAGCAGGATTGATGAGGAAATCTGATGAGATGGCACTAGAAAGCTCTGGCACAGAAAAGTACTAAATAAATGTTATTCGTTACTATTTATGTTATTACCTTGTGCACATTATCATACATCCATACAACAATCTTGTAAAAAGATATTACTATCACTCTGTTAAATATTGAAAAAAAGTTCCTAATGGCCAAGTAATTTGCCTAAACTAACACAACTATTAAGTGTTGAGGCTAGAGCATGAACCCAGATCATTTTGAATTTGAGATGTACAAGGTCAAGCTCAAGGTGATACTCTAAGCCTACTGAGGATCCCACAGTGAGGATAGCTGTGTGCTAACTGCAGGATCTGCAACTGATGGGCACCGATTTCTGCATCTTAATATACACTTACTTCATTTTATTGATTGTGTGCCTACCATGGGTCTAAGTTCTGTGAAAGATGTGATGTCCATTGTATGGAATAATGGTAGTTGCAACTTAGTAAGACAATCAGACAGTACCTACCCTAAGTAAGTGTGTGTGTGTGTGTGTGTGTATAAATGATGTGTGCATATATAAATACATAACTTTGCATCTCAGTATGATGTATGATTACAATGCACCAATAAAATTTTGTCAAAGTATATGTGTGTGTGTGTGTGTGTGTGTGTGTGTGTGTGTGTATGTGTGTGTGCATGTGTTTGAAATTGCAAAAAGTGCAGGGAAGACTGTTAGAGGCACAGTAATAGAGTAACAAGTGGAACCTACTTTGGCAAAGGTGCTGTGCAAAAGACATCTAGAAGATAAAATTTAAGCTGAGATCTTTCTTAATGTTTTAATGGTGCTTTGTGCCTTTAGATAACGAATCTAAATAAAATTCATTATCTAAATCGTGATGCATTCTTAGGCGTGCGCATAACATTATTTGGTTTGCTTCCTTCCCGGGACCTCCCCTCCTGTGGCTGATCTCCTTCCACCGTTTTCTACCAGTCTCTCTCCTAATGTTGATGCCTTCACTTCTCTAAGCAAAGACTTTTAAGTCTGTGAAGGCCCCCACGTATGTGTGAGGAGCAGAAGGAAGAGCAGCGCAAGAGCAGGGCATCCTGAGCAGAGGCGTTAGCTGGCACAGCCTGGGCGCATTGGAGGCCAGAGAGTCTGGGGAAGGACAGTGGCCAGATAAGGGGCCTGGGAGGGGGGCCAGGGAGGGCCCCGGTGTGGGCTCATGTTACGCACTGAGTTAATAAGAAGCCAGTGAAACTTTTAAAGTAAAAGAATGAGATGGTCTGATAACGTTTGTCAACATTCCTCAAAGCCAAACTGGACAATGGATGACATTAAGACCACAGGACAAATGACAGATGACGTGGAGCAAATGAGGAAGCCAAGTCGGATGCTTCGGCGGTGGGTGGGTAGTGATGTGGGAGGAAGAGAGAAATGAGTAGAGAGAGGTTTTTGGAAATGAAGAACGTGGCTGATGGGTTGCAGATTCTGAGATAACAGGCTCATGGATGCAAGGTTAGGCATTCTGCATCTGCTCAGCCAATGGACTGGCTCCTGCGAGCTCTGTGTTTATTCCCAACAATGCGCTAGGATCAGGGTCTGCACCAGGGGCAGGTGAGGGGTAATCCCAGAGGGCTGAGACAGAGAAGGCTCTGTGAAAAATGTCTCATCTCTCCTACTGGAGACAGAGCTCCTTCATGACGCAGATTCTTATCTTATCTAATTGGTACCTTTACATCAATTAACAATGACCATCACATAGGATAAGCTTGCTATATATGTTTCCAATTAAACCAGATTGCTCAGGACAAAATCAATGTCATATAAAATTGAAAATCTGTCTTTTTTTCACCCTATCTCTTTTTGTCTGTTTCCTTTCTGTCTCCATGTTCCTCTCCCTTCCCCATAACTAGCTTTTTTATTTTTTTTTACTTGCTGTCAGGTTTTACCATTCAGAGATGACCAAAACAAAAGGAAAAATGGTACAAAGAGAAAATCAGCAGTTCTGTTCAATAATAGCCAATTGTTTCCCTGACAGCATCCAGACAAATAGTCTAAATCACACATGCATTTGTGACCCTCATTTCGGAAGGGCCGCTCTAATCTTAGGGACTGGAATTGAACTTCAAAAATGGGTATCAAGGTCTTTGGGGGCCCCTCGATTTGCCGTTCCAACACCCAGGTGGCTGAACCGCTACTATCCTTTTTCATTCGCTTAATAAAAATAACAAGAAAAACCCTAATAGCCAAATTTTTCTCTCAAATGCCATGGTAGAGAGCAATCATTCCCAAACTCCACGGTGGTAAAAAGGTTACTTTGAGCAATGCTTTATTTTTACCTCATTTATTTCTCCAATTTTTTTATCCTCACATTGGATATATGCCTATAGGAGAGGAGACAATAACCGAGGTGCAGAGTAGTTTGAAGTTGAGAAGCCGATTAAGCAAAGAATGATGTATAATCACCATCGAATCCTCATGTCCATGGCTCTCCCCTCACTCCTTTGTGCGAGAAAGTCAAAAGGTAGCCTAGATTTCAAATGAAAAAAATCACAGCATGACAAGAGACCGGGGCCAGGAGTCCCTTTTTAGGAAACAGTAGATCATTGGATAAAATAAAATTTGAATAAAAAACAACTAAAATGCTATGGAGACTTAAGGCACTAGACATTCATTTTATACTATGTATGCCTTCAGATTTTTCCCAGACAAAATTTTCAAAACTGCGCAAATTTCTTAGCATTCCGTACATGTGGGATGCACATGCATGAGTGCGAGAGGTAGATGTTTTCCGATCCTAAAAATATCTCTCTGTAAATATTATCCCTTGAGATATTTTAGAGAAGAAAGCTTGAAGGACTTATATGACTAAACAACTAAATGCTTTTGGTACAAATACTTATATATTAATTGCATGAATAATAACAAAATATTTCAATGGGCAATTCTTTGGCTAGTGAAAGTTTCAACAACTTATATATGTATTTCTTTTAAGGAAAAAGACTCACAGGCACACAATATGCACTTTATTTTATTCCAATGTCATTTAATATGCACACATGAAATTTAAATAGAAATAGAACAGCGATTAAACATATGCTTTCTGCTCTTATATAAGATCACTTTGGTTTCAAATGACAAATAACATTTAGTCGAAAGCAAATAGCACTTTTAGATTTAACAAGAAAGGCATATTTTATGCCCGGCTCCCCATCCATTGCATCAATAATTTACTTTCAATGACAATATTGTGAAGAATGACTTCCACATAAATGTCTTCCAAAAAACTTAAAGATAACCTCAAGTCTTTGTCTTTTTTCAGGTAATCAGATCTTACATTTACACGAATCAGCAAATAATCTAATATATTTTTCTTGATAATTCTACAAAGGTATCTTGTTTCCTTGAACATATGATTAAGTGCATGGTATTACTAAAATATGAATTAAAATTGGTATCTGGTAGTCGGGCGTGGTGGCACACGCTTGTAAACCCAGCATTCGGGAGGCTGAGACTGGAGGATCCGGGTTCTTGGCCAGCCTCAGCTACCTAGTGAGGCACTCTGCAACTTAGTGAGACCCGATTTAAAAATAAAAGAATAAAAAACAGGGCTGAGGGCATAGCTCAGAGGTAGAATGTCCCTGAGTTCAATCCCTAGTACCGCAAAAAAAAAAAAAAAAATTGGTATCTGGTGCAATTATAGCAGGAACCAGGAAAAGAAATGTGTGTGTGTGTGTGTGTGTGTGTGTGTGTATGTGTGTGTGTGTGTGTGTGTGTGTGTGTGTGTGTGTGGACTACTACACTTAACCACTAATAAACTTTTGGAGAATGGTGTAAACAAATTTGGGATCCACACAATACATTCACAATAAATTATAATGTAATGGGCATGGTGGAACATGCTTGTAATCCCAGCATTTGGGAGACCGAGACCAGAGAATCCCGGTTCACGGTCATCCTCAGCTACCTAGTGAGGCACTCTGCAATTTAGGGAGACCCTGTTTCAAAATAAAGAATAAAAAATAGGGTTGGGGGTATAGCTTGGAGGTAGAATGCCCCTGAGTTCAACCCCCAGTACTGCAAAAAAAAAAAAAAAAATTATAATGCATCACTAATGTTTGTGGCACACATGTTTTCGAATTTTGCATACCTATATTGAAACACTCCACAATTCAATCATTTGTCCATGGTTTTTATGTATATGAACTACTGTGGAAAAACCTCCATGTCTCTAGTGTGTTAACACACTAAACTTCATGTGATATGAAACTATCGTAAGCACAAAAGCACCAACACCATTTGAAATGCAATTTTTCTAGAAGGTGTACATCAATTTGTAAATTATAATCCAAATAAAACAGTAAATTTAAAATATCTTGTATATAACTCTCCCCCAAACACGTGCGTGCGCGCACACACACACACACACACACACACACACACACACACCAGTTTGGTGAGGGCTAGGTTTTTAGAATAATGATAATTTTTTTTTACCCCCTAATACTTAAACAGGACATTCAAGGAATATTCTAGGGTTATGCTAATTCTGGGTTGCTATTTATAACTCCACTCGTTTCTCTCCCATTAAGAAAAAACGTATTGGAATGCAAGTCCCATGAATTCACACAGATAGCCCAAAACATGATCTAATTTACTTACAAAGTAAGGCATTTGCTAAATTAAATATTTAAACCATAATTAATAAATTATTTGTAGGATATTTCAGAATACTGAGAATGTAATTGATTTCACTATAGTCACAATAAAAAAAATCAAACAAAATTTAACAGATGCCTGGAGGGAAGACAGTGATTGATACACCATTAATTGAGATAAAATTTTATTTCAGAATTGCTTGTAATTTTTTAATACTTTTATTGGTGCATTATAGTCTCACCGCACAAGGTAGTTCATACTTATGGTGACATACATGCACATAGCACTTAATAGTTTAAAGGAGAAATAGACATGGAATTATTTCAATTTCTCCAGGCCCTTGAAAAATATAGGCAATTTGGTTTAGCTTGTTGGCCAATTGATCTCTTAAGCATGAATTCCAATACCTTCTGACTCTGGACTTGTTTTTCAAAAAACAGTCCACATGCATGCATACCGCTCAGTTCTAAATGGGCCAATGAATGTCTAATTTACAAGTTAGATGTCACATGGTTCATAACCAATCAATGAGCTATTTCACCTACCAAAAGTGGTTCCCTGTTTCATTTATAGGAACAAGTTGTTTTTGTTTTCACTTGCTAACCAAGTTTCCCTCTTAAGAACCATTCTTATAACTTGATTCCATTTGGAGGCATTCACATGACTCCTAAGAGCACGTAGATTAGACCTGGAGATGCATGAGCCCAACTTGCTAGGTGGGTGACTTTGGACTGGTTACTGACTTCTTTGTGCCTCAGTTTACTCCTTCATAAAATGAGCACCATGATATTTGATCATACTACGTAATGGTCCTCACCATAGTTAAATGAGATAATACAACATAAATTCATTCAATTCATGTATTGCCTGGAGCGTAGTTAGTGCTCAGGTTGCTAATACTATTAATACGATTGCTCTTAATCATTTTAATTAATAGCACTAATTTACAGTATTACTATTGATCACATAAATATTCAAGATTAGTTAAACTCCTAATATACTAGCATGTATATTTCGCTCTTCAGTGAAAAGTCTAAAACCAGATGGTTTTCTAATGTGTAACTACAATCAATAGCAACATTTAGTGAGCACTAGGTGTGAGGCAGCATATGAATTGACTTACATTGTATTTTCTCATTTAATTCTTATAAGAACCCTTACATGGTGTGATTAAATATAAGGGCGCTCATTTTATTAGCTACCAAGTAGAAATGAGGCTTAGTACTCGTTTGAAAAATAAGACCCTGTCATTTGGTAAGGTCACGAGTACCATTGTTTCCATTTCATCAGTGAGAACACTGCAGTTCAGAAGGTCAGATCACCTGCCCCAGAATCACACCAACAGAACGTGGCCAAACCTTAAAGAAATCCTCCTTAGTCTGACTCCAAAATACGGGTGCTTCCCCTCCTGTCTTGAAGGTTCCACAGGTCAGAGGAGCCGGGAGCCCTGTGAGGGTGCTTGAGCTCAGTAGCCCAAAGGTTTGCGTCTGCCACCACAGTACCCCACTTCCCTCCCATTGGACACCAGCTCGGTGCCCCTGGGGGAGTCCTGCAACCTCACCTGTCAATTAGAGATCACACAGCATCTGCCTCATAATGTGGTTGGCACACAAAAGCTTAAAACAGAGTGCTAGGGTTTGGCTTTGGATGTGCCCGCCACCACCACCAAAAAAAAAAAAAGATAGATGTGTTGAAAGCATGCTCCTCAATGCAGCAAGGTTCAGAGGTGGCATGGCTCCCCCTCCCTCTCTCTGCTTCCTTCCTCCATACCCCAAGGACCTGCCGCCCCAGTTCCTGCTTGGGAACCTGCCAATCAAAGAATGACCTCTAAAAACCTTTGCATCGCGAGCTCCAAATAAATCTTTCTCTCTCTCAGCTGTGCTTGTCAGGTATTTGGTGAACCTGCTGACTAAAATAGCGTGCCTGGCATTAGTTATGACTATTGCCATTAGGGCCGCTTTGGAAAGCCAGTAGGATAATGGAACTAGAGTATTCTAAAAAGGTTACTAAATAATTAGATTGCTTCCTATGGTTTAAGAAACTAGTTGCAGGGAGAACCACCTTTCTGAGAAGTCCCCTGCAGCACTCAGGGACATCTCCAATTTCCTGTTGTGGTACTGTTATCAGTAGCATAAAGGGGACCATCTTTCTAGTAACCATGCATGTTTGCACCAAATGGAATTGAGAATTTGTTCCAAGTTTTAAGCAAGGCAAAGGACGCATATTCTCTGTCGAGAAGGGGCGTCTTTCTCCCTCAGGAGAGGAACACACAGGGCCAGGAGACACACACAGGAAAAGGAAGGGAGGTCTGAGCTGTCTGGCTTCATCCGCCCTGTGGGTAGCAAGTGACAAGCTCTCTCTCTCCAAATCTATGGAGAATTGTCAGCCAAGGACTCCTGCCAGAGAACCGCAGAAAGTCCATGGGCGACGTCAGCTCCGTTTCTTTTTATGAAATCCTCCAAGTGTATCCAAGCCCCAGAGGAAAGCTTCGAATTTAACATATTTATTTTCTTAAAAGAGTTTGGGATGCCTAAATACTGAAAAAGAGAGGATGTGTTTAAAGTTGCACCAGTTGTGGAAAATCCCTGCCATTCAGTGGCAGGCTGGGAGCATGGATGAAAAGCTAGAGTGGGTTTTTTTTTTTTTCCCCACCCAGAGGCCATTTGAATTCCTTCAGCTCCCATAGCTTCATACATTCTCAGATTAGAGAGTCTTAAAACAGAAGCTTCCATTTTGGCAAAGATTCCTTAATATTCATTTTACATGCAGGTCTCATACCTGAAGTAGCTACACAGAATGTTTTAATTCTGGCTTGTAAAAAAAATAATATTTTTAAAGACACATTCTTTATCCTTGTGTCATGCATAATGTAATTACAGTCTTCGAGATTCTTTTTGGACACCAGGCACAGACTGTTGTCTTAATCACACTGTTCAGTTCATAGCCTGTTATTAGCACTGGTCTGTGCAGGGCACTGCCTGGCTTTCTTCACTTGCTTTCCGTCGTTCTCTAACCCACTCACATTCCTGTCTCCCCCCGTAGCCAACTGCTGTAATGTGTTGGCTATCTATCCTTCTGGTTGCATGTGCCTTTCCAATATGAATATTCTTCTTCTTCTTCTTCTTCTTCTTCTTCTTCTTCTTCTTCTTCTTCTTCTTCTTCTTCTTCTTCTTCTTCTTCTCCTTCTCCTTCTCCTTCTCCTTCTCCTTCTCCTTCTCCTTCTCCTTCTCCTTCTCCTTCTCCTTCTCCTTCTTCTTCTTCTTCTTTTTTGGCATGCATGATATCTTACAAAGTAGTATGTATTTGGGTCTGGTTATTTCCTATTTAATTAAGCAATGTGTTTGTAAGGTGAACCCACTTTAGAATATCTAACCCTTTGATTCCAGTTACTGTACAGAAAGCACTCTGAGTGTGTGTCTACCATGTTCTCCCTATTCTTTCTTCACAGGAAGGACTCTTCTAACCAGTAGGTGTGCACTTCTGATTGGCCAGTCCAGGACCCTTCTGAGAGGGAATGGTAGTAATGTGACTGGATCTACCTGGAAAGTTTGGTCATGTGGTCACCTACTGAGGGAGCTCTGCTCTCTCATCTTTGGGATCTATACTAAAAAGGATTCTAATCTAAGTACTGCTAGATCTCTCACCAGAATACAGTACAAGCCCACACTCCCATCAGTCCAGACACAGTCTCCATTTTATATTATCTTCACTGTAATATTTGCCTGTAGATATGCAGATATGCCCTTACAGTTTTTTTTAACTTACAAAAGATTCTCTTTTTTTAATAATGTGCTTTTATTGGTGCATTATAGTCTCACACCATAATGTAAATCATGTTGACAATGACATACATGCACGTAGCACTTGGTGACCCCACCCCCCGCCTCCCCAATTCCCCCCTTCCCAATACAGAGCACTGACATCGACATTCATATATTCACATACGTACACATAGTGGATGGTAGTATTTCCATTAATGAACCTCAGTCTTCCTCCTCCCCTTCCCTTGGACCACCTCCCTGGTTCTGTCTAACTCCAATCAGAATGGCAATCATCAAGAGGTCAAATAACAATAAATGTTGGCAAAGATGTGGGGAAACAGGAACTCTTCTACACTGTTGGTGGGATTGCAGACTAGTTCAGCCACTATGGAGATCAGTGTAGCGATTCCTTAGAAAACTGGGGACGGATCCACCATATGATCCAGCTATACCACTCCTGGGGATCTTTTCAAAGGGGTTGAAACCAGAAAATTATGGTAATATATTCATACCCATGTTCATAGCAGCACAATTCATAATAGTCAAATTAAGGAACCAAACTAGGTGTCCATCAACAGATGAATGGTTTACAAAATTATAGGAAATACACACAATGGAATCCTACTCAGCAATAAAGAAGAACGAAATTATGTCATTCCAAGAAAATGGAAGGACCTGGAGAACATTATGTTAGGTGAGATTAGCCAGTCACAGAAAGTGAAGGGTCATATATTTTCTCTCATATGTGCAAGCTAGGGAGTAATTGGGATACAAAAGGGACTCCAGATACTGGAGGAGAAACCAAAAAGTTCTCTTAAATGTACATCAAGCAACATTTATCCAAATACCTGAACAATTTTAAAGTCAAAAACTGAGGCAGTCTAAGATACATCGAGGGGCCAAATGGGTTCTGAGAGGCACATATCCATTCCTCTGCACAATTGAGGGTGAATTCGTAAAATCTTATACACAAATATGTCCAAATCTTGTCTCCATAAAGAGATACTTGCTAGTATGTACATGGGGAATTACTAAGATTATTTGTCCAGGTCCAATAGTCTGTAACTATAGCTATAAAATCACCTCCCATTGACCCTAACCCAAAAGTATAATAGAATAATAGATTTGAGAGTGTAAATTATTTATTGTTATTTATTTCTTTCAGTGTGTAAATATGCTATGCATAAGCTATCCTGTGTAAAGAAAGCTTCCAAGTTGCTGAAGCTCTTTCCCATAAATGTCCAAACTTCATTCAATTCCAACCACACCCCCACACAGGATTGAAAAGCACAGCCAAGTAGAGAATAAGTACTTCCCCTGACAAGTAAGATTAAGCACCTGGTAGGAAACGACCTAAGACAGGCACGGTCCTTCGTGTATTTTAAAATAAAAACGAGGGAGTTGTGGGAGCCCAGCTGGGCCCTTTCCCCCCTGGCAGTTGCTATCTGCATATATGAGTAATTATACTGACTCTTCTGCTATGGCTACATTGGCGTCTCGAAGTCTGGAGATTGCTCCTAGGATACATAGATGAAAGACCCTCCTACTTCTTAGAAAGTAAATATATGACTCTAAAGGTTTATGGTTTTATGACTCTAGAAAGTTTGCTTGACCAGGCTATGTTAGAAATGTGGGCTATACGTGGAAAACAGAAGTAGTGCTAGTTGTGCTCTGACAATGATTGATATGTCGTAAATATATATGTAACCCTGTTGTACTCAAGAAATGTATAAAAAATCCATGCTGAATAATAAAAATTTTAAAAAAGAGAGAGAATAAGTACTTCAGAACACTTCCCTGCACCTGCCAGAAGTGCACACACACTTCTCTATTTTTTTGTGGCTTCCTGGATAAAGACTTTGTTTTCACTCTTTGCTGTCTGAAGTCTATAAAATCTAGAACTTTTTAAATATAGGCAGACTTTGAAGACATTGTGACTTCAGTTCCAGACCATTGCAATAAAGTCAGTATCACAATTAAGTGAACATTGCAATAAAGCAAGCCACATCTGCGTTTTCTTTTCTTTTCTTTTTTTTTTTTTTTGGTACATATAAAACTTATGCTTATACTATCATATAGTCTTATTAAGTGTGCAATGTCATTATGTTTAAGAAAATGTGTAGACTTTAATTTTAAAATACTGTATTGCTAAAAATTACTAAAGACCATCTGAGCCTTCAGGGCGTCATATCGTTTTTGCTGGTCAGGAAGAATCCTGCTTTGGTGGCCGCTGACTGATCAGGGTGGCTTTTGCTGAAAGTTGAGGCTGAAACCTGTGAGTTTCTTAAAATAAGACAACAGTGAAGTTTGCCACATCAATGAACTCTTCTTCCCTTCATGAAAGATTTCTCTGCAGCATGAGATGCTGTTTGGCAGCCTCGAGTAGAATCCTTCAAATGCTATGACTGTGCTATCCGCTAAACTGATGTCATGGTCCACACCCGTTGTGGTTATTTTGACAATGTCAGAGCATCTTCACCAGAAGTAGACTCCATGTCAAGACTCCACTCTTTGCTCGTCCAGAAGCTCCTCATGGAATAAAAACTCACGGTGAGATGGCAGCCCCTCAGGCCTGCCTTCAGGCTCCACTTGTAGGTCTGGTTCTCTTGCTGTTGCCATGTCTGCAGTTTCCTCCTGCCCTGTACTCAAGTCCCTCTGGGTCATCCATGAGGGAGGAAATCAAGTTTTCCCACACCCCTGCTAATGTTGCTGTTTTGACCTCCTTTCCCTGACTCACACCTGCTCTTGATGGTATCTAGAATGTGAGTCCTTTCTGGAAGGTTCACAACTTCTTTTTCTTGGGTCCATCAGAGGAATCACAATCACAGCTTTCATGTTATCAAACATGTTTCTCAATAATAAGACTTCAAAGTCCAAGTTACTCCCCCATCCATGGGTTGCAGAAAAGATTCTGTGTGATCAAGTATGCAAACAGGCTGGATCTCACTGAACATCTCCACCAGAGCGCTTGGGTGACCAGGTGCATTGTCAATGAGCAGTATATTTTGAAAGAATCCTTTAAAAAAAATTTTTTTTCAGAGCATTAGATCCCAACTGGAGTCTTAAAATATTTAGTAAAGCATGGTACAAACAGAGATGCTGTTATCTAGGCTTTGTTCTATTTATATAGCACAGGCAGGCAAAGTACATTTAGTATAATTCTTACGGGCCCTAGAATTTTCAGAACAATAACACTGGTTCTAGCTTAGAGTCACCAGCCGCTTTATCCGCTAACAAGAGAGTCAGCCTCTCCTGTGGGGCTCTGAAGCCAGGCACTGACTTCTCCTCTTTAGCTGTGAAAACCCTAGATGGCACCCTCTTGCAACAGCAGGATGTTCTGACTGCTTTGAAAGTCTGCTGTCTGCTGTGCCACCTGCTTCAGTGATCTCAGCTAGATCTTCTGGATAGCTTCCAGCAACTTCCCCATTCGCACTTCTGTGTTATGGAGATGGTTGCTTTTATTCAACCTCATGAACCAGCCTCTGCCAGCTTCCAGCTTTTCTCCTGCCGCTTCTTGACCTTTCTCAGCCTTCAGGAAACCAGAGACTTGGGCTTTGCTCTGGAGCAGTCTTTAGTTTAAGGCAATGAGGAGACCGGCTTGATCTAACCACACCACAAACACTCTCTCCATGTGCCCAGGAGTAAGGCTGTTTTGCTTTCTTATCATCGGGGCGCTCATTGAAGTAGCACTTTTGATTTCCTTTAAGGACTTTGCCTTTGCTTTCACTTGAGCCTTTGGGCCCAAGAGGCCTCGCTTTAGGCCTGGCTCAGCTTTCAACATCCTTCCTCGCCAAGTTTCGTCATTTCTGCCTTTTGATTTAAAGGGAAAGCTGTGAGACTCTTCCTTTTATGCGCAGAGGCCACTGTACAGTTATTGGCTGGCCTAATTTCAATATTTTTATGTCTCAGAGAATGGGGAGGTCCGAGGAGAGGGAGGGAAATGGGGGAAAGGCTGGCTGAGGAATCGGAGCACATACAACATTGAGTTTGCTGTCTTACTGGAGTGTGGTTCTTGGCACTAAACACAATTACAATAATAACACCAAAAATCACCGGTCACAGACCACCATAGCAGATATAATACTAACAAAAATGTGACATAGTGTGAGAATGACCCAACCGCTACACAGAAACACAAAGTGAGCACGTGCTCGTATAAAAAATGGTGCTGATGAACTTGTTCATTACGAAGTTTCCAAAAAAAAAAAAAAGTAGTATCTCCAAAGCACAATATAGTGAAGTGTGATAAAATCAGATTTTTTAAATTTTTATTTATTTATTTATTTATTTTTAGTACTGGAGATTGAAGCTAGAGGCATTTTACCTCCAAGCTACACCCCCAGCCTGATTTAATGTCTTATTTAGAAACAGGGTCTCGCTAGATTGCTGAAAGTCTTGCTAAGTTGCCAAGTCTGGGTTCGAACCTGGGATCCTCCTGTCTCAGCCTCCCAAGTACTGGGATTACAAGCATGTGTCACCATGCCCAGCTTTCTTTCCACTCTTTTTGTTATTATTTCTATGTTATCATATTCCATATTATGTTTCTTCTCAATACCTTTTGACTCATTGTATTGCTCCTTTTTTTTCTAATTTCTAAAGCTGCATCTCAAATGTTTTTATTTTTAGTACTTTTATTTAATAATGATGACAATCAATGTTATATGTTTTCCTCTAAATATAGCTTGAACTACAAACACAGATTTTAATATGAAATATTTGCTGTATCAATCCACATTATGAGTTTAACTTATTTTTATTTCAGAATTTATTATGGGAATCAATCTTTCTTTCTCTCCTTCCTTCCTTCCTTCCTTCTTTCCTTCCTTCCTTCCTTCCTTCTTCCTTTCCTTTCCTTTCCTTTCTTTCCCTTTCTTTTGTGGACTCTCACTACACTGCTGGAACTGGTACTAAGACTCGCCATCCTCCTGCTTTAGCCTCCAGAGTAGCTTCAATTACAGGTATGCATCACCATTCCCAGATGGGACTATTTCTTAATTTTCAAGTAGTTAATATTTTTTGATTGTCCTTTTATTTTTAAATTGAATTATAAGCCTGGCATGGTGGTGCACACCTGCAATTCTAGTACTTGGGAAGCTGAGACAGGAGGATCTCAGATTTGAGGACTGCCTCAGCAACTCAGCAAGACTCTGCTTCAAAATAAAAAAAGCCTGAGGTAGAATGCCCCCGGGTTCATTTCCCAGTACCACAAAACAAATAAGTAAATTGAATTATGATTAGAATTTGGGCTCTCTCCTTTTTTTTTTTTTAACTTTAACTTTGCTAAAGTTTTCTTTATGATCAGGTGCATGATAATTTTTTATAAATATTCCATAAAAAAGATGTAAATATCTCATGTGGATATTTAAAATTTATGTATGATGGATGGGATTGTACCCCCTCAAAATGTATAGGTTGAAATCCTAAACTCCAGTGTGACTCTATTTGAAGACAAGACCTTTAAGGAGATAATGAAGGTCAAATCAGGTCATAAGGCTGTGGCTGTATCCAGTAGTAAAAAGGAAACCCTGCACAAGGCAGAAAGAGAGACACCCAGAGAAACGAGTCCCGTGAGGCCTTGATCTTGGACTTCCAGCCGCCAGCACTCTCAGCTGAAGCCACCAACTGCTGTCTAAGCCACCCAGCCTGTGGCGTTTTGTTATCACGGAAAGATAGGGGGAAAGAGATAAAGGCAAATTTATAGGTTATATTATATCATTTTTATATGCTCTCGCTTACTCTGAGGCTATTAAATTCAGCCCATTTGGATGATGTGCATGGAAATTTCCCATTATAATTGTGTATTCATCAGGTTTCTCTGGTATTTCTAATAGTTTGTATTTATTTATTTAAATGTTCTGATGTTTAGTGCATACAGGTTTATAATTTCCTCATAAATTTAATTGCATAATATCCCTATTTATCCTGTTAATGTTTTTTATTTTGTTTAGTGTTTTTAACTTTAGTTGTATTAATTATGGTCTAATGTTAATATTGCCACAGTGGCTTTTTATTTGCATTTTCCTTTATTCAACTTATATATTTTTTTCCTATTACTGTGCTTTAAGTGGTTCTTGTAAACAATATATTGTTGAATTTTGGTTTTGGACCTGATATGATGACTGTCTTAAGCATCTGAAATAATTCAGTCTTTTTACATTTAATTTACTAGGTCTTATTTTTTTTATAATGTTTAGTATTTTCCTAACTTTCTTTTTTTTTTCCCCCCCCTTTTCTCTGGCTGGCTTAATGAAATTAGTATTTAATCTCTTTTCTTCTTTTTTTTTGAACATTCTAATGCACTCTTTATTTTTGCCAGTGGCAATTTTCCTGAAATATGCCAATCATTTTTTTTCTTTTTCAATTTTTTAATGTACTTTTATTGGTGCATTATCATCTGACATCATAACGTAACTCATGTTGACATTGACATACATGCATACTCATTTTCTTTTTTTTTAATGTGGTTTTATCACTGCGTGATGATCTCACATCATTATGAAGTGCCAATCATTTTCACCTTCAAGATGATCTCTATCCCAATTGCTCCCCAGCCTGCGTCAATTAGATTAAACATTGAGCATAGATTGACTTTCATACTCCTTCAACTAGATGAAACCTTTAGTCTTATTTTACTTCCTGCCTCTCACCACATTCCACCAACAAGCTCCTAGGCTTTGCTTAGATGACTTAGGATTGTAATTCTAGATCAACTGTTGGTTCCATTGTGACATATTTCTTCCATTTCAATGGTTTTGTTCTATACTTCTACCCCCTTTTCAGTTATTCCAGTATATTAAATTCACTTATATATGCTGCACGTTTTATTTACCACCTCTTGCCTCATCCTCTCCCCTATGTTATTTTTCTTTGGATTTATTTGTTGTCTGGGTAGTTTTCTTCCCCCAGTCTTTTCCTCAAATAGGGCAAGTGAGTAATATAATTTTTTTTGCCCTGGGGGGTGTTCTATCTCTGAGCAACACTCCTTTTGTTGTTGTTGTTGTTTCGTTTTTTATTTTGAAACAAAGTCTGGCTAAATTGCTGAGACTAGCCTTCAACCTGTGATCCTCACACCCGAAGTGGATAATAGATTTTTAAACCTTTCTATATATGCAAATAGAATTCTTTCATCCTGTGAGATGAATCCTAGCCCTCAAGTGTCAACCCTTTCACTTCTGGAGTCTCATGTTTTACAACTTCCATTTCGCTGATGAGAAATCTGACATCAGTCTGACTATTTTAGAAATAATTTCTAAAAGATTAAAAAACATTTCCTCAAGATCAAGGTCTCAGCAGGTTTGGTTTCTCTGCATGCCTCTCTTTGGCCTAAAAGATTAGAAAACATCCTCTTTGTCCTTTTAAAAAATTTTTGATAGACCCATAATGTCTGTACATATTTATGACATACATAAATATGTTTTGGTTCATGTATATATTGGGTGGTGATTGATCAGAGTAATTAGCATATCCATCATCTTAAAGTCTTATCAATTCCCTGTGGTAAGTACATTCAAATTTCTCAATTTTGTTTTAATACATATTTATATAGTGATATGTATATACATATATATATATTTACTATTAATCATATTAACCCTGCTATGTCATAGGCCATAGACCATTAAGCAATGACGTTGTATCTGTCTAGCTCAGGAATGCTCCCAGGATATGCAGTACCAGTGTTACAGTAACTTAGTGGGCTTCTTGAATCTGCAGGGTCAATTTTTTTTTTACAATTTTGGAACAAGGAAATTTAAATCCATTATTTGTCTCCCTTGTGCCTGTTGTTTTTGTTTTGTTTTGTTTTCTCCTTCTGGAGGCCTATAATTTGCTTTGTTAGAGAACACAAATGTGTCAGCCAAATCTGTTCTATTTTCTGTCATGATTCTCATTCTTTTTGGTTTTACTCTACTATTAAGACTATTCAGATTGATCCTTCCGCTTCATCTTTCAGACCTCAAATTCACCAATTTTACTTTCAATCTACCTACCAAAATTTTAGAGTTTCCTTAGATTCTTTTCATTATTTAAGCTTTTTTCTTTGTGTGTGTATGTGGGGGGGGGTTATTGAGGGTTAAACTCAAGGTACTCTTACCTCTGAGTTATACCCCGGACCCTATTTTATATTTATTTTGAAACAGTGTCTAAGTTGCAGGAGGACCTCACTAAATTCCTGAAGCTGGCAGTAAACCTACCATCCTCCCGTCTCAGCCTCCCAAGTACTGGAATTACAAGCGTGTGCCACTGCAACCAGCAGTTAAATTTATTTGGCACTGATATCCAACATCATAAAAATTATACCTCTTACTGGGATATCATATGATCTCTTCATACAAATATACATTATATAATGTTTCAATCAAACTAAACTTATTTCCTCAAACACTGATCATTTCTTCATGGTACAAACTTCCAAGTCTTCCTTTTTGCTTTTTAAAATATGTAGTATGTAAGCGCTATTTCTAATCAAGATAGGCTTGTTGGGAAGGTGAGCTGCCGAAAGACACTCAAAGGAGAGGGAGGGGCGGATGAAGAAGAAACCTGGTAGATGAGGCTCCCAGGCGGCCGGCAAGCACCCTCTGGTGGAAGTCTGTCCACTGAGCTCTAAGAACAGCAAAGTGAAGGGGAAACGGGAGCTGGAGAGGAGCTGTAGGGCAGGGGGCAGACACTGCAGGGCCTTGCAGCTACTGAGGCACTTGGGCGTTGACTAAGTAAAATGGGACCTGCCTCAGGGATTTGAGCGGAAGAGTCACATCTGACTAGCCAAGAAGTCATTGTGTCACAGACAAGCGAATAAAGCTCTAACACACATCTTCACGGCACATAAAAGTAGTCACCGACTTTCATGTTGGAACTGTGCTTGTAATCGGTGGGCAACCTTAAGCAGTAAACAAACACAAGAGCTTTGTCAAGGATTGGTGAGAGCGAGCGTTTTGTGAGAATCGATCCGCCATCAGTGAAATGCATAATAAATGTGGTGTGTGTGTGTGTGTGTGTGTGTGTGTGTGTGTGTGTTTCAGAAAACCAGCCCGTTACTAAACGTTCAGCCGTTGACTAAAACAGGAAACATAGACATAGAAGCCCGTCTGTGGAGAGTTCCTCCGGTACTGCGTGCTCCTTCTCTATTTGGTGACTGTATATCCCCAAATGCAATGCTAATTTCCTCTGTCTACTCATCATCACTCACTCACTTTGGGGACAACAATCATCCAAACAGTGGCACCAGAGAGAGCAGACGGGTCTCCTCCCAGTTCCCTGTAGAGTCCCACAGTGTCCCACAATTCCTAGTCCCCCAGAGGTTCCCCTGGATTGCCAGGACAGTCGACACCCAGAGAAGACCCCAAGAGAGATGATGGACTGGAAGAAAACCCCTAGACTTACACTAGCCCCAACCTGGTCCCCGCCACTAACTATCAGCGTCCCCTGACTTTCGAGGTGACAGTAGAGTACTGGGCGTCATGCATTTACCATCTGCGTTCTTGTATTTGCAAAACTAGGTAGGAAATGAAAGGAATGCTGGGCTTAGGAGCAACAGACGCGTGTTCTGGTGCCTCCAGGGATATCAAGCAAGTTGCTAAATATTAAGTGAGGAGTTTGGTCTAGATGAACTTTAAGTCTTTTAGAACTCTACATTTCTATTTGAATGTTCTCATAGTGGACAAGGAGCTCAGGAGCCAGGTGAATACTGACTAAAGGCCGTGGGTATTGCTCTCAGGGTAGATTATATTTTTAAGCCATCTGTCACATATTAATCTCTCAGTAAGGTTCTCAATTTATAGAGAAAAATTTATTAGCAGTAATAAAGAAAACTTGAACAATATAATTGTCCATGTACTCAATGTATAGCAATACACTGAGTTCTCTTAGGGCAACTTGGTTCAGTTCAAGTATACTCAAAACAATTTCAGTAATTACCTTCCTATCTCTACCATGAATTTAGCAAAACGCGTCATTTTTGCGGCAGAGACCATTAGAGCTCACAAAATACTCACGTGTCTCATTATGCTGCTCAGACTCCCTTGAAGTTAAGTTGCCAGGTGACAGTGTTCTAACTAATGGCTTGTTGGTAGAAGTGATGAAAGCTAATTCTAGAAACATCCACAGGAGCCAAGGTGGCTGTGGTGAGTCACTGAGCTCTCGTGAGTGTGCCTGGTGCAGACTCTCTGTTTTCCACAGTATATCAAGTTCCTGCTGATACATGGATTTGTCGAGTAACAACCTTCATCTGCATTAAAACCTGCCACCGCTCATCTTCCCTTCTTCCCGAGAGGACAGACACTGAAAATACGGCACCACTTCATGTGACAAAACATGTACTATGAGAGCCTAATACATTTTGATTGTGAGTTTTAATTTGTCATCTTAAACCACAATACATTCTTAAGCACCCCTGCCTCGTGATTTAAGGCATGCCTGGAGAAAACTATCCTACTTATGAATTTCCTTTGTCAACTACTATTTTAAAGAATTCTGTATGCAGTATACTCTTGAAATAGCTAGCCAATTACATTTCAAGTTATCTAGTACATGCATTTTTTTACCTTATTATCTTGGAATAATTGTGCATTCATGGGAAGTAATAAAAATAGAGTATTAGATATTATACAGAGTTCTTTGAATCCTTTACCCAATGATGACAATCTTATATCACTGTAGTACATTATCCAAACAAGGAAATTTAGGATAGAACAATGTTTCTGACTAGACGACAGACCCTACTCAGTTTTTCATAGTATTTATATCCATTCATGTATGCGGTATATGTAAAGTTCTGTGCAATCTGATCTCGGGTAAATTTCATGGAACCACAGTCACCATCAGAATGCAGAACTGTTCCGTCAACACAGAAGGTCTCCCTCGCCCCATCCCTCTCTCTTAGCAACCATTTTTCTCTATCAGGAGTTTTCGCATTTTGAGAATGTTATGTAAGTACAAAATCTTTTGAAATGGTGGAGTTCTTTTCATAATGCCCGCAGGTCCACCCAAGTTATTGGAGGTATCAGTAATTTGTTCCTTTCTACTGCTCAGTAGCATTTGGTAGTATGGATGCACCAGACTTGCATAACCATTCACTCACTGAGGGGCATTTGGGTTGTTTCCAGTTAAGAACTATTATGAATAAGACTGCTGTGAACATTCACTTACAGATTTTTACATGAGCATAGGTTTTGATTTCCCTGGGATAAATGCCAAGAACGCAATTCCTGGCATACAAGTGAAACAAATGCATGTTTAGTTTTATAAGAAATAGTGAGAAAATTTTCCAGAGAGGCTGTATCAATTCACATTGCCACTAATAATATATAATATATGACTGACTTATTCCCTCTTCAGCTTCAGTAGCATTTAGTATTGTCCTTATCTTTAATTTCAGCTGATGTAATAGGTATGTGGTGGTGTATCTCATTGTGGTTTAATTTTGAGCATATTTTCATGTATGTGTTTATTTGGCTTTTCTATTTCTCTTTTTTTTTTTTTCTTTTTTGTACTGGGAATTGAATCCAGATGCATTCCACCTTTAAGCTAGACTCCCAGTCCTTTTAAATTTTTTGTTTTGAAACAAAAGATTGCCAGGTTGCTAAGACTCTCACTACACTGCTCAACTGTCCTTGAACCTGTGATCCTCCTTTCTCAGCCTCCTGAGTACTGGATTACAGCCATTTGTCACCATGCCTGGCTCCCACCTCCTCTTTCGTGAAACATCTCTTCACATCTTTTACGCGTTAATTAGATTGTTGTTTTGAGGATCCTTCACATTTCCTAGATACAAGGTCTTTGTTGGATATGTGGTATGCAAATATTTTTCCCAGTACTTTTATTATTAATCCCTAAACACGTGTTTCAAACATTCACACACATTGTAATGAATGAGTTTGAATGAAGAGGTAGAAAAATTGGGGATACTTTAAGAGACTATAACTAATCGCCATTTTCCAACTTTTTCTGAAACAATGAGAAATTATTATTGAGTTTTAGGTAACAGATGCATGAAGGTTATTGAGACCCAGTGGGGAAAACTTACATTTTAGTGTACCTACAGCAGATTGATTAATTTTCATTACTTCAAATTAAAGACAGGAGGATAAGAACATTGAAGTGATTTACTAAGAAGTTTATCAAGCATATGCCAATATAATTATTTTTTAATCCAACAAGAAAATAGGTGTCAATAAATAAGTCATTAATAAGCTAAAGAGTCTTATTTCCTGTGCATTGAAAAGGAAAGAGAAGCTTAAATAAAGATTAAGGAAGACATCAAGGAATGCATTTCCCAAAGATTAAAAGGTAATATTAATGTGCTAAGTATTTACCTCTAAAAGAAAGTCTTTCTTTTAGAAAAAAAAAAAAAGCTAAATAAAAGAAAAACAGATTGTATTAGCAAGCAGAAAATCAGAACTTGTGCAATATATTAACACTAAATATCAAGAACTATTATCACTATTACTAATTAAAAAAACTGAGATGAAAAAGTAAAACATTTTAATTAGGATGGTAAAATGGATATTTGCTTATTACCTGAGAAAACAAAGTAACTCAAGAGTAGTTTTAAAAATAAAACACTGTAGTAATTAAAATAAAATTATACTTAATGGATTAGATTCTCTCTCTATATATATATGCAGATAGAGCAGTAATATAATTAAATATAATGATGAAAATGAAATCGAGTGTTATTAGAAAGACCTTGCTTCATATTATCAAAATCTAGAAAAATACTGGGTAATAAAGATAATGATTTTTAGCAGATGTCTTCACATTGCATTAATTAGAATGTTTTAATATGTTTTTAATTGTTCTATGATCATCTGATCATCTTATCTGAACTACTTTGAAAACTATAAAATGAAAAAAATCTTATTTCAAGTTCAGATATACTTTTTTTTTCTCGTTGTCAGTTTGGATTGAACTCAAGTCCTTGCATATGCTAGGAGGTGTTCAGCCACTGAGCTATACCCCAAGCCCAGCAAGAACCTACTGTGAAAAAAATTTCTTCTAGAATAACTCTGAGGAATAAAGGAACTCTGAATCACAGAAACTAAACAAATCTTCCTCCATCACCTAAAATAAAAAGGCTCCTCTATTATTTTTCTGATGGCTGGGAAACATTGCATGACCATCCATGTTTGTTGTTCGCTTTAGAAACAATCAAAGCTAGAGACCCATCCATATATATGTTTAGAAACTCGAGTAAACAACAAAGAGCTATCAATTAACCAAGTTTTTATCTTACCATCTAAGACCTTTGTCCCAGAATTCTTGGCACCCCATACCTGTCAGGAGCACGCTATTCTATTACTCACCCAAATTTGAAAGCCTCAGTATTTCTTCTGCTCTGAGTATTATATCAAGCAGCCCCATGTTCTGGTAGAATTGCTGGGAGGCAAAGGTTTATTTTATCATTAAGTTCTAGAAGCCAGAGTTTTCAAAGCCTTAAGGAGCAGAAGCCAGGGGAAAAAAATGTCATTCCAAACCCTCTTTTTAAATCAATTCATTTACTTATAATTGACATACTAATAATTGCTCAAAGTAAGTTTCATGAGAGAAGCAGAAATTCAACTGTGGAATACATAATTTCTTTTTATGGAGAAATCAACAAAATGGGTCCTTTAATTACACAAGTGTCAAGAGTGGATTAATTGATTTGGAGGGAAACTTTGAAGTCCCCATCAGACTGTTTATGTTTGAGAAAAGACGTTTGGGGCAGCTGAGTGCGTTGTTCACAGATGCAAGTCAGAACTGCCTACAAGCCACCCACCGTGGTGTGGAGAGGACCAGAGAGAAGAAACAGAGGGGCTGGGAAAGAAAAGAGATTCTGTTCAGGTTCTGTATGATTCACGCAGTGCACTGAGTTTCAAACTGTTCCTTCCTGTGGAGGAGTTTCTGGTTTGTTTGCTTGCTTGTTGGTTTGTTTTTGTTTGTTTTGTTTTGATTTGGTTTGGTCTGGTCTGGTCTGCTCTGATTTAGTCTTGTTTTGCTGCCTTTTAAGGTCAGTGGAGATCTGACATTGAAAAGATTGCTGGAAGATCTTCATTTCCCCTTGGAGGGGAGGAACTGAGCCCGGATGTTGTTGGCTTTCATGCTGTTTTTTGTTTGTTTGTTTGTTTGTTTTGTTTTTTTAAAGATGATTAAGACAGAATGTATAAATGCGGGCCTGCTGGGCATCATCATACAATTCTATGTGGTGTCCTCTAAAGAGAGAAAACCTTTCCACTGCCAGCATCTTGAACCTTTCAGAAAATAGTCTGAGGAGGTCCTCCCTCTTGAGCTGCATGATAAATGGGCTTGGGCTCCAAAGCAACTTGCTCGGCGCCCCTGGGGGTGGTGGGGGATGTCCATTCATCTCTTGACAGACACGTAAATTGGTTCCATCATTTAGCTGTTGTGAACTGTACTGCATAAGCATGGGTATGCACGTATTTCCAAAGTATTCCAACTTTAATGCTTTGGGAAAGATTCCAAGGAGTGGTATAGCTGGATCGTACCATGATTCCATTCCTAGTCTTTGAAAAAGAGTACACGGTGACTTCCCCAATTAGAAGTTGAAAAGAAAATATGACACGGCAGGTTTGTATTCCAGTTGGAATTGTGGGTGTCTGATGGAATGAGGAAGTCGCATGTCACCATACGTGTGTGAAGAGCCAGCCGTGGGACAGTCTCCAGAGCCGCGGGGAAGAGGGAGACCAAAAGCTCATTCCTGCCAGGAGTTAGCAGTGACGTAGACGAGTTAAGAGATTCTTGCAGTAAACGGAGGCAGGCCTCTGATCAAAGGAGCACAGTCTACTGTGAGAATACAATAAGGGGGCCATGCCACTGGGCCTAAGGGAGATGCAGAGCACTTCCTGGGGGAGGTGATGCCAAGACACAGAGATGGCACATTGATAGTTGGACAGAAGCTGGCAAGGCTGTGTCCCCTCCAGAGGCTCCTGGGACAGTCTCTGCCTTGCTCCTCCAGCTCCTGGAGGCTGCTGGTGTTCCTCAGCTTCTTCCGTCATCCCTACGATCTCTGCCTCCTGCTTCGAGATGCTTCTCCTCTGTGTGGGTCACCTTTCTCTTTCTCATTAAAGGAACTCATATGATTGCACTTGGGATCCCCCCCCCCCGATGATGGAGAATGATCTCCACATTCAAGACATTTAATCAAATATACAAAGATGCTTTGCTTCTGTTGTCTATCTAAGGGATTAGGAGTTGGACAGCATTTGGAGCTAGCTCTCTTTTCAGCCTTCCGTAAAGGGAATAGGAGGGGGCATTCCAAGTGGAATATGAAGCCTGTGCAAAGATGCAGAAATGTGCAAGAGCACGGGCAGGGCCTCGAGAGAGCCAAGAGTGTGATGTGATGGGTGTTGGTTGCAAGTTGGGACTGGAGAAGAAAGCTGGCAGGGTAAAAAGTGTGCACCAGATCAAAAGTTGTGTGTTTTATTCTCTTGCAATTTAGAGAACTGCACAAGGAAGCACCATTGCTTGAATACCCCTGTGTATCACTGAGCACTGGAAACTGCTCTGGGGATAGACTGAGCAGAAGAAAGAGATCCATTGCAAGCACTGGAAGTGTCATGCATTGAAGAACTGTGCAGGCATGCTCTGCAGGGCCTCCGGCCCCAAGCCTGCTTGGGGAACATGGAGATCAAGGTCAAATGCTAAACTACAGCTTCTGACTGGAGCCTCCCTGCCATTCCCCTCTGCAACATCTCAGGCAGAATTTGTGGTTGGGATACCCTAGCCAGGGAAGCTTTATTTCTCTATGTCTCCTTCCTTGCAAATAAGTATATAGATTGCTAGAGAAATATTTCTCCAGAGGCACTTTTATCCTGTCCAGCCCACAAGCCACCAAAAAATTTTCCATTTTTTTCTGATCAAGAAGCAGTGACTGAAGGGTTCCTGTATCATTATCCTTTTTCTCTTGATAACTTGAATTTCTTGCATGTAAAATAAGATAGACTGATGGATGCAGGAAGGGAGGGAGGAAAGAAGGGATGGATGGATGGATGGATGGATGGATGGATGGATGGATAGGTGGATGGATGGATGGATGGATGGATGGATGGAAATGCGTTCAGTCATGTTGAATGAAATGATTCAACGTTGGGTATTTGAACATTTTTTCCTATTAAAATGTTGATGGTAATCAGAAGAAAAATAATAATAATTTGAATTTCTTCAGATGAGAGAAACTGAGAGGTAAGAATAACCAGAAAGGTAGGGAGGGGAGAAGATAGAGAAACAGGAGGGAAAGGGGAGCACCTCTGTGTGCCTGGCACTACTCAAGTTGTGCAGTAAATCGCAGTAATCAAGACGCAAGGAGCTCACATTCTAAAAATGTCTTGTTGTCATTCTTGTGTGCTGGTCTATGCTTCGCCCTGTGCTCTGCTCTTTGGGCACATTATCTCTTAAAGCCCCACGGAAATGAAGATGAAAAGAGGTCAGAGGCAGAGATGGATCCCACCTACACTCACAAGATAGAGAAACAGGGAGGGAGAAGGTCTAGCTGAAAGGTCTCCGGGTTTTACCTTGCCTCTAGAGCTCGATTCTCCAAAGCTATTCATTTCAGACTCCTGCCAGGAGTCAGATGGTTTTCCGGAAACCCCAGCCAAGAACAGCAAAAGAGTTCCAAGGATAAATAAAGGGAAAAGTTCCTAAGTGTGACCAGCACTTTTGGCCATGTTAAAGTGATACGGACTTGGCTGGGTACTCTTGGTTATTTATAGAGCGAGCGAATGCTAAAGCCTGCTGCAATTACAGATGGCTGGGCCAGATGATCTGTCATGGTTCCTTCCAACTCCATTTATTTTGTGATTCTTTATTTGTGTCCTAGTACCTAGCACAAGGACTAACAAGTGAACCATTATTAAGAAGGAGAAAAGAGCCCAGGCAAAAGATTTTTTAAAAGGTTTTGTGCAACAACATCAATTAAATACTATGAAGGGGGCAAATGCACTTTCAAAGGAGGGATTAAATGCATTTCTAATTTCAGGAAATTTAATCAACAAGGTATCATCCAATGACTTCCACTCTGAGGTTATTTCCTATGGTCATAAGACCATAACCAGCCTGAGGGACCACTAGAAGATCCCTCCCTCATTTTATAGAGAAGACTACTGTGACCCAGGGAGGTGACATGTATCGCCTGGTCCTCTGACTTTTAGCCCATTGGTCATTTAATCAAGCCACAGTTCAAATCATTTTAACATACATTGTCATCTCAATTAAAGAACTCCTAGAAAACTCTAGGCCCAGTTAAAGTTGAAATAGATACCTTTGATATGCTAATAAGTATGATTTGTGATTACAGTATAACTTTATATATAAATTCTTATAAAATTTTATGATTATCTATTGAGACAAGTTCTCCTAACTCATAAGCTGTATCCAGGAGCTATTTAATGCTTTTACAACAAGAATGTAGCACGGAAGTAAATTATGGCCTCAGTGGTACATTATGTTATGTCTTATTTAAATAATTTCCAAGGAAATGTAACTTAAATCTGTAGCTAAGCTCATATTTGAGTCCCTCCTGGGACTGTGAGGAGTAATCTGGCAATGAAATATCCTAGCAAAAAAAAACAACAAAAAACAAAAACAACAATACCCCAACTTTTATTCATCTGCATAAACAGAAGGACAATATTTTATCTGAGGTATTGAAGAACTCTGGTTTTTTTTTTTTTTTTGGCTCTGTTGTTTTTAATAGTAATGTGAGATTTTCAGGTAAGAAATACTTTCATGGATTTTGAGAATAAGTAAACATAAAAATGCTGTTTGATTTATGTCTAGAATAAAAAAAAGCCCAAATACTGGTGAAAAATCTAACCAATCAATTGTCATGATAGGAAGCAGCTATCTTTACTTTTTAGACATTTCTGTATGCAATGACTGGCTTTTTGAGTAGATTGATGATGCACTGTATTCTCAAAAGTAATGGAAAGTGGATACTAAATGTTCTCATGATCAATGTGACTATGTGAGGTAATGCATATTTTAATTAGCTAGATACAACCATCCCACAATGTATTCATACCCTGAAACTTCATGTTGTACACAATAAATACATACAATGAATCTGTACACTTGAAATAAATTAATTTACTGAGAATTGTGTGCATGTATGCCTCTACCAGCTTGTACCTCACAAAGATGTATGATTACAATGCACCAATAAAATAAATAAATAAATTTGAAAACAAACTTTAGCCTCACTTGCTGCCATGCTAAACAATATTCCAATCATAAATAATGCCATAAATAATGTCAAACACTGTCCAAAACATAACTAGAAAGAGGATTTTTCCATTTCTCCAGTAGCTCTTGTTGTGATGACCTTTAGTTAGAGATGGCTTCTCTTCCATCCAATGCTAAATGCAAAAGGGACAGCCAGTCATCAGCCTTGTAGCAAATCTATTATTACCTCTACAGGAAGCATCAGCATTTATTTATGAAGAAAATCAATGTCTGCAAAAACCTCTTCGCCGTAGCTCTAGGAAAGGAAGGTGCATTGTTACCATGAAGAAATAACTTTGTGCAATAGATAGTCAAGAAATTAACATTTATTGAGTGCTTACAATTAGCTAAGTACTTGAAAATACTATACTTATTTCATATAGTCCTTACAATAATCCTTTAAGGTACACATTTGTTAGAGAGAGAGGGAGAGGGAGAGGGAGAGGGAGAGGGAGAGAGGGAGGGAGAGAGAGAGAGAGAGAGAGAGAGAGAGAGAGAGAGAGAGAGAGAG
>PVLC010000211.1:0-17069 GCA_004027655.1 Graphiurus murinus | reverse complement strand
AGATGACCTTCTCCTTCCAATAGAAGAACAGCAATTATGGATGAAGAAATCTGAATCTGAAATCCCTTTTGTTATAATTATGTGTTAGTTTCAGAATTATTTACCCAAGGGTTTCAAGGGTTCTCTGGTCATGAAACTACAGCGATCATTAAGGAAAATCCCAGCTGGTTCCTTTTGCCTCGGAGTCTGTGGCCCTTGCCAAATCCAACCTTGTGTTTGTCAAGGGAGAACACCAGCGTTTCTCGCCAGCGCTCTGGAGGGCATTAGAGTTAAACAGAGTTGTGTGTGCACGTTCTCTAAATGGGTCTTCCTCCACAACACTGGAACCCCCAAGCAGAGGATTTATTCTCGCTGGAGGGTTTGTTGACCTCCACACAGGCTCTGAAAAGGAGGAGACTGCACAGTGTCTGTCACTGAGTTAAAATGCATGCTGTTCTAAGCCCTTATGACCAGGAAGAGTTTTCTTTCAAATTGGATGTGCCCCAGAGAGATAAAAATCTATTTGACTTTTTGGTTGCTTCAAATAATCTTATTTAGCATTACTTTAAAAGTAAGTTATCAGCCGGGCATGGTGGTGCACACTTGTAATCCCAGTAACTTGGGAAGCTGAGACAGGAGGATCCAGGTTCAAGGTCAGCCTCAGTTACTTAGGGAGGCTCTCTGCAACTTAGTGAAAACCTGTTTCAAAATAAGGAATAAAAAATAGGGCTGAGGGTGCAGCTTGGAGGTAGAATGCCCCTAAATTCAATTCCCAGTACCGCAAAAAAAGAGTAAGTTATCACTGAAAAGAGTAACAGCATCTTAGAAATCATCGTGTGAGTAGACACATACTTATGGAACCATTTCAGAATAGTTTTATAATCAATCACAATGGGCCAATAGTGTGTGTGTGTGTGTGTGTGTGTGTGTGTGTGTGTATGTGTGTGTGTGTGTGTTGGTAGTGGTTGGGGGGGGGGGGACAAGAACAAAATCACAGGCAGGGAGCGCTCACCTTCTTGGAAATGACGTGGCCAGCACTTGGCAAGCCAGCTTCGCATGGGCCAGCGCTTCCTTCCCTCAGGAGGGCAAATCTCACTTCTCATGACCGCTGTCGGTAAGGGATGCCAGCCTGTATTCCCAGAAATCTGTGAATACCTGGTGTTCATAGCCGACTGCTGGGTGACTGAGCTCAACACCATTTTGAGAATGTAAAGCCGTAGCTGTGCACAGCTGTTCCCCGGGAATGTAGCTCTTCCTTGTCCAGCGATGTCTCCCTGGGCCTGGCCTGCTGGCTGGAGGGCAGGGGAACGGTGCAAGGATAAACATTTGCTTCTCTTCTCCCCCAACTTGGTAAACTCCCCTGAGCTTATTTCTTAATCCTCTTCATGTGACAATGTAGTAATTATCTTCATCTATACTGCCATAGCTCTCCATTGCCTGCATTTAGAAGTCGACAGATCTTACATGAAAACCTGAATTGTCAATATCTCTACAGCCCCACATGGCAGCAAACAGCCAGAGCACCCAAGCCGGTGCCCGTCATTTCTCTAATTCAAGCTCCAGCTGTCACTTAGCGTCACGCTCCCCCTGTGATTTCCTTGACCGTGGAGTAAGAAAGACGTGAACTGTTTCTCAGACTCGCAGTTCTAGCCTGTACTTATCCGTGCACACCCGCTCATTTGATTCCTTTCTGGGCCCTGTAGGTTGCTAGTATTACCGTGGTGCTGATCTAAGTCCATTAAAGATGCAACCAGACTGTCCAAAGTCTTTGTGCTTTGCGTGGAGGGGGGGGGGCTGCTCTGAAGAATGGGAAACGAGAGAGTTCATGGCTTCCAGGGGAGGAGCCGTGGGCATGGGGAGGGGTGTTGCTAGCCATTGTCGAAGCAGCCTGCCCTGCACTGCAATTCCAATGAGACAAGGGCGGCCAGCCTCTAAGGAGGTGCTGTGTGGAGTCAGGAGTGGTGGCCAGGAGGCCGTCATCCCACAGGACGGCAGGCATTGTGCTCCATAAAGGAGCTCTGAACACACACTGATCATTGAGCTTTCCACCCCAGTGGAGAGGCGGTTGGGGTCAGAGGCAGACGGCCCTGGAGAGCCCAGGTTTTAATGTTCACAGTTGACGCCATCGAGACAAGAGGGCTGTGATCACATCGGTAGAGGAATCCATGTCGATGGTCTTACTGCAATGTGGATGAGAACCCAGCTGGAGCGTGGCCGCAGAGGGCGGCCCCTGGGGGTGTGGTCCTGGGGGCTGCGCTGTTGCCTTTGAATCTCTTGCTTGCTGGCTCGGTGATGAGAGAGAAGAGCCCCACTCTCTTTCTCTCCACTCCCCGCCTCCATGCCCGAGATCCAAGATCCAAACCCTGGTCTCGCGTGCACCGAACCCAGAATCTCCAAAAAAACCGTGAGCAAATAAACTTTCCTTACTCCAAGAGCTGGCTTGTCCTGCGCCAGATAGCTTCCCTTTGCCCCTCCAGAGCCATCCTCTCTGTCTCTCTGTCTCTGTCTCTCTCTGTCTCTGTCTCTCTCTCTCAGATGGGGAGCTCTTTATATTTTTTATTTTGAAACAGGGAGGTCTCACTAAGTTGTTGAGTGTCTTGCCAAATCGCCAAGGCTGGATTCAAACCTGCCACCCTCCTGTCTCAGCCTGCCAAGGACTGGGTTACAGGCACCTGCCACTACACCCAGCTTCTCCCTTCTTTTCAGCCTGGTCTCTGTGCCTAGGCAGCTGACTTGCAAATGACATCAGCAGGCTTCCATGTCCTCCAGCCGAGGTCAGTTAATGGGGAACTCCTGGTGGTGCTGTGAGGATGTTTAGGGGCTCCCTCCCTGCAAGGTCACCTCAAGTTGGAAATGCCTCTCACCCAAAGATCACTGCTTTTCCCCAGGAGGCTCAAGTTGCACCACTCACTCTCACCCCTAGTCCAGCAGCCTGGAGGTGACGGCAACTGCCTCTGCTAGCCCCGCTCACTACACCACTCCCTGTGGTTCAGCGATGGCACCCTACCCCGTTTCAAATAGATCTTGTTCAATGGATGTAGAGATCTGGGTTGGGTTAACCTATTTTGAGTATGCCGCCTGTATCCTGCTGGGATCCTGACTCATACAATCCCAGTGTAACAAAACTGGAACTGTCCACACCTGTTTCCTAAGAAAAGCCATGTTACAGTGGCAGGAGCAGCCAGGACAGAAGGAGGAGCGGGCTAGTGAGTAAGATCACTCCCAGCTTAGCACAAAAGTCGCTTCACCGGAGATCACGACCCTCAAAATCGGAAACACGTTCTTGCTTATAATGGAAGTCATACGTTATATTGGCATTCCAGCCACCCCCTCTGTATTCAAGTTAAGCATTTGAAGCATAGAACTCCATTTAATTAGAATACTCAAATAGTAATCACCAGCTAAGGGGAGAAAATTAAGAGAGGGCAACAGAAAAGCAGATGTTTTACAGAGAGGGAAAGAGAACTACAAAGAAAAGGAAATGAAAAGAATATAACATAGAATCTGGGCCTTCTGTTATTTATTCATTTATTTACTTTTGTAAATAAATATATGGGGCGGTGGTACTGGGAATTGAACCCAGGGTCATTCAACCTCTGAGCTACACCCTGAGTCCTATCTTTTATTATTTTTTAAATTTTGAAATAGGGTCTCTCTAAATTACTGAGGCTGTGCTGGAACCTACTAAGATCAAGTAGAGTGTCTGCTTTCATCAGAATCGGAGCCTTCTAATAGGTCAGGGCCAGAGATTCTGTGAGTTTGGCCAGGGGAAGGCTCCTGTTTAGCGGTCACACATGCAGGTGCAGCATGGGCTTCGGAGCATTAGCTCCTGGGGCTCACGCCTCCTCGTCCACCAGCGCCTGTGCCCCTTGCCATCCTTGAGCAGGTCCTGCCGAATGTGGGGTACAAGGCAGGCTCCAAACAGGTGACTACACATCTGGATGAGGGAGCAGGAGAAGGGACACCTCCCTGTTTATCACCTGACCTACTTGAGGAGGACCCAGGAACTAACCTAGCTTTGGCTTTTGGTTTCAAAGAGGATGGAAATGGCATGAGAAGACCCGCCCTGCCCTCTGCTGGCTCCTCCCAAGGCCTGGTGCTTGCTAGCCGTGGCTTTGCAGCTGTCTCTGTCGTCATTTTTTTTGCAGATGCTGAGGTCGAGTTGGTGAGTGTGGGGGAATGTTCATAAACAGATGGGGCACTGGGAAATTTAAACTATCATTGTGTGAGGGGCGTGTTTGTGCAGAGGTTTGAGACTCAGCTGCTACAAGAAGATGTAAGCCAGGGTGGCAGCACACATTTACAATCCCAGTACTTGGGAGACGGAGACAGGAGGATCGCAGGTTGGAGGCCAGCCTCAGAAACTTATCAAGGAGCCAGGCGTGGTGGCGCACGCTTGTAATCCCAGCATTCGGGAGGCTGAGACCGGAGGATCCGGGGTCGCGGCCAGCCTCAGCTACCTAGTGAGGCACTCCACAACTTAGTGAGACTCGGTTTCAAAATAAAGAATAAAAAGTAGGGCTGGGGGTGTAGCTCGGAGGTAGAATGCCCCTGAGTTCAATCCCTAGTACCGCAAAAAAAAAAAAAAAAAAGAAAAAGAAACTTATCAAGGCCCTCAGAAATTTCATAACACTCTGTTTCAAAACAAGAAATAAAAAGGGCTGGGGTGTAGCTCAGAGGTAGAATGTTCCTGGGTTCAATCCCTAGTACCACAAAAAGAACAAGGAGGAGGAGGAGAAGAAGGAGGAGGAGGAAAAAGAAGAAGATGTAATGTGTTCTCATGGAGGTCAAAAGCCTAGTTTCCCTGAAAAGAAAATATGGAGCATCCAGGTTATGGGTCATCTGGTTATTCTTCATGGCTGTGGTGTGGGCTAGTGTGCATAGATAGTATTTGGGTTAGAAATGGAAGCTCCACACCTAGGACCTTCCAAATTCTAAACTGGGCTGTCAGTCACTCTTCTCAGATAAAATAATTGGGGGAACCAGGCAGGCAGTTCTCCCCATTGGGCCTGCCCACTGGCTCTGAATGCCACAGAGAATGTATGACATTCCTCCAGAATTTAAGCGTGTTCAACCTAGTATGGATCACAAACATCACATTTACACCGTACCTGTCAGCGAGGTGGTAGTGATCCCTTCATGTAGGTATCGTTATTTGAACTGTTCCCTTTCTGAAGCCTCATCTTTTCCCTCCTCTACATCAAGTGATGTGTGCTGCTATGAATGTGTCACTTTGAATATCACCATGATGTATCATTTGCAATGCATCAATAAAATTAAACAATGCAAATTTAAAAAATGGAATATTTGGTAAGTTTCTGTTGAGGCTCAGAAAATGACACCCTTAAGTCTGGCTCTTTGGCAGGCAGAGTGCTTTGAACTAAAAGAGACTGCAAAGGCCTTCAAAGCAGCTTCAGAAGAAAAGCCTCTCTCTTTGACTCTCTCATAACTCTCCTTTCTCCTGGTTGTCTCTCTTCCCCAAGGCAAGTCAAAGAAGCCAGGTTTCCTCTTCCCCAACCAGGTCATGGAAACTAGACTTGCCCTCCCTAAACCAGCCATAAAATCTGGAAATATCACTCTAGCTCTCCACCACCATTCTGGCCATAAAGAGACGCTCTGATCTCGCTTGTCTGACCCTTGTTCCAGGAGTCCTGCCCAATATCCAGGAAGAAGGGAGGCAATGAGAGAGGCCAAGACTCTGAACAGACACACCTTGCTGGTCTCCCCCACTCACTCTGTTATCCTTAGAGTATTCCTTTTTCTGTCCAGTAACTTTTATACATGGCTACCCATTCTTCATGGAATCTAAGCATAAAAACAGACAGTTTTCCCTGAGTCTTTGAGATTTCATTTCTGATGACTCCCATGCCACCTAAAAGTTTGTTTCAATAAATTTATTATGCTTCTCTCTCCTCAACTTGTCTTTTGTTATAGGAGTGTTGGCTGTGACCCTTATGATGAGGAGGAAAAATTATCACACCTGTCTGACTGTCTACACCTTAAGTAATAAAATTATCTGCAATTTGTACCTACCTAGTCCACTCTTTTATGAAACACTAAAGTTACATTAAAATAGATAGTAGATTCTCTGTGTGCAGGTTTACATCAAAGGTCAGAGAACTATAGCCGGTAGGTCAAATCCAGCCTTTGGCTTGTTTTTGTAAATAATGTTTGGGACACACCCACACCATACCCGTTCATCATGTATGAACCATGCTGCCTTCCTGCAATATGTTCTTTTTTATTACCTGATTCCCTAGATGGCTGGTGCCTTTTGTTGTCTTTGTGCTACGTTAAGGCTCTATAAGTTGTAGACAGTGGACAGTAATGCAAATTATCCTTGCCTATAGATGTAATTAATTATTGTCCCACAGATATTGGCTAATTTTGCATTCTATTAGCTAATGCATTTCAGCATTCCTAATTGCCAATACATGTGTCTGTTCTTTGGATTCACTTCAAAGTGGTTTTGTTTTTGCTTTAAACATTCATATTAGTCAGGGTTCTCCAGAGAACTGAAATCAGTAAGATTATACACACACACACACACACACACACACACACACACACACACACACATTATAGAGGCTGAGAAATTCCATAATCTGCTACTTACACATTGGAGGACCGGGGAAGCTGGTGATGTAATTCGTTGTTCATTCCCAAGGCCTGAGCATAATGGGAACCAATAATAGAAACCCCCATCTCAGGGCTGGAGACAATGAGATGTTTTACTTTGCCCATTCAGGGAGGCAGTAATAAAAAGGGTGAATTCTGCCTTCCTTTGCTTTTATTCAGACCCTCAGCAGCTTGCGTTTCCCCCACACATTGAGAAGGACAATCTACCCTGGTGAGTCTACTGATTCAAATGCCAGTCCCTCCAGAAACACCCTCAGACATACTCAGAAATAATGTTTAGACAGGGTCCGTACTGTTGACATAACATTTAACCTTCACAAAATCTTACCAGTTTCCTCCTTAGTTAATAAATTCAATGAAAGCTTTGACATGTTTTATGTGTATATGAGAATCATGATTCTGCCTCTTTGTAGAGATTAATTTCTAACAGGAGCGGGAAGTCACGATACTGGTTATCTCTGGCGAAAGCTGAGGTGCCCAGGTGAGGAAGGTGACCTTCTACCATAGACATGGGCATTGGTCGCACAGATGTACACTCCGAGCTGCACATTGAGGCTCTTTGCAATTGTCTGAATATATGTTATATTTCAAGAAAAAGATTTTTGTTTTTCTTCCATGCAGGGGATGGGACCCAAGACCTTGACCACGCTAGGCATGTCTTCTTATGGTTTGCATCTTAAATATTCCCCAAAGGCTTGGTCACTGGCCCATGGTGCTAAGGTGAGGAGGTGGAGCCTTTAGGAAGTAGAGCCTTGTGGGAGGAAGCCAGGTCACTGGGGGTGAGGCCTGAAAGGACATATTAGGAGCCCAGCCCTTTCTCTTTCTCTTTCTCTCTCTCTCTCTCTCTCTCTCTCTCTCTCTCTCTCTCTCTCTTTCTCTTCTCCCCAGCTTGCATGAGGTGAACAGATCCTCCACCTCGTGGTTCCCATCATGACGTTCTGCCTCACTACAGGCCAAAAGCAACAAGGCCTTGGATGGGAGCCAAAAGAAACCTTTCCTCCTATCAGTTGATAATCTCAGGTATTTTTGTTATAGCAATGGAAATCTGTTTAACGCTGCCCCCTGACCCAGCCCCTGAAAAACTCTCATTTTTAAAACCAATCAATCAATCACCCAAAGTTATGATGCAATAGTATTTGCTGGTCCCAGCCAGCAAGAGTAGTAGTCACTATTGCTAGAGGGTTGTTCTTTAACATGTCACCTCAGACGTTTAAAGCACACACAAGGAAATAAGAAACGAGATTGTTATTCCTTCACCTTTTTTTTTTTTTTTATACAAAAGACAGCACAAAAGGTAGGACATGCGCAGTGTCCTGCGTGTGCCTTTTACTTTGTCACTTAACAATCAATCTTGAAGATCTCTTCTTATCAGCATGTGCTCCCCCGTTCCTCATCACAGCCCCATTGTAGTTCATTAAATAGCTGTGCCACTGTTATTTAACCAGCACTCTCCATTGATGGGCACGAGGCTGTTTCTAATCTTTTACTTCATAGAACTGCATTGAGCTCTGAGATAAGAAGAAGAAAAAGAAAGGAAGGGAGAAGAGAGAGATGGAAATCTGGGAGTCAGAAAGGATTGTGAGTGGCACAAAGGTCCCAAGCACTTGTGGGGTGGAGAATGTCCACCAGGGGAGTGGCTGGCCTTGACCCCACGGACCAGCTATTTTCCTTCCAAATCTTGCCCTCCTAACAGTTTGCTTTAAAAGTTACCTGTTTCAACAAATCAACAAACACTGCCTCTTCTCTATGGAAGCTGAATCGTCTGCGTAAGTTGGAGACTCTGGGGTTTATAGAACAATGATTCAAAGACTGAGGTCTCCCTCATCTCTGATGAAAACAAGGGCTGACTTCAGGCAGCCAGCATTTTACTTCCAGGAATAAAAATGTTAACAGTCTCCAGCTTACCACTTCCCCTAAAGCAAAGAGAACCAGTTGGAAGCAGAGCCACAAGAGAGGGTGACTCCCAAAGTCACTCCCCAGCACCGGATGACAAGCCCAATTTGTAATTCGCCCTTATTTTTCATCCCTCCAGGATTGAAATGCCCAGATCCCTCTTTCCAATCAAAATTTATTTTATCGAGGAAGCGCCATGTTCTTTCAGCTCTAGAGAAGCCCCGTATGAACTGAAGAGACGAAACGATTGTTCTCATTTGCACAATTGCTTGGAAAGAAAATGAGATTACTGGCATCAAGGGAAAATTTAAATTTTTCCCCAGGCAAGAAGAATTGACTTCCTCTGCTCCAGGATGAAGGTAGTAGAGAATTTACTGCTCGACCTAGCTGAAAGAAAATAAGGAGCCTAATAAACCCAGGCAATTTAAGCACATACACGCACATGCACCCAGAAATTTTCTGTGCTGTGATTTATGCAAATGTGTTAATTCATAATTAAAAGGTAATTGAGATCATTTTAATGGCCTTTTCTTTCTCTTGGACCGCCTTGGTGGCAGGCCCCTGTCACATCAATTGTGAGTGTTAATATATCAGTTCCGATGATTTTATTGTCTTAAAAATAACTTAGCTGCTTCAGAAGCTGCCTTGGGGAACTTGGTCTCCAAGGAGGAAGCTGAGTAACAGCCAGTCCGTTCTCATCTCCCCGTTATTGACATGCAGAAAAAGAAACATTCGCTTTTAATAATAGGGCTCTCTTTCATGCAAAGATAGTAGAGGATTTCTAAGAATAAATAATTCATGCTCCTCCAAGCTCCCTGAGAATAAATTTGTTCCTTTTCTGTTTTGTTTTTCTTCAAGATATGACATCCTAGGAAGAAGGGGCCGGGGGGGGGGGGGGGGAGAAAAAGCACTTTCTGCTTCCATGGGTATAAACACAATAGCGCTTCATTCCCTAATGCAACAAAACCTCCAGATCAACAGACAAGAACTGGGAACCTTTTCCCACCAGACAGACAGAGTGCCATCTAACTGTTCCCTCAAAAGACAGCATTTCATAAACAGCCTCAACAAAGGCATGTCAGCTTTTCCTTTATGTGCATGCCTGGTGTCGCTTTTCAAAAGAAAAATGACCATAAGTAAATCCGGCATAAAATTAATTACATTGATTTGACTACGTGGCCAGCTGATTATAACTCCCGCTGCATTTTCAAAAGGTTCTGTGTTCTTTATGTGTTTCATTTCATTTGTCGTTAAAAGAAAAAAGATTGTAGCTTTCCAATATACTGCCTATTGATGTTTCTCAAACTTCAGTGCACAGGAGAATAACCAAAGAAATTTAGCTAAATACAGATTTCTGGGCATTGGCCATCAAAATATCTGTTTACTTTGTCTGGTGTAAGGTTCAGGCAATTCTGATTTACTTAAACTCTGGTTTGAGTAACATTATAATTCTAATGAAGTACAACGTGACTTAACACTCTATATAAGAATTTCCTCCCTGATCTGATTTCATTGACCAATTCATAAGATTGACTTTGGTCCCTATGGGCCCTTGAATGAACCGTTCTTTTGAAGGAAATTGCATATTTGGATTATCTGAATTATATTATCAGATTTTTCATTGCTGTGATGAAAATGCCTACTTAGAGGAGGAGAGGCTTGTTTGGCTTATGGTTTCAGGGGTTCAGTCCATGGCAGGCCAGCTCCAAGGCAAAGAGATGGCAGAAGGGCATTGCAGAGGGAAGCTGCTCAGCTCCTGACAGCGGGGAGGCAGAGAGAGACAGGAAGTGGCCAGAGACAGACAGAGTTCTCAAGACCGCACCGCTAGTGACCTACTGCCTCCAACTATACCCTGCCTGACTATACCCTGCCTGCCTGTGGTTATTACCAACCAGCAAGTCCATTCTAATAATGAATACATCAGTGGACTTATCCACCGATGAGATTAGCACCCTGATCCAATTATTTCACCTCTGAACACTTCTGCATCGACAATACATCATGAACTTTTCAAGGGGACCCTCTGTATCTAAACCATAACATGAGCGATACTACGAGGCTATAATTCCCGATGAAACTGAAGCAGTAGTTAGAGAGATGTCATAAAAGCCAAGCTACTAGGATATGGATTCAAAAGTTAGGGGAGGGAGTAAGTGGTTCATTGAAAAACTAAAAGAAAAAAAAGGCTATTATCCTTTTCCCCAAAAAAGGCACATTCAACACAAGTTTTACACCATTTTGATAGGTTCGGAGACCTCAGACTAGAGGCGCCCATCCTAATCTAATGTGTTCCTAGGTCACGAATTTAAAGACAAATTCTTATTTGAGCTCAGGAATGTGAAGACAACATGTTCTGTGTTGTGATAAATTTTCATGAAACACAAGGCAGTTCTTCCAATTTCAAGATATAAACAGTTAGCAGGCATGCCACTTCCAAGCTTTCCAATGTAAAATAAAGGTTAGCACATATTCATCTCACCTAATCCACAGAAATAGCCACAGAGGATCTTTTAAACATGAACATAAGGAGGAAAGAGTTAGGAATGAGACAGGGAAAGGGGAAAGCATTTTTTTAATCTTCCTGAAATAAACCTGAACAATTCTAATTTTGCCTATTCCTTGGTCCTCTGTAAGCCAAATAAAGCATCCTGTTCTGACTTTGTGACTGTTTCCCACATGGATCACCTATTGTAGCATATATAATAATTCAGCAAAAAAGAACACTAGCAAAGACCAAGCAGAGCCAGAAATTCCACAAAGATATTAAGTCTGCTCCTTGCTCATCCTCTTTTTCCTCTCTGGTCATACTTAGAGGAATGGTGAGATCATGTCTACACAGCCCAGTGAGCCTGTCTAAAGAAAGGTATTATAATAACGCAAAGCATTGCTTCATCATCGGAAAATGGAATAGCATTGCCATGTATTTATTTAAGAGTTCTAGGAGAATTAAGTAAACAGATTGTTTTTTTTTAAACTGCCCATATTGCACAAGTGCTTGGGGTCAGGTATGTTTGGGATTTCTTTTGTCAGATTCTAGAATATTTGGATATACCTAATGAGGTATCTGGGGGATAGGATTCAAGCCTAAACACACATTTCATTGATGTTTCACACACACATCATATGCAGAGCCTGAAGGTAATTTTTAGTCAATGTTCTTAGTGCACCTGTGTCTCAGTGGTGATCTATCACACGAGGTCAGGTGTGACATTTCCCATCTGTGACACCATGTCGACACACAAAAGACTGGGTTTCGGAGCATTTCAGATTCTTAGATTTAGGGTTTTTTGAGTAGAGTTGCTAAACCTATATAACACATGGTATAAAGACCTAATAGCAAATGGAGTTGATCACATATATGCTTTATAGCTTACAGGAGCCAGAGAAGAAAAACAGGAGATGTTAGGAGAGCCAATGGAAAAGGAATAATTAATCTGTAGTAAATCCAGTTGCCTCTTGCTGTGTAAGAAACTAACATGAAACGGAGAGGCTTAAAGGAACAGTTACTGCTGTGATTCTGTGGTCAGAGTCTGGGGTACCTTGAGCTGGAACAGTTACATTCTGTCCCATGTGACATCATCTGGGCTCATGGTGCTGCCTGGGCCTCAGCTGGGACAACTGGATTGTCTGGGAGGACGAGGGTGCCTGGATCTCTCTCCACCCGCCCGCAAGACAGGGTTCCAAGAGGACTAAGTGAAAGGTTCAAAGCCTCCTAAGGAAATTGGCTCAGATCTCTCATGACGCCACCTCCATGCTATTGTATCGATCAAAATAAGCCACAGGCAGTGGGGAAACAGACTCACTCCTCACCGGGAGGAGCTGTTAATAATTGGAGGTCACTTTCAGCCACCAAAAGTACTATTCAGAAAACTGTGCTGCGTGCAACGCTTAATTTTTTTTAAGTAGAAAAGAGACTGCTCTTCATTATGACTATCGATGTGAATGCTAAAGAGGATTAGTGGTTAAACATCAAAGAGCATGTTGCTTTAGTGGCTTTTTTGTTTAAGAGGGTAAAAAGTTGTTTCAATGACTTAAGTGGGTGGTAATATGAAATAATAAAAATTATTTAATTATTATCACATCTATCTCTTTACTTTAAACAGAAAAAAAACACACACAAAAGCAAAGGAAGATGAAACTTTACCAAATATGGAATATCTTGGTATATATTCTAATTTTAATATGCCAGGAAGTTGCTTCATGAAATTTTATAAGGTAGCAATTCTTCAAATAGGATCAGAGTGGTGTAAGATATTCTGTACAGTTCTTCCTGTTTTAATGTAACTATATGCACACACGTGAGCATAAAAACATACACACATATGAAAACATATATGTAGAGAAACAGGAAGAACTCTCCGAAACCAGTATGGTCTTTGAGAAAAGCACAATTAGACAATTTATGTCTTGTTATCATTCTCAGCTTTTTGTTCCCAAAACTGATTATTCAAGTAAATAGCTAACTCTAAATCTTTTTTCTTTTTAACAAAATTTTTGATATTCCATTTATGCTGAACATGATAAGCTCCCATTTAAAGAATTATTCTCAGCAAATATTTAAAAAGCAGTAACTAGCCGGGCGTGGTGGCGCACGCTTGTAATCCCAGCATTCGGGAGGCTGAGACAGGAGGATCCGGGTTCGAGGCCAGCCTCAGCTACCTAGTGAGCCACTCCGCAACTTAGTGAGACCCTGTTTCAAATAAAGAATAAAAAATAGGGCTGGGGGTATAGCTCGGAGGTAGAATGCCCCTGAGTTCAATCCCCAGTACCGCAAAAAAAAAAAAAAAAAAAAAAAAAAAAAAAAGCAGTAACTCTATTTGATTGTCCCACCACGAGGAAGTTACAGAAACACAACTAAAGAATTCTAGAAATAGAAGGATCTAATTCTAGTTTAGTTTTTAATCATAAAATGTAGACTACTATATCTTGCATTCACAAAGTTCTGTTTCCCAAAATTGTTAATCCATTACCTGGTGTCTATTTATATTTGGTATATAACAATGAGAATTGATTGCTGATATTACTTTACCAATTTTTTTACTTAGCAAAACTGAGGAATAAATTGATGGAGGACTTGCTGCCTTAGTCTTGTTAACAGTTGACAGATTAACAGACAGGAGCCCAGATCATAGAAAAACTTGATCAGATCAAAACACTTCTTGCAAAGGCAGGCAAAACTTTTCTATTTATAGAAGCATACAGTGCTTCCTTGCTATCCCTGAAGCTGAATACAGTTAACAGATGTTTCTTTTATCAGTTATGATTAGGTAATAGAGAACTCTTACTTGAAACACTGAAAAGCAAAAAAGAAAAAAAAAAGGCAAACTACATGAAAATAGTTTTTAGACAACGACCTTGAGGCAATACACTGTAGTAATTCTTGAGATGAAATGAAAGAGATAGCTCTAAATATCCCTGCTAACTGGCTGTAGAGAGATTCCTGTCCACAGCACGTGGAAGAGGAATGCAAGAGGAACCCAGAGGAATCTCTGTATTGAGGAACTAGACCTCAGAGTCCAGAAAGGCCAATACTGTTGGAAATTTGCTTAATTTGTGAGATCTCAGTTAAGAGCATCCAGAAGGCATAGCTTCACTAGGGCAAAATTAGCTGCAACCTAAATACAGCTCTGGTTCTACCTAACAAGGATTATAAGCAAGCCTAGAAGGATTGTACCGTCTCAAATTATTTCAGCTCAGTAATATATACTAAATTTTCCAAAATACTCAGCCCTCAATGTTACCTTATTGAGGGCTGAGTATTTTGGAACATCACAATGTCTGTCATCTAATTAAAAATTACCAGGCTTGTATATACCAGCTACCTAGTGAGGCACTCCGCAACTTAGTGAGACCCGGTTTCGAAACAAAGAGTAAAAAATAGGGCTGGGGGTATAGTTCGAAGGTAGAATGCCCCTGAGTTCAATCCCTAGTACCGCAAAAAAAAAAAAAAAAAAAAAAACCAATCTGAAAGAAAGCAGAAAAGAACAAAGAGCAAATGGGATAAAGAGGAAACAATAAGATGCTGATTTTAAGCTAACTCTAGCAATAATCACATTAAAAGTAAATGGTCTAAACATCTCAATTAAAAGGCAGAAATCTGACTGATTTTTAAAAAGCGTAAGCCAATGATATGATTGCCATAAGAACCCTGGGTTCGTGGCCAGCCTCAGCTGCTTAGTGAGGCCCTCTGCAACTTAGTGAGACCCTGTTTCAAAATAAAGAATAAAAAATAGGGCTGGTGCTGTAGCTTGGAGGTAGAATGCCCCTGGGTTCTAACCCCAGTATTGCAAAAAAATAAATAAAACACACACATAGCTGGGCGTGGCGGCGGACGCTTGTAATCCCAGCATTTGTGAGGCTGAGACCAGAGGATCCGGGTTCATGGCCAGCCTCAGCTACCTAGTGAGGCACTCCACAACTTAGTGAGGCCCTGTTTCAAAATAAAGAATAAAAAATAGGGCCGGGCGTGGTGGCGCACGTTTGTAATCCCAGCATTCGGGAGGCTGAGACCGGAGGATCCGGGTCCTCGGCCAGCCTCAGCTACCTAGTGAGGCACTCCACAACTTAGTGAGACTCGGTTTCAAAATAAAGAATAAAAAAAAATAGGGCTGGGGGTATAGTTCAGAGGTAGAATGCCCCTGAGTTCAATCCCCAGTACCAAAAAAAAAAAAAAAAAAATAGGACTGGGGGTGTAGCTTGGAGGTAGAATACCCCCGGGTTTCATCCCCAGTATTGCAAAAAAAAAAATAAAAATAAAAATAAAAAAAGAAGTATGAGATCCATGTGTGTCTGGATTTGGTTGAAGAGAGACTGAGATAGGGCGAGGGAATGAATTCCAGCATTCCAGGTGAAGGAAGAATGATGTCTTCAGTAAGTAAATTTGAATTGCTATTGGTTCTGGCCAGTGCACCCAGACAAAGGAGGATGTTAAATTTCAGAAGAAGGTTTGTAGGCAAAGTGCAAGAGATGAATACACTTGGGAATATTAGTCCAATGAGCTTCAGCTGTCTTGAGAAGCTCTCAAATTAACCCTAAGAACACCCTGAACACAATCTCTGGCGTCTAGTAGAGGTCAAAACAGCTTTTAGTTTCTTCCTAGAACTGATTGGTTATGATGTCATGATTACCCATCCCAGCTCTTAAGCTAAGAAGAATACTGCACAAGTCCCTCTCCTTGTGGGCATTCAGAGCAGCAGACTAAGAGATAGAGCACCAGTAGCAAGAGTATAGTTAGAGGAACATTAGTTAAAAATAAACCTTAGAAAAACTCATTGGAAGACTCCCCAAATACATTACTAATGTTACCTAGGACAGCCAGGGCAAATTTTTAAGAATAATAAGCTTTACCACACATAACAAAGACAATTTGTCAATTTTCAAAATAATTAGGCTTCAGTGAATGTCTTGGCCCTGTATTAATAGAAGGAAATATAATTGAATTATCTGCGCATTCAAGATGAATGTTTTGCGACACCACAGATCTGATTCTGTGCGTTAGTTGGAGAGGAGCCCGTACGATGAATAGGAATTTTTGACTGTTTGAAATTCCACTAAATAAGAGACTGCTGCCTTGTCTTATTCCTAGATTGGAAGTATAGAGGATGCCAGGGTGATAGGAAGCCAGTGTAGCATATAAGTTTGATAACGTCTGATCCTTCCACAAACAAAATGTCAGCTCTCAGTAACAACAGAGCTAACTTTCATTTCCTACTGTTGATCTTCAATGCCACACCATCTGACATTTCACAGATCTCAACCCAATATTGGAGCTAAAAGTGAGGTAAGAATGATTAAATAAAAAAAAAAAAAAAAAACCTAGGCTCAGACATACAGTTAAGAGAAGAAAAACATTGTCTATCGCACATCAAACGAAACAAAATGTCTGCTCTCTGGGTTTCTTTTTTTTTTTTCTTTTAATTTTTTATTGTAGTAATTCGTGCAATATATCATACATCTTTGTTAAGTACAAGTTGTTAACAACATATTTGCACACAATTCTCATTTGACCCCTTCCCCAATTCCCTCCCTATTCCCTCCCCCTCCCTCCCCCTCAGGTTCACTTCAGTGAGTGATCTTGATATGATTGTGTAATTACCACATGTGCCTTAGGGCGTCCCTCTGCCCCATGCGTCCACTACAATTAAATCAACTTCTTTGCTTATCGAGGGTCTCTCCATTTCATCTGGAGACCCTCCTATGCCCCATCTTCTCCCTAGCATCCACATATTAGGGAGAACATATGCTTCTTAACTCTTTGTGACTGACTAATCTCACTTAACATAATGTTTTCCAGTTGCATCCATTTCCCTGCAAAGAACATGATTTTGTTATTCTTTATGGCTGAGTAAAATTCCATTGCGTACATATCCCATAGTTTTGTAATCCATTCATCTGTGGTTGGACATCTTGGCTGCTTCCATAGTTTGGCTATTGTGAATTGAGCTGCTATAAACATAGATACACATGCATCGGTCTGATAATTTGGTTTCCATTCTTTTGGGTATATACCCAGTAGTGGTATTGCTGGGTCATATGGTAGGTTCACTCCCATTCGTCTG
>PVLC010000210.1:129394-257577 GCA_004027655.1 Graphiurus murinus | reverse complement strand
TAAAAAAATAACATATATGCATATATATGCAAATCTCTCATATGTAAAGTATATATATATGTTTATATATGCATATATGCACACACACACACATACACACACACACACACACACACACACACACACACACACACACACACACACACCCTCTCTGCTATGATTAGAAAGTCCTTTCTTTTTGGAACCATGTTGAAATTTATCTGTCATGATAACGGTGTTAGAAGTTGGACTTAAGAAGTGATTAGGCCATGAGGGTTTCACTGTCATAAATGTAATCTGGGCCATCATATAAGCATGGATTTGTATCTTGCTCTTTCACCCTCTGCCATGCAATGTTGTAGCAAGAAGGCCCTTGCTAGATGCCAGCAGTGCCATTGGACTTTCCAGCCTTCTGAACTATGGACCAATTTCTGTTCATTAAAAATTAACCAGTTTCAGCAAGGCATAGTGGTAGACACCTGAAATCCCAGTACTTGGGAGGTTGAGACAGGAGAACTGTGGGTTTGAGACCAGCTTTAGCAACTTAAACTCTCAGCAACCTAGCAAGACCCTGTTTCAAAATAAAAAATAAAATAGGGGTGGGAGTGTTTATCAAAGGTAGAATAACCCTGGGTTCCATCCTTAGTAACACACACACACACACACACACACACACACACACACACACACAAAAAATTAACCAAACTCAGGTATTCTGTTATAGAAGCATACAACAGACCAAGACATACTCTATCTTTATGTACCTATATTATTCTATATGCATAGACTTACATATATGTGAAAGAGATTATATAAAGATATACCAACTATATAATATATAAATATTTTATACTTAATATATATATGTACATAAAGAAAATATATCTTAGTTTGTTTTGTGATTTTATAACAGAATACCTGAGACTGAGAGTGACAATATATGTATAATATTATTAATATATAATATTATATAATATACATGCATAATATTATAAATGTTTTATAAAATATATTATTATATGTAATACCATTATTAAGATATTATGGTATTATACATGTATATGATATTTTGTGTTATATATGTAATCTTGCAATATAAAATGTATAGGTATAGGGTATTTGGAATTATGGTATATTATACATACACATATACAGAGAGAGGGCCTCACTAAGTAGCTGAGGCTGACTGCGAACCCAGAACCTGGATCCTCCAGTCTCAGATCCCAAGTGCTGGGATTACAAGTGTACGCCACCACGTCCGTCTTTGTCTTTATGTTTTGAGTGTGGAATTTAAGCTCTCCAAATCATTGGCTCATCATTTTAAAATTGTGATTTTATAATTACATACCATAAGAATAATATGCAATTACATTTTTATCCATAGGAAAAAAATGTATTGTACTATAATTATTTTTCTTTCTTCCAAATGTGAAGTGATACTTGGGTTTTAGAATCCTTTGGAGAGCCGGGCGTGGTGGCGCACGCTTGTAATCCCAGCATTCGGGAGGCTGAGAACGGAGGATCTGGGTTCCCGGCCAGCCTCAGCTATCTAGTGAGGCACTCCGCAACTTAGTGAGACTCGGTTTCAAAATAAAGAGTAAAAAAATAGGGCTGGGGGTGTAGCTCAGAGGTAGAATGCCTCTGAGTTCAATCCCCAGTACCGAAAAAAAAAAAAAAAGAATCCTTTGGAGAAATTGTTGTGCCATTTCACTTGCATGATTGTATTACACTTGAAGAAATCCTTTTGTGCTTAGCTCATGCACTTCCTGGGAACAAATGGGAATTAAAATCTCACTCTGTATTCAGCCTTTTGCTCAGTGCTATACACATGCAAAATAACTCAATAAACATTTGTTATTGTTGGTGACTGAAGCAGCGAAAATTTTCACCAGACATTTCTTGCCCACATTTTCCCATCCTCTTGCAGCTGGGTAGGGCCATGTGAATAGTTTGAGCTAATTAAATATGAGCAGAAGGAACATTTGCAATTTCCAATGAATCATTTTTTTTTTTTTTTAAGTAGAAACTGAAAAGAATAAGTGTTCCAGATGTTGCAACTTCAAGAAACAAGGTCTCTCGTATTCTGGGTTCTAGAGTAGTTAAGAGGACAAGAAGCCCCTATCAAGCTCTGTAGTGGGTGTATGAAATAAATATTTCTTGCATGGAGCCCCTGAAGTTTGTTCATTGTAATCTCAGCCTAACTTCTTTACCTTGTCTAAAGGAACCATGCTTAACATTCAATAGGAATACTGATTGATATTCCCAGATAACTACAGACTCCAATTGTTCTTATGTTAACTGAAATAGATTGAAGTATCGAAATAATTTGTGCAGAAAAGACAAATATTGAGGTGACTTAGGTAAAAAAAATGTTTTTAAGCATTTTGTTTGTTTATACACTTGTTTTTAAAACTTGATATTCATATGGCAATTATTTTGAAACACATTATAGAAGGTTTAATGAAATTCAAAGAAAGAAATTAATGTGTCTTAAATGGGTTTGATTTTTTACAGAGTACATTTTAATATTTAAGATAACAATTCTCCTGTAAAAATTATCAGAATATTTAGATGTTAATATGATTCTAGCACAAGACTGAAAATATAGTTTTAGCAATCTCTGGTGATTCTTTGAATGAAGTCTTTCAAGTACCAGTAAAGCGATTTACCTAACTCTAAAACTACTAATAAAAAGAATGACTGGGATATATTAGAATACTGTATTAGTCTACTTTTCAATACTCTAATGAAATACTTGAGGCAGGCTAAATTTATGAAGAAAATAAACTTTTTTAGCTCACAGTTTTGGAGTCTGAAAGTCCAAACAATATAGTACAGGTTCTGGTAAGAGCCCCCTTGTGGCTAAGTCACTCCATGGCAGATGGTAATGAGAAGAAAGCATGTGGGAGGAAGGGGTCACATTTGAAGACAGGAAGCCAGAGAGGCTGATATCCTGCAGCTCCTTCTGATAACCAACCAGCGATTGATGGACCTCCCACCACACCCAGCTACACTTCACTTCTTAGTTTCCATCGCATCATCATACAGAGGACCAAGTCTCCAACATATGAGCCATTTGAGGACATATCTAAACTATATCAGAACTGTAGCAAACACTATATTTTATCAATAAGCTTTATAATTTTTGATATCTTGAACTATGTAAATGATATGCCATTTCATCAAAAATAAGGTGAATTTATTTAAAGGTTTAGAAGGTATACATTAGTTAAATAACAAAGATGAATGCAAAAAAGATTCTTCAACAAGCAAGACCCATATTATTTTCAAAGAAAATCTATACAAAGATCCATAAACAAAGTGTTTGTGATGATAAATTAGTTTGCATAAGTTTAGAAAGGACAATAAAAAGAGATAATATAAGATTTTAACGACAAGGCAAAAAACAGAATGATTTGCATAGGCAATGTATATTTTTAGCTATAGGTAAGGCACACTCATTAACTGGGTGACAATTTGAAGATGCTACTAGCAAAAATAATAATAACAGTGTACTAATTGTTAAGGTTTGAATATATAATATCCCTTGGAAAATCTCATGCAATTGGCCATGCAAACATGTTCAGAAGTGAAATAATTACATCATGAGGGTTCTAATCTTATCAGTAGATCAAATCCATTGATAGATTAAATTTGAATGGATTTTTTTTGGTGGTAATGTAGGCATGTGTGGCATGATCTTGAGTACTATATATGTCCCATAGTCTCCCTCCTCTCTCCCTTCTCTTTCTTTCCTGCCATCATGCCCTAAGGACCTGTAGCTCGGGCTCCTGCTTGGTGGCCAAGGTAAATGGATGATAATATGGACTGAAATCTCCAAGTCCATAAGCAATAAATCTTTCTTACTCTAAGTTTTGTGTGTCAGCTATTTAGATCACAGCAGTAATAGTTGACTGAAATAATAATGCATAATATTTTTAGAGCTCCAAATCATGGGGGATACTATTTATTGATTGGGAGAAATATATTAGGCATATACAACCAAAAAATCATGTAAGCATAGTATAAGTACTTGAAAAGTGATTGATTATAGATGCTTTATTCTTTAAAACAACCTAATCATAAGACATTAAGATAATAATATAAAAATAAGGGTATACCTTTAAATTGTGTATTGATATGCTAAAAGGCTATAGTATTATGACCTCATTTCAAGATTACTGTTGCTATCAAATATGTGAAATCTTTTAAGGTGAAAAATGAGAATTTCATTTGTGTGAAAGTGATATCCATAAAGCAAGATAGCAAGACAATGTTGATAGGAGAGTGTCATCCAGGAAGGAAAGAGGGAATCAAATGATGTTAACCTAGATGAGGAAGCTAAATCCCAGTTTAAAACATCAATGTATAATTGGAAAAAATTATGTGTGCTAAATCACAATCAAAACACAGTCAAAATAACAGTTTATGTGGCTGATTTGGTGTTAAGACAATCAGGAACAAAAGTGAATTTTGTATGAGGAGCCAGTTCATTCACTATGATCTTAATAAACGTCCGAAGATCATGAGATCTTCTTTTATAGAGTAGATTAAAAGTAGCTGCTTCTGAGACTATGCTTCAGGAACTATTGACCTTCACTAAAAGCTGAAAGATAAGGAAAGAGCAGACAATTGAATATACTTTGCTATTTTATAAGTACTGAGCTCTTGGGAGATGTACCTGGGTCTGATTTCTCATTTCTAGGAATTGATCTCAAGGACCCAGACATAGCAGTAGTAGCTATAACACCACACAGTCCACACATACTATGAAGCAGTTCTGCCAAGTCTTTGGTATATCAAACTATTTATATAGTATATCAAACTATGCCATATCAAACTTGTATTTAACCATCAATATGACATCAGATGGCCAGGCGCATATCCTTTGGGAAATCAAACCTATATTTCTGAGCAGTCCAGCTCTTGAGCCCTGCCTGCCTTTATTGGTTTTATAATGTCTTTATTGATCTTTACTGTGAAATATGGAAGTAATAAGATGTATTCTTAGAAATACCCTGGATTCCATACATATTTCTTCTTGTTCTCATTAGCAGCAATCTCTTTTCTCTTTGATTTCATAACTCCCCTCCATCCCTGATGATTCAGTGATATAAGGAGCTCAAAAGAGGTGTTAGTCTCCACTCCCAATTTAATGAAACAATTGTCATATCCTCCAGTGTAATCATTTCTTCCTTAGGAACAAAGACCTCTAGTAGAGCAGCACTCAATTTTGCAGAAAGGCAAAGTGTATTGTTTGTTGCAAGAAAGGTAATAAATATACATTATGAGCAATACATGGGCCTACAATATATGAATATGTGTGTATTTCCCTATATATAAGAGAGAGAGCAAAATATATATCTATAAATAGAGAACACCAAATCTATCTATCTATAGACAGAAATGAGAGAGAGAGAGAGAGAGAGAGAGAGAGAGAGAGAGAGAGAGAGAGAGAGAGAGAGAGCACAAAATCTGTTTTGCTGTTCTGTTCACAGCAAATCTCTACATAGATAGATATAAAGAGAGAGAGTTTATTGAGGAAACATGCATATATTGCATATATTATACTTAATGGCTAAAACTCAAGCTACAGAAATAATACAGCATAGAGTCTCCTAAACTCATCATTTCCCAGGCCAGGCAAAGTAAAAATGGTCTGAATACACCTTGGTTGAGGTTCTACCAGAGGGGAACTACTGATAACCCGCCAAGACAGTGAAAAAGCCACAAGCCCACACAGCATTACATACTTAGAGGTTAGCCTACAAGGAGCTATTAAACAGCTATTTCACTAAGAACTGAGAAATATATAAAGAATATCTCTGCTGTGCCCAAGTGTGATTTACAGGGATACTGGTCACCATGTCTGAAAGGCTTTGCATGCTGCGAATGTAGACATCAGTCAAGTCTCTGTAGCTACTTAGTCCAGCTAAGCAGGCTCTCTGAGAAGCTTCCAACAGAGAAGAGAAAATTAGCCTCAGGGCATCCAGACTTGTCTGTCAATAGGTGCATAGATATACTAGAGAGAAGTGTCACTCCTGTCTTAGTCTTTTTTTTTTTTCCTGTTGTAATAGCTGAATGTCATAGACTCTGTAATTTACAAGGAATTGAGATGCATTTAGTTCATGTTCATGAAGGCTAGGAAGCAGAAAAGCATGGTGATGGCATCTGCTGAGCGTCTTGCTAATATCTTCTCACAATTGTAACAGGGTGAGGGCATCACATAGCCAGCCAGAAGAACTCACTTTTACAAGAAAGGCACTTCTGCTATACCCAATAAGTCATTAATCCACGAATGGGTTAATCCATTCATGAGGTAGGACTCTAGTAATCCAATTGCCTCTTAAAATTCCCACCTGGGCCCACTTCTTAATCCCTCTCAAAAGGGATTGAATTTCAAACTGATTATTAGTAGAGACATTCAATCCATAGCATTTTCCTGACTTAATTCCCAGATCAATTGATGCTGACCATGGAAAAAAAATGGCACCACATGATTTAGTCACTCTTTCACAACAAGTTTTGCATTCTATTGAAAGCAAATAAAATATTGGATCAACACATAGGTGGCCCCCAAACTGAATTTTCAAACATTCCACTTTTTTATCAGGTAAGCTAGTATATGGACATAGGTACACTGTCACTCTTCTAGGTTAGAAGCAATGAGGGATAGAGGAGCATGACTATAATCAGGACACTGCAACTGCATGAATAGTGGTGCTGGAATAAGTCAGGTACACAGGGAAGAAAAATGCACTTCTGAAATATGTATACATCTCTGCAAAAATAAATTTTGCTTCCCCAAAGTTGTTTCTTCTGGGAGATACATTATGCAAGTTATAGCAACTTGTTTTCACCTTAGAATATTCATACACTTCCTTCAAAACTGAACAGGCATGGCAGAGTCTTGATTTCCTTTGGTTTATTTCCTGCTCCCTAGGCACTTGCTAAGCATTGAAAGTATTCTTATTACTCCCTCCTCACCAGATGAATAGGCATTAATGCCATGAACTAGTGAAATGTGAGTAATGTTCTGATCAAGATCTTGATGATTCTGGAATGATAGAGAAAAAGAAAGTGGAAATAGCCCTTAAGTATGGCAGCATCCATAGCATATATAATATGCTTATACACACAAAACCCCGATGTCCCTGACAAGAGCAAGTGACCCGTTTCTGGTTATCCTTTTAAATTATTATGGAGAGGGGAGAAGGTATTTTCCAACAAGATCAATAGCTATGTACTGTGCTGTAAAGACTGCTTTGAATTATTTTACTAAGAATACATATCTGGAACAGTAGTACAATTGGAGTAACTATCTAGTTGAGTTCAAGACAATCCAGTCACTTTCCATGATCTTTTCTGCTTTCTTGCAGGTTAGTTGTGGTCCTCCATGAATTGTTTTTCTCTTTTATGGTTTGAAGAAAAATCACCAGGGAAGGAAAATCAGCAATGTTCAACTGGGTGTCAGTATCTGTGATTTTCCCTTTCTCCAGTGAAGAGTCACAAACAAACTGGTCATTTACTGCCTCAAGGTGTGCTTGGAGGAAGACTTAAAGTCTAGACCCATGACATGCTGTAGGGCCTTCCTTCAGGGAACTTGTTCTCCTCTGCAATCAGAAAGCCCAGGTTTACGCACTAACTTTGTTAGAGGAATTGGGTGAAGGGTCATGATTTCTTAGTGCAGTTACTCAAATAAGGTTTCTACTCCACTGGTTAAATGTATTTTTCTTTATATAAATGAATATTTTATGACTTTTTGTTCATAAGACCCAGTTATCAACTGTCCATGGCCCAGATCACTAAAAGTTAAAACACAAGAGTGGTAATCTGTGTCTACACACAATTTGGGTAATTGAGCTATCCTTGTTGTCACTGATAGTTGAGTACTGCCAAGCTAGACTCTCTCAATCTGTAGTCCTAACAATCCCTAATAAAATTACATAGATTCCTTTAATGATGGCAACTCTTGACACCATCTTCAGTTTACTAGAAAGCACCAAGTTTCTGAGGATGCAGTTACTTCCCTCAGAAAGCATTTCTCAATATCCCAGGGATGAAAGTAATTTCTGTAACTTCTGAACAACATGGACTGAGGGAGAGAAAGCAAATTATACATAATTTTCTTCCAACATTACCAAGTTTGCAAGTCTGTTAGATTTTTTTACTCTAACTAATTACATGGAAGTTCTGGTACCTTGATCTCATTAAATGTAGCCCTTTGTGGAATCGTTACTTTGTAGTCAGTCAGGCATGTTGTTAAGGTTATTTCCAGGCTTGAAATTACTACATTAAATCCTTTGTCCAACAGATAGATCAACCTAACTCTATTCCATTTCTTTAGTCTTAAGCGCTTAGCATCCATTCATGTACATGGTCTACAGATTCCAAATAATCAATATGAGCAAATTCTTTTAAACCTTATGATATATATTCTATATTCTTCCAAGAAAACCTGCAATTCTCCCCTGGCGTTACTGGATCTGACTCTAGCTTTAAAAGTAGAAATAATAAAGGGTACTGTGGGTGGACAATGAAAGAAGACTAGATTCTTCCAAAAGAAAAGGGGGGATTATTTTAGTAAGTAAATATTAAAATTGAATTATGGGATTAATTTTATCATGGAAGTCCATGTTTTCTGGATTTATCTGAGACTACCCATGTTTCTGTCTATGTCTGAGGGAATCACTGCTTTCCCATATACCCCTCTAACAGAAAAATTTGACTGAGTTGTCTGACCAACATGCTTCAAGATTCTCCAAACTGCACCATAAGGCTTTAGACCTGATTTTCAGCAATGCTTATCCATGTCTGTAATTAATTTTAAAAAATCATTTAAAGAGGTAATGAAAAAAAAAAGAGGTAATGAAGTTCTATGCCATCCTATTGGTGATTTAAGCTAAGAGTTAAAATTCCTGAGTTGATATCTTATTTTCCCCCGAAATCCTTTAGAGCTAGCTAATGTACTTTCCCAGCCTGTGCAAGACTTGGAATCACTGTCACCTTTGCAGCAGCAGAGTGCAGCAGATTACCTAGTTTTTCAGAACTCTGATAGTCCAGGTGGTTGTGATGCTACTGCATACCACAGATTACTGAAATTCCCTCTTATGCCTGCAAGTGAGTCTCTCCTACTTTCATGTTCTAACATGTAAGCGAATGTACCCATGATTCTTTCTTGCATCTTTGTTTTCTGGGACCACTTCATGTATGCAAAATCTAATCTGCAACATGGGAGCCAGGTAAACAAAAACTACTCTGAGTTTTTAAAAGAGCAAAGTCAATGCAGGGAACGAGCTATATAGTGACATAACAACTAAGGAGATGGTGAAATAAACCAGAGATTAGCAGCCTGAGTAAGCCACTGCCATCCAAAGAGAGAAAATAGAAGCAATATTGAGGGAGCCCAGATGCTAGGGTAGCAGTAGTTGAGAGTTTGTCAGGACCTGAGGCCACAGAAGAGTCATAGTCTCTGCAAAACACAGCTGCTGCCAGATATGATGCCCAAAGTAAAGTGAGAGGATGAGAAATGTCCTTACTTCTCTCCACCTCCTGTTATTGCCTGCCAATTTCATGCCAGTATCAGAGGTCACCATCCAGTGAAATTGCTTGGATCACTGGAAGGTTTGGAAAAAGATCAATGTTGCTCAAACAATTGCAGGGTCAGAAGAAATGAATGTGTTTGCTCTTCGTAGAAGAGAGATGGACTAGGGAGAAGAACCAATTCCTCTCTCCACCACAGAGTGGAGTGTTTTGGCCACATGGAGCAACCACCCCTGCACAACCAAGAGGACATCAGGCTGGATGTGCTATCCATATATAAAACACTTATTAGGAGAAAGAAAGTGGGATAATTGTGCCTTAGAACACTTGACAAAGAAGACGTACTTAAGAAGAAACAGACATTTATTCATGACAAATAAAGTCAAGATTGACAAGATTATTTACAGAAGAAAACATGATATAAATCCAAAACACAGCGAACAGCCTGGCCAAGGAGGTTAAGGATGTTATTAAGGTACAGGGACCTTATCCATTTATCTTGTTTTGTTCAGCATACCGGGCAGCATCATAAACAGGTGGTGAGTGGTTTGAATTATCATCATAAATTTTTCTTCCTGATGAAAGTATGAATGACTATGAGTAATTATATGAAATTTGAACATAAGGAAAGTCAGTAGTCAGCAAATGCAGAAAAAATGGAATTTTTCCAATTATTAGTTTCCTAGTAGAAACTATAGAAGACAGTGTGGATAGTTAAAATTAAGCTGGACACATCACAAGGATTCTGTATTTTAAAATGAGGCAGAGCTAAGTGAGTAGGTGGCAGGGCTGGGTAACCTGTTATGTCTATAGTGATATAGCTGTAACATTGTCTACTGTGCTGTATATAATTAGTAATAGGAATGCTGTGAATGGTTTTATCCCCCCCCCACATTTTTATTTTCCATCATTGAATAATTCAAACCAGCCTTTAGGACACATGGGATGAGCAAAAAGTCTAAATTACACACAGGTTTGAATATTGGCTCCTGAAGGGATAAACTGTGTTAAAAATACAAATTCCAGGATGTCGAATCCCAATGGGAATTATGTCTCTCTTGCTTTTTTTCCCTTCCCTTTTGGATTACATAAATACCAATGGCATTTGTTGCAAAGAGATTCTTTGGAGTTTTTCTTTGTTCTGCTCTGCACAACATTGTCATTATTGAATTTTTATAGCTTGGACTTCCATTAACATCTAAAGAAGTTGTCAAATAATCTTTTCCAATTAGGTTATTTTTTCCAAACTATTCTAGCTCCAGGAAAATACTAATTCTGATGTCTAAAGAGAGTATGGTGTTATATTTAAATATAATAAGTGTATGATCATAGAACTTTTAGAGCCAGAGGAAGCCTTAGAAACTGTCTAGTTTTATTGTTCCTGATTTTATAGATGAGGAAGCACAACAAAGAAATTTAGTAATTTTTTTTCCAGGAACCTATGAGTTGTTAGTGACACAACTAGGTCAAGAATACATTTTTTTTTTCAAATAATCTAGAGTGCATTCTTTCAGTAATGCTTCATTAAAGACTTCATTCCCTTAAGAGTGTGATAATAGTTCTAATTCATGGTCATGCATAGTTGCCAACACCATATAGTTTTATTTAAAAAAAAAGTCTGCTATACCAAGGGGGAAACTTATTCCTCACTGTTCTTAGCTTCAGGTTATTTGCACATAAATTCTTCAGTTTAGAGTCATTTCACAAGCTGTTTTATTTTTTTTTTTCTTGTTTGTCTATGAAAATTCCTTCCACAACTTTTTTAGCTTTTCCTTCTGTCTCCCTCCTTTAACCTGAAGTCTTCTTAAGTCTTGCTCATTATGCAATTCTTTTATCTTCTGTGAATTTGCAGTTAATGTACTGCAACAGACATTCTGTAACAGATAGGAACAAGAAATTAAAAAGGCAAAGCCACACGCGAGGGCTTTTGAAGGTAGAACTTCCTTTTTCACCATGAAGGGCATGTTTAAATGGCCTGTGCGTAGGCAGATTTGTTATGAAGCTAAGGAGGCCGAAGCGTTCACATTTGCCAAGGCCTCAGGAAGGATCTTAAAGTTCATGTTTGACATCTTTTTTTACTTGAGAAATAAGTTAATTGAATCTTCGTCATTTAAGAACACTGTCTCTCTTACTCAGATCTTTTCTCCATCACACATTTGCCTTTTAGGGTGATAGGGATAAAGCTGAGTGAAAGGTGAGTTAGTAGAGAGTTCGGATTTGTGGGTATACCTATGCCATTCCCAAGGACATTTATGTAAAATGAAGTAACCACACTCTAATGTGTGAATGGCTTCTGGTATAATTCAACCCTTCACTGTGCTGCTTCAAGTGGTCTTGGGATTATATAGCTTTATGAAGATATCACTTGAATATTCTACATTCAAACATTAAGAGGGTAGTGAAAAAGAAACACGTTTGAAATGTGCAGAAGATTAAAGCGAGGCATTAGAAAAGTAGTGTGTTTTGCCATGCATGTTTCTTAGGCAGATAATACATTAAAATATATTTTTTTTGAATTTTGTATTTTGTTGTATTAGCTTTTCAAAATTTATGTCATGATTTCTCATTCTAAATATTTATGTTCATACATAAAACAGTACTCATTCACCTTCCTCCCAATGTTTGTTTCTTTTTTTAAAAATGTGCTTTATAGTCTCACATCATAATGTAAATCATATTGACAATGACATACATGCACACAGCACTTAGTGCCCCCCCATCTTCTCATCTCCCTGCTTCCCAATACAGAGTATTCAGATTGCCACTTATAGCAGCGCAATTCCCAATAGTCAAATTATGGAACCAATGTTTGTTTCTGCCAATGTAAGTCCTAGTTCCTACAAATCCTGAATCTGCCCCTGTGTGATTAACTTTCCAGGGTTAATTTTTATAGGCTTCAGAGAGACAACCTGAGCCTGGCTCACTCCAGCAGCCAAAGTTTAGTGAACTGGGATAGGAAAACCTATTAAAACAAAAGAAGTAAAAACAGGTAAAAAAAAGAAGTATGATTAAAAAAAAATCAGTATCAGAGATGCTGAATTCTGTTGAGAAGTCTAAAAGGATCTTTATGGAGCCAGGAAATATGGACAAGTTCAGAAGACACATAGATCCAGAGTGCAGCAAAAAGCAAGGAGCAATGCTGCCAACTGAGAACGTTTCAAGAAAAGAGCTGGCATTTCTAAGACTTGCTTCTTTTTATGAATGTGCACTGCCTAGCAGGAAGGTGATCTAGTCTATTTCAAAAAATCTGTACAGATACTATAACCACCATCAAAATTGTCAAGGGAAAGGGATTAAATATCCATGTGACTAGATCCCCTGGGGATTGAAATCACTATCTGGTTTTAATTGCACTAGAATTGTTAGCGCATACAGTTGACCTTGCAGAAAGATTAAAAGAAGAGAGAAAATTCTACACACACACACACACACACACACACACACACACACACACACACAAATCTAGAGATAAGGAGATTACTCCTGCTCTATTTTCATGGGATTTGAAGGAAGAAAATGAAGACTATCTCCCTTCTGCATAAATTTATAGTAATTTTATGCAGAAATTGGACTAGATTGTCAAACTACTTATCATGATCTTAGTCTTTTAGTTAGGTGACCAACAACTTAGGGAAACAACTAGTTTGTGTTTCAAGAAATTTGGAAGCCAGTGAGTAAACAGAGGGCACTCAACATTGTTAAGACAGAGAAGCACCTTAGTGTAATGGAAAAGCCATGAGTATAGCAATTATGCAGACTGAATATTCCATCCTGATTCTCCTTTAGGCAAGCTATTTAAAATCTCTGCAACTCAGTTTTCTTATCTATAATATAGGGAAAAGGTTCCTACCTTGGGAAGTTGTACTGAGAATTCAATCAAGTGACTTTTGTAAAGTTTCTGGGTATGGGTGCCTAATAAATTGGGGCCAATATTAATGTATATATAAAATCATAAGCTTCCTAGGAAGCTTAGTATTGAACAGGCATTTATACAGTATCCCTTTAATTCTTCATATCTACTCTATAATGTAGATATTGACATATCATTTTTTTAATTGATGAGGAAGAGTACTTCTTCCCAGGTCAAATAACTGTTAAGTGAGTGTAACTGATGACTTCCTTATTTAAAAAAACAAAAAGAGAGAGATTTTAAAAGAAACACTAGTACCTAGTACTTAGCGAAAAGTAAATTGCTTCCTCTGTAAGATCCCTTTAACAAGTTACCTTTAATACTTTCAATTTAAAATGACCACACTAAGATTTAAAGAGGTTAAGAACACTGTCAAATAATGTATATCTTCTCAAAAACATTGCTAAAACTCAAATCTCCTTTGTTTGTATTGTTAAGAGATTCTCAAACAATACTAACTACATAATGGTATTTATGAGAATTACTTGGGATTTATTTATGTAATGCTCATGGTGTATAGAAGACTTTTAATAAATATTAGTTCTCATGCCTTTGTATCTGCACAGTGCTTTTAGCTTTCCCAATGCAGTTTAGATTTCTTACTGCATTTAATTTTCAATGACAGATGAAATAATGGAGGCAATATGAAACAAATAGTATCAAACAAATTACCACTGGATCTCTTCCTAGGATCTGGGCCTTCCCTCTTCACATTTCTCACCTTTCCCTCTCCAAATTTCCTACCTGTTAGAATCCTGTAAGAAAAGACTTTCATTTTCATTAATTTCTTTTGGACCCCCCTTTCTGTTTGAGGAGAAAGGCATATGCTTATTTTCATGAATGGATGAATACCCTGGTGGTACAGAACCTAATAACACATTTCAAATGATTGTACTGTGATCCCTGAGATCATCAGGGCTCAGGGCTAGAAGGCCACTTGCAACAGGACTTGCTCGCCCCTTGCAAAGACAAGCCTTAATGGAATCTGGCCTGCGGACAGTCTGGGCTGTGTGTGAGGCTGATGTCAAAGCAAGTCCAAGCAAGCTCCCCCATGCACAGCCTTTATAGCATCTTGTAACTCAGAAATGTTCCTACAAGGCACCACCCATCTTTTCCAGTGAGAATCTACTGAAATGATTCTTTTGCAAATAGCACAGAAGAAGGGGTGAGTGGGTGTTAAATTCATGCCTTCCTAGGAGACTGTGGAGGAGTGAGTGGGTAGAGACGGGGGAGGGAGGATGAAAAGCAAAGATGGAAAATATAACTACCACTGCCATCAAAATATTCTACTTGGAGATGAGGGAATATACCCTACAGTTGTTAGCGCTGTTCAAAATATTTTGCATATTTCCATAAACCAAGCATTTCCAAACAGCCTTGTGTTTGTTTAAAATCCCCTGTGGAGATGTCTGGTAAAGTTGTTACTGTAGAAAGCTATCTTCTTGGTGAAGTTTGAAAAATTGTTTTCAAAATTATAAAATATATGTGTGTATGTATGTAATAAATGATAAGCTGAGAAGAGCCATTGTCAATAAGTACATTATAGAGAAATCTGGACTAACCCACCTACTCATCAGATAACACTTAGAACAAACACCTTGTTTGTTGAAGCTTGCTCCTTCCTTCCTTCCTTCCTTCCTTCCTTCCTTCCTTCCTTCCTTCCTTCCTTCCTTCCTTCCTTCCTTCCTTCCTTCCTTCCTTCCTTCCATACTGGAGATTGAAAATGAAAACATCTACTTTTGAGCTTTTTATTTTGTATTTTTGAGCTTTTTTTATTCTTATTTTTTGAAACAGTGAGGGTCTCGCTAAGTTGCTGATGGTCATTCTAAATGGCTAAGGCTGCCCTAGGACTGGCCATATTCCTGTTTTTGCCTCCCAAATACTGAGATTACAGGCATGTGCCTCTGTACCCTATGGAGCTAATTCTTTCTTAACAAGAAACTCGGCTTGATACAAAGAACATTATCCACTGATCCTTGGTTAGCCTGGAAGCTATCAAAATGGGATTTTCCTAATTGCTGTTAACTGTAATCTTTGACTTACAAGCATTTTCTCCAGCTTTATTGAGGTATAATTGACAAAAACTATATATACACAAGATATATGTGATTATATATGTATATGTAAGTATATGTAGATATGTTTATATATGTAGATAGATAGATAAGCAGATAGATTTCTCATGTTGCTATTTTCTTTTGGAAACATATAACCCTACAGAACCACACATAGCTCATTTCAACAGAAGGAATGGAGTCGTTTAAAGTTGTATTTTCCTTTTAGCAAGATCCACAAGAAAAGAGTATCATGCTTAAAGGGAAACAGATTTTGTATTTTTTGGCAAGATATTAAATCCTCTGTTGCTATATTTGGCTCTCTGCAAATAGTCTCTTGTACAAGTGCAAAGCAAAGATCAATGCTGGTGTTCTTCATTCAGATACAGCCAAACTTGGTATGGAAAGTAAAACAGTTGCTTTTAAATGTTGTTTCTAACTAAATTGTGCCACGCATTTATCGATCAGTAGCACAGCATTGCAGGAATACCGACTCTGCACATTAAGTCTAGCAGAATGTGTTTGCTTTCCTGTTCACAGTTTTTCCACCGCTTAACTGATAGCAGATGGAATGATTCAATGTGGACAGAAGTGTTAAAGCTCTACCACGTCAGTGTGGTCATCTATTGCTATTTAGTCAAACATGTATGGGCAGCTCAAATAAGATGCTTGGAGACTTAAGACATCACAGGATGGGCATCTGTTCCCAAAAAAGGAAGCAAAACAATTAAATGGTAGATAGTTGTCCCTGGAGAGAACACACTTCAGCTAGAAAGAATCTGCACTAGATGACCTGCTCTCCAACCCGCCAAGTATCTGTCTTACATAAATACTGCATAACCCCTTGGATTCCAAGGCACCATAATAACTACATGAAACATTTGAAAAAGCAACACGGATTTCCTTCTCATGCAATTATTTAAGTGAATGAAGATGAACTTTCATACGAATGCCCAGGCAAACATTATGTCTTGCTAGTTGCAGTGAAATATTAAACCAAATCATTGAAGTTCAATAATAACTCTAATAGGCAGATTAATGGCCACTTCATGATATTCACAGTCTCCAGAACCCATGAATATGGTATTGCATATGGAAAAGGAGGCATTGTAGATAAGTAACTAAGGACTGGGAGATGGGGAATTATCCTGAATTACACAGGGGAGCCTGTGTTCACAAAGGGCCTTACATATGTAATGAATAGGGGGAAAAATGAGGATGTATGACCATCTATCTGACCATCAGCCTTTGAAGAGGGAATAAAGGGGAAGAGTATCCCATGAAGCCTTAGCTGGTATGCATCTTATTCTTGATAGATAACCAAGACAATGTTTTGCCCAAAGTCTGACCCACCAAACTGTGAAATGGTAAATTTGTGTTGTTTTAAGCCTGATATTTGTGATAATTTTTTCAGCTGTCATAAAACCCTCACACACTAGTCTAACCTAATAGGGCAGAGAGTGAGGAAGACTATGCCAAATTATTTCACCTGTAATGCTGGAGGGTATACTTATTTAAATACTTATTTCCAGACTTTCGCATTAAAGATTCATTCAATAAAAACATACAGGGCCCATGTCTAATTTACTTCAAATACAAATTCTTGGAATTTCCCTTTCTAGGGGATGTATGTGTGTGTGTGTGTGTGTGTGTGTGTGTGTGTGTGTGTGTGTGTGTGTGTGTTATTGGGGATTGAACTCAGGGGCATTCCACCTATGAACTATACCCTCAGCCTTCTTTTATTTTTTTTATTTTGAAACAGGGTCTCACTAAGTTGCTGAGGGCCTTGCTAAGTTGCTGAGGGTGGCCTCAATCCTACAGCCCTCCTTTCTCAGCTTTCCAAGTACTGGGATTACAAGCATGGGGCATTTCTTCTGTCAGTGAATTATAGAAAGTTTCCTTTTAGTCTTTCCATACTGCTTACTAGTAAGGTATGTGTCAACAAACCTAAAACAAAATAGCAGATATATCTTTGTGAAACCATCAAATTAATACCTTAGAAGCATTATATTTAAAAAATTCTCAAGACTCCTGCTGTTATGTAATTAATATAACACTTGCACTTCCATTATGAATATTCATTATATATTCCACTATGTAACACATAAGTGTCTTGGCTCCAGAAATTAGCCTCATAATGAAAAAAATAAAGAGAGGTAATTTCTTGAAAGATATTTTTAAGTTGCTTAATAAAATAAAGGGGAAGCAAAAAGATATTTAGATAATTCTTAAGAAATGCAGACAAAATCGCAATGCTACATTAAAATAGGAACAAGAAATTCACATTAAATTATTTATTGAACAAGTTGAAGATAATGACATCTGTTTTTATTACAAAGTCTTTCATCATTTTATATCATTGACACATAGGTAAGAGTCCTGCATTTGAAGAGTGAATAGAAATTTTTTAAAAAGTCTCTTCCCCAACCCCACAAAAAACAGAAAAAAATGAATTCATAATTATTTTATAATGCCAAAATTTTTATGAATTATAAAATTTTGTTAAGAATGATGCTACAAGGATTAATTTCCCTTTCCAGAAATTCTTATAGAATTATAAGCACATTCATAATTGCTTATAGAATTATCAAATGTGAAATCCCATTGTATTTCAATGCTGTAAGGTAATATTTCTGCTGTTAATTTTAGACTAGCTAATCTAGTGACATATATAAAGTGTACTATACTGTTATTTTTTTTCTTTTTGAGAGAATGTCACCTTTTCTCTATGTATATGATGAATTCATATTTTCCCTTTAAATATATGCACTTTAAAATGACACAAAGAATTCACAGGAAAACCTTTCCCTATACTGTATATCCTCAAAAAAGTATGGAATAATATTTTTAAGTCAGAATATTCAAGGTTGTATCTATCCTAAGAAATTAAATCAAGTGTGTAAATAATCATTATTAACTTTTGCTCTAGCTGAAACATAGAAAAAATGTACACCTCTATTAGTATAAAGAGATATTATTAGAAAAGTTCACATCTTATGTATACCAAAAAAAAAAAAAACTGACTAAAAGATCTTTTATTCTACAAGAATCAATCTTAGGCCAAAATTTAGTAGTCCAGAAATTGTGAAAAGATAAGTAATTGATGATAGCCTGTCCTTTTCTAAAAGGCATCCTGGTTTACTTATGCATTGTTCTTCATAAATTGTACTTAAATAGATTCAAATTTCTTGTAATTTTAAAAAAGAGATTTAAATAAATTTATTGAATCAAAGTAAATCAATTCTGATTTCAAGAGAATATTAGTTTGGTTAATTTTTTGAAAACATACAAATATTTTTCAGGCAAAGGCAAAAACACAACGTAAAGAAGAAAATTAAGACATTTTAACAATAATGACTATCTCTATAGATTCCCAGAAAGCACTAAAGAAAAAAAAAATGAAAAGTTTTCAAAGTCTGTTCTATAGCAAATCTTATGACCATGTTACCAAGGGAACTGACATTTTGAAGCTGTTGAGATTGGGGTTTCCTTGCAGACTCCACTCATGCCCCAATCACCAGAGCCACCCACATTTTTACAGTTTTTATGTTCATCTTCAGCATAATTTTGGACTAAAAGGTTTGCCTAATTTTTCTCAAACACATCTTATACTTTCTGAAAGAAGCACCTTTTACCCTGCAGGGAAGGAAAAAGAAGATAAAACTGAATATTTCAAGTCCTGTACATTAAAATTGGCAGGCTGACTTCATTTTGGTCCCCTTGTCAGCTGGGAAGGAGATTCATCCCTGGAATCCTAACTGCCATCAATACCCCTCTGTAACTCGATGGTTTGAGTGAACTCTTTCCATCTCCAATAACTGACACGGTGTCAACATCTGCTTCCAATAAAGTTGCTTCTTTTTTTTTCTCAAGTAGAGTAAATCTGCTGACTGAGATCGTAAAGGCTTGGCCTCCCCCCCCCTCACCCCCTTCTCATGGGGAGTATGTTTTTTCCATCATAGTTTGCAACTTTTCTTCCAAGGCAAGTTAAAAAAAAAAAAAAAAAAAAAAAAAAAAAGGATAACTTCAAACAACACGTTCATTCCAGGTGCCAAGGAAGCCTAAAATATGGCTGAAAAAAACTTTGGTGAATTAATGTCCCTGTCCTCTAAGTTTTGAAGACATCAATACATAGGGACTTGGATAAATAAAAATTGGAAATACATGTTAAAATTCCAAGTTGGGCCTACACACCTAGGAGATTAATGTATTTTCCTTTATAAAAGCAGTCATGTATCTCCTTAGTTGCCGCAGAGATGAATATGGAAGGTAAAGAGAAGGGACATTTAACAGTTCAATTTCATGAGTTATTTCCTCAACTGATTGATAGACATTTTTGGTGGCCGCCACTTAGTATCTGATATGAGCCTCAATATGATGTATGATTTATATATTGTATGATTTCCCACTTCCACGGCCTGCCTGTTAGGTTTTGTCATCCAATTTTATTTATAAAGTAAGTAAATGAAGCCCAAAGTCACACATTAAATTGTGGCTAAGTCTCAATTCACAGAATGGCCTAATATCCAAGCTCTTTTTCATCAATTCATTCAGCTTCCCTATTCATTTCCTAGTCAAATCTCTAACATAATGTACTTTCCTTTCCCACCACTTCATGTCACTGTTCCCACTGGCTTAAATCAGCAAATACTGTTTAACAAACAGACACCAAGTAAGGGATCAAATGCAGTTTCTTAATATAGTTTTGGACTGCCACTTTAATTTACAAGTACAAAATTAAACCAGATAGTAAACTAAAAAGCTTGGTTCTGTCACATATTCTGCAAGTCTTAGAATAGAAATGGGCAAATACTATTTGCCTTATACATAATGACCTCCTTAAGGGCATGTTTTATACGAGTGCCTAGAAATTTTTCATTCTTAAAAAGTCAAAGAAATAAATTTCTTAATTATTTTCAATTCACTAGTTCTAGTTTTATAAACCTTAGAGCAATCTTGGCCATTTTTGCTTAATGTAATATAAATAATATTAAGAAAAAAGAGTCAGAGAAAAATTAGAGGGTAAAGTCAAGAGAGGGTAGCAATATTCTTAAGAAAACATACTGGTTTTTAGTTTAGAGGTTTTTTTTTAGATTAAAAACAAAGAATTGGCTATCCTGTTAGGATCCTAACTTGCCAGCATTATGCTTTTCCTTAGCTCTTGGTAGTTTAGTAGTGAAAGCATAGATTAGATTTGTAATGAATGAGAAGATTTTGTAGTGTCGAATGCACAGACTTTTTGATAGCCTGAATGAAGTTTAATTTGTAAAACAATCAAAGATGGAATACTTTAAAATGAAATTATGGAGGCAGGTAGCAGTCTTCAATAGAGTAGTTTGGAAATCTCTCAGTGCTACAGCTTCATTTTTATATGAGATTATCAGACCCAGAGAACGATAGCATTTTAAATGTAGAATAAATTCAAATTATGATGCTACATTACAATTCATCCTCTTTTATGACTTCTGGTGGTATGGCAAAACTAAGGGATACCAGATAAGTATGGAGATACGTACTCTCTTTCTACTTAGATTTTGATCCGCTCCTTTGGTGGCAGTGTACCTACCATATCTGCGCCTGTCCTCAAAGAGAGAGCTTATTTGCAATCTTTCTTTTGTACAAAATAATTCAGGTTCTTCATTTTCTCAAGCCCCCAAAGCCAAGAAATGTATTGTCCAACATTACCTCCTGGTAACAAAGTCTAAGTACAGGGTGAAATCATCTAATTGTCTGCTTTCTTTTTTAAATTCATTTTGATGGAGAATAAAGAGAGAAACAAAGAGTTAATATTTTCCTTCTCTTCTTAATTGGGAAAATACAATTGAACGATCTGAATGAGTATGACAGTCTTCTAAGAGAAATTGCAAAGGAAGTAATAGGTTCCAAGGGAAGAAGAGGCAAATGAATAATGCCCAGTTAGGCATCCCACAGGAACTGCTGAACACTTTCTTGAAAACTTGGGAGGACCCAAGACAAAGCAAATGTTCTGGAGCCATTAAAAACTGTGCTTCACACCTTTGGGCATATTACAAAAAGAAGAAGGAAGGAAAAATGGAAAAACAGAAGGAAGGAAGGAAGGAAGGAAGGAAGGAAGGAAGGAAGGAAGGAAGGAAGGAAGGAAGGAGCGAGCAAGCATGCAAGTAAACTTCATCAAATCAAATTATAGATCAAAATAGATATTAGTTAACCAGGCCACTTCCTAGAAATTTAAGTTTACATCATTGATAAGTAGAAATTACCTTAAGATTGGACCCCACATTGGTAAAAATGTGCATACTGTGTTAAAGAAAATCTAGTCAAGAAGAAGCAGAGTATGCAGTGCAGAAAATACTTATACAAAGTTTATAACTTGTAGGATGTATCAGGAGAAAGAAAGAAAGAAAGAAAGAAAGAAAGAAAGAAAGAAAGAAAGAAAGAAAGAAAGAAAGAAAGAAAGAAAGAAAGGAAGGAAGGAAGGAAGGAAGGAAGGAAGGAAGGAAGGAAGGAAGGAAAGAAAGAAAAAAAGAGAGAGAATGTGCAAAGCATAGCCTAGGAAATATTTGAAAGTTATTTTGGAGAACTCTGCCTAAAGAAGTATGTTGTCTTGTTCTAAGATATTCACACACATGATATGCACAATTAAAGATGGCAAGGAGCATATCACTAAACATTCTATTTTATGATGATAGAGAAAGGGAAGAAATTTGAGAAACTCTATCAAACTATCTTCATGAAAACATTTAACTACACTAATATTTTTGATGACCTGGAAGCAGTTGAAAGAGGTAATGGGCTTTACCCTTACAGTTCTTAAATTACCAATAACAGCTACTTTCACAATGCTAATCATTTCCTAGTTTCTTAATTATAATTTCAACTTCACTTTATTTATATCATGAGGGATATGTCAAGTTGAATTCTCAAATGTTCAGATGTTGGTTCAAATTCATAATTGTGACATAAATTTAAATCCTAACATAAATTTTATTTTGCCCTAAAATTTTAAAATAATTAAATCAAGTAAACTACATTTAAACAATAACAAAAATGGCTTGCACTATGCTGTTTAAAATATAACATGTAGAACATGTTATTTTTTTAGTTTATAATAAGTGACATTATCAGAAACAGGGTTTTGTGATGTGTCTAGTACCTTTCCAGATATTATTTCTTCAAACTTTCTCCAGGAAAAAAAATTACTTAAAATATGACTTTGAATTTGCTATGAATAAGTAGTTAGAAACAAGGAAAATAAGTCACTGGCACTCAGGTAGCATGGGTAAGCACACTTTCTTTCCAGTACAGTAGTTGTATAAAAAATGGTTCCATTTATCAAATTAGGATGGGATAAAAAGAAAATTATCCTATACACAAACTTTCCATCTAATTAAAGTTTATGAAAAATTTCTTCTTAAGTTAATCTCCAAATACTCTTTGGGGGAAATCAAAGTAATGAAATATCCTTTCTTTAGTGTGGCCCTCAAAAAAAACAACAAAAGCCTTCTTTTCCAAGCTACATAAATTTTTCAAAATTAGTTGAGCTAGCATAGAAATATATCTTCACTTGGAATTAATTTAAAAACAATACTGCATTGGTTTGGCTATGGTATAACTACTTTTTTAGAAAGGAGAAAATATTGAACACTTGAGGTAACCTAGAAAGCACAGACATGAGCATATCACAGACATTTGAAAGATAAGCATTTAAACATTTTTGCCAGTGCTTCTCTGAGAGCAAGTTCTTTAAACAGAACTCAACAATTTTTACAATATTAAAAAAAATACATCCCTCAAAAAATAGCCCATCGATGCTAAACCAAACTTTCTGTATTTCTACAAAAATAGATGCACATAGAGCTACAAAAATGTGTTCCTGAAAGAATGAGCATTTTCATTTGTGGTTCATCTTCTCCTGACAATGTGGCTGGTTCACAAAGAAAAAATGAAAATAAAATAAAAATGAAACAAAAACTATCCATGTACTGGTAAAAGCAAGAAAGTAAAAAAGAGTTGCACAGTTGACAAAGGCTCAGATGAGGGAGGAAAAATTGTTTTCTTCAATGACTAGGACCCCCTCTGCTTTCTCTGGAAAACGTTCAACCCAAAGTCAACTGCCTGACACTTCCTCTTCTCCTTCAATGTCTCTCCTATCCCATTGTGGAATGGAAAAATTCCGATGGCATCTTTTCCCAGTTGGCCGGTGGATGAAGCCTGCAGCCTGACTTGCTAACACGTGTGTATCAGTACCACGGTGTTTCCTTGCTCTTGTCTTGGTGCTGCAGACCTAGAAGAGATGACAACAGGAAAAAAACAAAAAAACAAAAAAAAAACATGAATACACACAGCATTCATGCATGTGCACAAACAACAATGCATTGGCTATAGAAGCTTAAAAATTAATCCATGCAACTGTGGAAAATAAACTTAAGACAATCTGGTTTCTAAGCAAATTCTGTGGCCACTGGTTTCATGACGTTCAGAAAGCCAATTAACATAATACTATGTGCCAAAACTCTATACTAGAACAATTCTATTTATGCAGTAAAAATTCTTTGCTAAACCAGGCATGGTGGTGCATGGCTGTAATCCCAGTAATTGGGAAGCTGAAACAGGAGGATGGCAGGTTCGAGGGCAGCCTCAGAAATCTAGTGAGGCATTTAGCAACTTAGCACGACCTTGTTTCAAAATAATAACAGTAATAATAATAATAATAATAATAATAATAATAATAATATTTAAGAATATCAATAATATGTATTATAAGGATAGAATGTAGCTCAGAGGTAGAATGCCTCTGGGTTCAAATTCTTGGTACCAAAAAATTATTTGCTATGGTTTTCAGTTTCTTGAGTATGAATGAATAATAAATGCCATACAATGCAATACAATAAGTGAAAATTTTTATTTGTAACTTCAAAAAGAGTATATATTGGGAGAAAAAAGATATGGCCAAGCTTTGAGATATTTATTATTACCTTAGTTAATGTTTTCAGCAGCCATCATAATGATACTTTAAACTAAAAGGAAGAACAAATTCTTTTGTTTTGAAAGATATTTCACAATGGCACTAGCTGATGAGCAATTAGACATGGGTAAAAGTGGAGATTAAAATAGATGCAGTTCATTCACGGCTAGTAGCACAAACCTATATTCTATTTGTTAATTTGCTTATTTTAATTTTATCTTCCTCCAGAGATTATTCAAAATGTCTTATAAAAATCCATAATAAATAGCAAGAAAATAAAATTGAAATTTAAATATTGACAAAGTGAAGATACATGAACATTGATTAATTTCAACTTACAGATAAAATTAGGAAGAAGAGTATCAAAGAGTTAACATGTGCCTAATATAGTCAGGTGACTAATTTCCAATATAAACAATCAGCATAGCACCTTCAGTTTACACCCACTTGAAGTTATTTTCATTTTGTTTTTGTATTTCCAGCTTCACTGCAGTATAACTGATAAATAGAAAAGTATATATAGAAGGCATGTACCTAGATGCTTTGATGTACATATATATTGAGAAATGATTACCACAATCACATTAGTCAGCATATCCATCATGTCTTTCAATTCCTTTCATTTTTGTATCTGAGTCATGTGGCTTGGAAGAACGAAGACCCTAAATACTCTCATTAGTCATTTAAAACCATATACCAAAGTTTGAGTAAAGTCATTTAAACAAGTGGTTAGAAATGAGAAATGGTAGCTAATATGTGGTAATATGCGGGTATGAGGATCTTGGACTGTTTTTTATTTATATACATATATTTTTTGTATATGTATATGTATATGTATATATACATATATATGTGTATATATATATATATATATATATATTTTTTTTTTTTTTTTTTTGCTGTACTGGGGATTGAACTCAGGGGCATTCTGCCTCCGAGCTATACCCCCAGCCCTATTTTTTATTCTTTTGATTTTAAAACAGGGTCTCACTAAGTTGTGGAGTGCCTCACTAAGTATCTGAGGCTGTCCGTGAAGCCAGACCCTCTGTTCTCAGCTTCCCAAATGCTGGGATTACAAGCATGTGCCACCATGCCCAGCTTTTATTTCTATATTTTTATTGGTGCATTGTAATTATACATCATAGTAAGATTCAACGTGATAGAAACATACATGTAACACGTGATGTATTTCCCTCCCTATTCTACCTAGTTTCCCTCTCTTCCCTCTCTATATATGTTAGTGAGATTGATATTTATAACTTCATGTATGGAAACATCATTATTTGAACTATTTCCTTCCCCACTTGAACAGTTTCCTTGACTGTTCATCTAAAACTGTTATAAGTCTGGCTTGATATCAGAAATTGAATAATTAAATGGTCCAGTATTGTTTTAAAATCTCATTGTTACTAAAACAACATCTCTTATCTCTCAAATTAACAAATAACTTTTAACAAATCGTGAGTATCATTTCAAAACCAGACACAATTAACCATGTTAAGCAACACAATGTAAGGGGAGAATAAATAAAAGCAGATAAAGAGACACCTCATAGAATTATATGCCAGTCTACACATTATTTGCATGGGTGAGCTGGGAAAAGTCAACCCTTTCCAAATGCCAAAAATGCACACACTGCCCACCCCGCCTTTGTTTTTCTTCAAACATACTGGCATTATATTTGGATACATAATCAATAGCTTTCAATTTCAAAAAGAAAAGGGAGAGGAGGGGAAAAGGAGGAGGGGAAGGAAGAAGAAATAAAAAGATCTGGGTTGTATCAAGTCATTCTGAGTTTGCTTTATTCATTTCCAAATGATTTTGTGGTTAGAATAATTTGCAACCTGACATAGTCTCTGTTGGGTGACTCTTATAATCTAAACCACCTTTACTGACAATCTGCTGACTATATAAATATTTTTTTCATTATCGAAACCTCTCGTCTTTTGTATGACTCAGTATTTCCACACTTGAAGACTGCATCAATCTATAGAATGTCAGCACTGCAAGTCATGAATATTGTTGTAATCATCAAGTGGTTTGAGTATCTTTTTTTTGTTCTTAAATAAAGGCAGTCTCTGGATTTCTTTGCAAATACATATGACTCCTTCAAAATCATGTTCGTTTTCTGCTATAGACAAGGAATGGATTACTTATGATAGCCCCAAGGTTTACAACTAGAAAAAGAGAATTCATTCTCTCATTATAAATTCATTTTTTCAATGTCCATTTTCACATTTCTGCATGACTGCAATGTAAACCTTAAAAAATCAATTCATCTATGGTCTAAATATCTAATGGGTCCTTGTGATTTACCTTCTTGGTGGTGTGAATAAATCAAATCTTTGCTTTAATTACCAGACATTCATATCTGTAAATTTCAAAATACATACAATAAAAGTTGAAGAAAATGAATAACCAAGAAAAAAAAATGATCTTACTAATAAGTAACAACAGAAAAGCAAGATTTTCGTTTTTCTAGTTTAAAACATTGGTAAAGTTAGATCAATATATTTAAGAGTCAACCAGCATATTTAGTTTTCCCTAAAAAAAAATGGGGAGACAAAACTGTCAAACCACCATCTTTACATGGTCTACATATGTTTGAAATTTCTCAACAGTTTCTAGCCAGAACAGAATCCACTCTATTACAAGTTTTGCTCCTACATAGCTGTTTTGGCCTCCTGATTTCTCCAACTTGAGCCTATATTGAAATTAGTTCATAACATACTGTGAGACATTTCTACTAGCTGTCTGAAATTACTCATATCACTCATGTTTACTTTTTCATATTAGTAATTTGGGTTGAGTTTTATTGTTTAGTCTGTGAATTTTTAGTAGAAAGGAAAACAAACACCATAACAAAGTTAGCGAACACATTCTTAGGACCTGAATATGCAAGACACTGCTAAGCTCTGTGTACATGGAATGTGTTATTTAATTTTTCCAATCATGCTAGATCTCCTTTATATATGAGAACACTGAAACTAAGAGAAGTTGTGCAACTATTAAGTGGGAGGGGAGGATTTAAGAAGGGGTAGTCTGTTGTCAGTGGATATAGTCTTAAGTACAGCATATATGTTCACTTCATGTATGCTGTTGGCTGAAATGTGGTACTGGCCCACATTTCATTCACTAAATAAAATGTTCTACTCCCAGATATACTAGTTTCATGTTTCTTCTGTTGTAAAGTCTGCCCAGGGAAAACTAGACAATGGGATCATATTGTGAAGTCTTACTTCAGCCAATGGTGGAAGGCACCGTGGCCTATGTGTTAGGGGAATAAATGGCTGAGCCAACTGCTTGCCTAGTGTGTATGCACTGTTCTGCACAGAAGTAAATTGCCTTGCCGAGTTAAAAAAAATCGATTCAAGGAAAAGTTTATCATTTTTTTTATTCCTTTTTATGCTGTTTAGAAACACTCTAATTTTAAAGAACTGATTTCAAGATTAACAAAATAGCTTCCTATAGATCCCTTAGTGATTTTGAACAGCTATATATATATATGACTTTTTTTTAAATACAAAAAATAACTATGCAGTAGTTTGTTATACTTAAGATGCAGGCCATTTTAAGTGTTTGAGGCGTAACAGGATAGGCCATACCAAGTGATGTATTCTTCTATATGTATTCTTAGTTAACTACCTCCCTACATACCAGACTTCCCCAGTGTGAACTTTTAAAACATAGAGTGGTCATTTGGCTCATGACCTGCTTGTCAGAAATGGAGCACAGAACAAAAACATCAAATTGTTGACTTCAGAGTTTGAGTCTGAGATTCAGTCAAAGAAAAAGTAATGAGAACAAAAAGAAAGTTCACAGACACATTCCCCTACTTTGGTTCCGACACCATCTACCACCTGACCACCAACAGAAGAGAAAAAGGAAAAGAATATATATTTTAAACTTTATATATCATATATATATAATTTTATATGTAGTATGTATATGTATAACCTCCAGATCCAAGAAAAGATACTTAGGATAATTTAAGGTTAAGAGAGAAATCTTGATCAAGGAAGAGAATGACAATTGGATTTCCTCTCAAGATTTGGAAAACCAGATAATCTTGGTCTATTCAAGATGTGGAGACAAAAATACCATAAACTGAGTAGCTTATAAACAACAGAAATGTATGCATCAGAATTCTGAAGGCTGGGAAATATATGCTAGAGGTGCCAACAGATTCCATGTCTTACTTTCTTATTCAAAGAGGGTTCCTTCTCACTGTAAGGTTAGGAGTTTCTCGTGTGTGTGTGTGTGTGTGTGTGTGTGTGTGTGTGTGTGTGTGTGTATGTGTGTGTGTGTGTGTGTGTGTGTGTTTGTGTGTGTTGGGGATTGAACCCAGAGGCATTCTACCTTTGAGTTACACCCCTATCCCTTTTTAAATTTTTTAATGAACAGGGTCTTGCTAAGTTGCTGAGACTGGTCTCAAACCTACAATCCTTCTGACTCAGCCTCCCAAGTACTGATATTATAGGTGTGCATGCCATCATGCTTTCCTAGGATTCCTGTAGCTTCTGCCTAATTATCTCCTTAAGGCCCCACTTTCTAACACCTCAATCACAAGAGGGTAGATTTCAATATATAAATTAATATATTTGTAGGGGACACAGACATGTAGGCCATAAAACTGACTATATATAACAAGACATCATGCTGGAAATAATTTTCCCAATCATAGAAAAATGGTTTTAAGAGGATACAGATTTAGTTTGGGTTTTAGGAGGGTGTATATTCACAGATTCACCTCTTACAGAAGGCTACAAGAATGAGGCCATAGAATAGCAATGGAATGTGTCTAAGCATAAAAGCCTGGAGACAACATTCTCCCTACCTTATCTCAAATCCTAGGAGCTTTGTCAAAAGACCTTAAAGTTCCTATGCCACTCTCTCCTCCCAAGAATAATCCAGAAATTGGCTCAGAGAGAATTTTGGTGTCTTTCAGTATTTCCCAAAGCCAAGATACAGGTGTCCCACAGCTAAAGAAATGGCGAAGGCCACCCCAGATGAGCATCCTGCAGGGATCACAAACACAAGTCACCTGGACTCACCACCAACTTTCATAGGCCACTACTGGGAGAAATACTGTGGAGATAATACAAGAGAAACAGAAGCAGGAGGGAGGCAGATTTACCAGCAGGTCCAGGATAGGAGTGAAAGGGCAATTCCAAGAAGCTGACAGCAAATTATTGGCAAGATTTTTTAATGTGAGTAACTAGAAATATAAGGGCAACCCCAGGGAGAGGTGGAGGGAAGAACTTGAGGTTTCAATTCTAAATGGGATTTTTGTTTTGAACTGAGAGAAATGGAGATATCACTGGGTTGGACTAAGAATAACCAGAGTAAATGAGGTGAAGTTTTCTACCATTAGGAAGAAATATTAAATCAGATAACTGAAAAAGTTGCACTCCTGAATATCTGACTATCTTGTCAGAGTGACAATCCACAAGGAAAAAAATCAACTTCTAAGGAAGTACAATCTAAGGAAGCACAATCCTTTGACAACACCATTGACCACAGCTCTTTAAGTTCAATGTGCTTCCAATTATTTTTATTGCTAGCAGTAAAAGAGATAACCATACAAGAGAACATACTGTTGATACAAACAAAAGAGAAATAGTAACATAAACCTTGGATGTGTGGGTAGAATATTTTATAGCCTAAAAGTCAAAAAAGTACTTAAATGAATAAATTGAAACTTTCCATTCCATAGACATTAAGTGGCTAGGTGTCCTCTAAATCAGAATGCTTCCTATTAGATGAACGAGCTGGTAACTCATTTCTGTATTTAAAAAAATCCCCGCTTTACACATTATTTAGTAAAAGTAAGTCATACTCATTACAAATGTAAATACATATCACATTATGTTGGCTGCTATATTAAAATATCCAACCTCCGCCAACAACTTGACAGCTCATATTGTCCACAAAGGCACACAAAAGACATCCATATGATTTTCTATCACTTTATGAAATGATCCTTGAAAAGGATCCTACAACTGCTTTTGTTTGTCTGAGCCTGGGGGCAATCTGTTTAAATACAAGTTAATCTCTAAACAAGATCTATGTGAGCATGGCACCTTACTACTAACTTAGGGGGAAAAATACAAGCAAGAGGTATCCATTTGGGCAACTATGAGTTTATTTCAGCTGAATATCGAAACAGATTATGTTTAACTGCCCTGGAGATTTTCTTTATTGTTTTCAAAACATCTTTGTTAGTCAAATATCAAAACATCACAGAATTCTTGTTTAAAAATCAAGATAAGTAGTATTTAGAAAGTAAAAGTGTTACATAATATTCCCTGTCATCAGACAATCTTCTAAGTGTGCTTAGGCTTTCTGTGTATATACCATGATTGATACTGTGCTACAACTTATTTCACCAGCAATATTGTCTTGAAAAACCATTCCATTCCAATATGCATGGCTCAACTTATCTATTTGGAAGGCTTCACAGTATTTAACCTACATTATATCATTACTAATTCTCTATAGACATACATCATTTGGAAACACACACACACATATACTTAACTTGTGTGAATTATTTTAGTAGTTAAAAATTCTTGAAAATATATTTGTACAATTGCTGAATACAAGCATACATACATGTATCTACATATTTAATTTTGGTGGCTAAATATGTCCAGGAAGTTTGCAACAATATTCATATTTTTACTATTTATGACTATTATTATATTAAAGTGTCTAATTGTTTACATATGCATTTCTTTCACTATTAGTGAAGATAGACATTATGTGGTTATGGCATTTCTACCTTTGTGTTTTGTTTTATCTTTGGCCAACTTATTCTGCTTTTAAAAATCAAGTTTCTCATTGGTTTGAAGTGTTTTCTGTATATTAAGCACATGAGATGTTTTCTCATGTATTACAAATATTTTTGCCTATTGGATGGTTTACCTTCATCCTTACTATGTGAATGACAGACAAAAATTATTTTTAAAGTCATCGCAAATAAGATGCATTCTTCATGAACAGGACAGATTAAATTTATATATTATTACATTTTAATAAAATCACTTTTTATTATTATAACTCTTGCACACTTAAATAATAGTAAAAGATACCTAGTAATAGTAGCACAATAATTTACTAGCAAAAGGACATTTTTCTGTCTCTATAGATATTTTCTCAAGGCACACTTAAAATCTCCATATAGTAGTGTTGTCAGAAACAATGAGGTCAAAATTGTCTGAACTTGCCAGAATGTCTTTAAGCTTAGATTCAAAACAGGAGTAGAAATATAAAACCCATGGAACCTGATGTTACTAGTATGCCATAATTTACTGTTATTGTAAGCAGCAGGGCACCTGCACACCTGAGGCAAACATTACAGGTGACAAGCTGTTCACTGCATTCATTTCCCAGGTGTTTCTCATTGCTCTTGTTTTCCCAGGCCCAGACAACATGCCATTTTAGTCTGTATTCCCTCTCAGAACCTTCCTCCCTCTAAAACCACAAACTCCTCTACATACAGAGATTCTAGCCTTTGCCTTTAGCAACATCCACTTCCTCAGACTTGTGCACGTTCAAATGCACAGCTGGAAGGTAACTTGGCAAGCATTTAAAGCATCATGATCTGGAGTTACAAATCTGAACAAGTCATTTGAAAATTCAGCTTGTGGACAAATATAAAACATGCATCACACAGGTTTTTTTTTTTTTTTATAATACTGAACATTTAACAGGCTCAAATTAGAACATCAATGTGATCAATAATATCTTGGGTGACAGAATCTGTGGACCAAGAGGCACAATATGGAATTCACATACTGCTTACCAATTCAGTGACCTCAATTTCAAAAGCAGAGAGAAAGAAACTTTGAAGGCACAAAGAATAAAGGAAGGATGGAATGGAGGAGAGTGAAATGGAATACTCTCTGTAATTCCTTCTACAGACTTTTCTCCCAGAATGGAGAGGAGCAAGACCAAAAAAAAAAAAAAAAAAAAAAAAAGTTTGGATCACTTATTGTAACTGAAACCACAAGTTATAATACTCTCAAGAGATTCTAACTATCCAGACATCTGTTGGATAACAAATGCAGCCAAACATGCATCTTTAAAGAGGTTTCTAGGTTATGCAGTGACAGCTTTATGATTCAGAAAATAGATAATCCAACTAGAGGACGAGCTAATCTGAATCCATTGCTTACCCACAAAAACACAATAATGGACACAGCACCCACACAGGAAACATGACACCTAGGAGTATGAATTGTTTTAAAGACTCTGACATTTTAGAAATCGTTTTAGGATCCCTGAAATACAAAAGTATTGTTAATGAACATTTGGTTTAATAATCAATTTCTGCATTAAATCAAAACGTACTAGAAAAACATTCAGTAAAAATGAGATGTGTTGCTTCTATATTAATTTCTGCATCAACATTTGTAACTTTTCCCTCACTTCCATGTGACATGAACACAAGCTTGCTTGCTGACATTTTCCAGGAGTTTGTTCAATCCAACTCGGGCTTCAATGATTATGAAGAAGCTAAGCATCACCTGATACAGCGCAAGCAACACTAGCATGAAAATAAGTATCAGAATGCATGCCTGTGGTCAGAGAAAATGTATGAAGCTAAATCTCCAGTATATCAGGCTGCATCCAAAAGAAAAATAGCTTATTTTGCTTCTCATCAGTCCTTTGCAAGACTTTTTTTTTGGTCATCTTTTTTGCCAAGGAATTCAGAACATGTTGGCCACAGACAACTGTTTGTGAAATCTTATATTGTTGATAAATAGAACAATAAGAGAAAAGTTAGGCAGCCGGGAATAAATAATATCTGTTAATTTATCAGGCCATGTAGAATTCTTATATATAATTTGTGTAGCTTATTTGAAAGCTGATGCAAATTGGGAACAAATTCTTAAACAAATGCAAAAAAATAAAAATAAAACAACAACACTGCACAATTGGGAACAAATCCTTCATTCAAGCTGTTGTTTTAGATGTTCCCCTATATGAGATATGAGAAATAGCAGCGCATCACTGTAAAGATGAACTGCTGATGCAGGATGGCCTTGGTCTCTGAAACACGCATTTCTATGCTTTGTGTGTTTCGCCATAGAGGGTCACATCAGAATTATCTGGGAGATTTTTAAACCTCTACATCTTCCCTCCCTAAAAAACATGTGCATTCCTTTTAGAAAGCCATAATATCATCTGAAAACGTCCCCAGCTTCCAACCATAGCTGGTGGATGACAATTCCTTTAGGAAAAGAATAATGTTCCAAACATAAAGAAATGGTAAGAACATGAAAATGCTAAATACCCTGATTTGATCAGGACATGTTTTGTACCTGTGTGGAAACATCACATTGTATCCCAAAATATGTATTATTATTCAGAAAAATTAAAGAAATTAGTAAAAGATGATGGGATTGCTTAATCTCACTTCTAGTGTTTGCAAAAGCATTTAAGAAAGCAGGGGATGCTATCCAAATTATACAGCAATTGGTACAGTAAACAAGTACTGAAACTCATTTACAAATTAATGCTGAAATAGAAAATGAATCAGTGAGTGAACTAAAAGTTTACAACTTTGAAAGGCTAGCATATAATAATGGTGTCCTGGTGAGCATAATTCATAGTCTAATTTCCTTGTTATATACATAAAATCTCATTTTTAACCACATGAATGAAACGATGAATGGCTCAACAGTACATAAACATAACAGGATACTGTCTTTTTTATTTTTTCTTTTTTAGTACTCTCTCATTCCATGTGCAGAATGTTCTAGAAAGAGAAAACTATGTTTAAAAATGTCTTGAAAGTATGCATACAGAAAACTCCTCAAGTTCTCACCATAGTTGATGAGAATATATATATATATATTCACATATATAATATACACATATATATGCTTTTATATACATACATAATATATATGCATTATATATGATTTTTTAAAAAATTCTTTAATCTTCCTCCCCACTAATTGTCTGTCCAATTAATATAAAAGCACCCAGTGTTAATCGTATGACCAATACCATTAAATGCCATTGTTGACTTCAAGTATTACAGCTAATCTTCAAGAACAGAAATGGATTAAGTTAGATCAAAACATGACAGAGGTATTCAAAGCTGGCATATCAGTTATTCATGAGATGTCACACTTCCAGTGTGAATTTCTTTTTCTGATTAAAATTCTGATTTTTTTAGAATCATGAGAGCTTTTGTTTTGTAGCACTTGTCATTACAGTCAAGTGCATGGATTCACTGGACTCTCTTAGCTGGATCAAGTCAGAAAGTATGGACTTTGTTTTGAAGCCAAGGAAAAAGAGTTGTTAAGAAGTTATGGGACTTGCTCAACATGATAGAGGTAAGAAGTGGTGACAATGAGTCACAAATTCTATTTGTGGTGCCCTGCATTTTTCCTATATACATCCGGGTTTAAAATCCCTACATTAAAAATCCCTACATTCACCATGATTTTTATGAACCACTAAGTGATTGAAGCATTAATCTCTCCCTTTTCTCTTCCTCTTTGTTTGCCTCCTTCTTTGGGGGGTTGAAGGTGTAGTTCAGTGGTAGAGCACTTACCTACCATGCCCAAGGTCCTGGGTTCAATGGTTCAATGTATGTACACACACACACACACACACACACACACCACTTCTTTCTTTCCCATACATACATATAAGTAAATACACTTTTCGTATATACATATAAATCAATACATTTTTCTTCTTTTAAGTTTCTCCCCTTCTCCTGCTCTCCTCCTCAAACTCATAGTAATGACCCCAATAGCTGAAGCCCCAAAAGGAAACAGTTTGACAAACTAGATTTCTCTTTTTTTATTAAACTACATGTATGTGAATATACCACATGGACACACACACACACACACATACAGGACTTGTCATTCTTGTATTTATAAAGGACATACATAACATACATATGCTCTCGTCTTTTTTTTTTTTTTCCAGTCAGCAATACCACATTGTACATAAATCATTCATAGATTCCCCTCATGATGGCAGTCACTCAATTCCAGTTTTTCTTATTATAAGTACTGTCACTAAACTTTGTTTTTATGCCCACATCCTCATATGCCTCGGTTCATGTTTATGTGTGGTAGATTCATAGAGATAAGAATGCTGAGCCAAAGTTTATGAATACTTTTCATGTTAACCTTTTAAAAAAAGGTTGTAACTCTTTAATTTTCTATCAGCTATATACAGAAAATAGCATTTTCCCTTAACAGAGCCATCTTTTACAAAGAGTCAAATTTACACATGTCCAATCATTAGATTATGCAAATGCATCCGAAAACATCCATAATCTCCTCATGAGGTTTCTATGAAGCAGGAGTAGGATCTATGAGGCAATTCCCCTTGTTTCAGCCACGGTGACATTATATCACCCTTCGATGAAGGAAGGCCAGAGAAGAGCACAGGCATGGTGTCTACCTGGCTTTGTAGAGCAGGAGAATTTCATTGAGGTCCTGCAGAATCCAGCCTTGGATCCTCAATTCTGACAGCAGCACTCTGGAATGCATTTCTCTCCTCTGATTCACCACCCAGCTACTTTTCATGCAGACCTCACTATCTGGCTGAGATCTCCTGGCACTTTGCATGTATCTCAAAGATGGTTTGCATTACCCTTCTGGTCATGAAATTGTCTTTCGGGACATGGACTGTACATGACTAGCACCATTCAAGAGTGTGTAAATATTTTAACATATCAGTGATGGCTTTTTCTCTCAGTGGAAAACAAGCTTATTGTGTATGGCAAAAAGGCTTTACAGGAAGGGTGAAGCAATCAATTGTTGATTATCAGAATCTTTTCGGTTACCAAATCATAACAATAAACTCAACAACAAAAATAAAAGCCCAAAGAAATTATTTTCATTAATTAATAAACATTCCACTTAGTATTTTCTAAATCTCCAACTATTGCCTTGTGATCTTTTAAATATCCTAATTGAAATAATATCCTCAATGTAGGTATGCAAAATTATAAATCTTTACTGAACAGCATTACGGCCATTGAAAAATTGCATTTTCCTGAGGATGGCTTCTACATAAAAGGTCATTTAATCTTTCTATCTGCTGAGATCAAGTGTTTAGAAATAAGCCTCTCTCGCCAGGCGTGGTGGCGCACGCTTGTAATCCCAGCATTTGTGAGGCTGAGACCGGAGGATCCAGGTTCGCGGCCAGCCTCAGCTACCTAGTGAGGCACTCCGCAACTTAGTGAGACTCGGTTTCAAAATAAAGAATAAAAAATAGGGCTGGGGGTGTAGCTCGGAGGTAGAATGCCTCTGAGTTCAATCCCCAGTACCACAAAAAAAAAAAAAAAGAAAGAAAAAAGAAATAAGCCTCTCTTTTATATTTTTAATGCCATTTAAAAATTTTTATTTCCAAATTATAGAAAGTACTAATGTTATCAAGAAAGGCTTCAAATAATAGCTAATCTTTCACTTCAGGTAGCTAAGATATGCTCCGTGGGAAGAGATGAAGTGGAAAGGGGAGAAATGCTTTTAATGGAGCATCTACAAAATCTGCTGCTTTGATGCCCTCTCTTCTCCAGAGTAAAAAAAAAAAAAAAACAAAAAAACAAGCAAATAAACAAATGAGAAAACACTGTGTTTTGATATTTCAATATTAGTTGTAGTACTCTGTTAATTATTATTGTGGCTCTCTGATATTTGCTCTCCAAATTTACTATATTCCTCTTTCATTGTAAAGCCACGAATTGGAGCATTATGGTATTGATAATTATTCTAGCATCTTATGTTGGAAACTCTTGAGTTTCCTTAGTCCTTTTTTTTGTAAGTATAAATGTTCAAAATGAGAAGTGATATCCCAAAGGCTATTAAATATAGAGTTCAATAATTTTAATCCTGTTAAAAGCTCAATTAAATTATAAAAAAGTAATATATTTTAAAGCTATTGAAAGAGTTCAGCAAAATTATTTTGAGAACAAATGCAATCATCACCTTTTCTGTCCAGGTATGTTAGCACCAGACCACCTACCAGCAACTCTGGTTCTTGGGATGTGATCTGTAGCAAAAGTACAGGGTTGCTGAAAAGGCAATGGCAAGTTGATGCCCACTTTGCCTTTATAGAGAGAAACTATTCTCCATTCTCCTGCTGTAATAAATTAGCTATTTCTCACTTGGCGTTTCTACTCTCTTGGTGTAATGAAACAAAGATATTTATGTTTCTGCTAAGAGATTTCATTGCAGTACTGACTACCATGATCTTAACCAGTTAAGTAATCTAGCTTATTTCAAAGGAAACACTATACACTGTATATCGATTTCTTTTCTCTTTTCTTTCCTTCTTTTTTAAGTTCTGAGTATTGAACCCATGGCCTCACATGTGGTAAACACATGCTCTACCACTGAGCTACACCCTGAGTCCTGATTTGGAGCAATAATAATTACAGCTTGAATCCTGTTGCAATACAAATTTGTCATTTGTGAACAAGGTTCCTTTCACAGAATATTCAGATTACAAGATTTAGATTTAACCAGAATTTTGTTTTTAAATGTTATTTCTACTTTAAAAATAATTAAAAATGTTATCGTTTGTCTATTTCTAACTTCCTCAGTCGTACCAAAGGCTCCCTATCTAATATCAAATTAAAGTCTTCCAAAAATTCTCTCCTTCCCTCCCTCTCTCCCTTCCTTCCCTTTTTCTTTCTTTTCTTTTTTCTTTCTTTCTTTTTTTTTTTTTTTTTTTTTTTTTTTTTTTTTTTTTTTTTTTTTTTTTTTTTTGCAGTACTGGGGATTGAACTCAGGGGCATTCTATCTCCAAGCTACACCTCCAGCCCTATTTTTTATTCTTTATTTTGAAACAGGGTCTCACTAAGTTGCAGAGTGTCTCACTAGGTAGCTGAGGCTGGCCACTAACCCAGATCCTCCGGTCTCAGCCTCCCAAATTCTGGGATTACAAGCGTGAGCCACCAGGCCCGGCCTCTCTTTCTTTTCTTTCCTTTTTCTTTTCTTTCCTTTCCTTTTCTTTTCCTTGTACTTGAGATTGAACCCAAGGGCATTCTACCTCAAGCTACATCCCCGGCCCTATTTGTCCTATTTTATTTTGAAATAGGGTCTTGCTAGGTTGATGAGAATCTCACTATTTGCTAAGGCCATCCTTGAACCTGTGATACTGCTGTCTCAGCCTCCCTCCAGGTTTCTTAAGAGAACAATTCTACTCATAGCTCAGAGTTAAACAATCCAGCTTGTGCCACAACATCTGAAACAGTTTCCTGTACTAATGGAAAATTTCACAACCTGTATTTCACAAGTAATTAGTAGATCTAGTAGCTATTGTGGCTTTGTTTTCATTGGTCTGGAAAAAAACCAATATCCTTTGATACACAATCTTGATTTTGCTTGACATCTGAGGATATCTTGGTTAGTGAGAGATGTATCAGATAATTTTAATATCTTGCTAACAATCACAGTTTTGAGCATGCTTATATTTCTCTCATTGAATCCACTATTATTAAGTGGCTAATTATGTAAAATTACGTTAATACTCCTAAGGTGTGTTTTTTCAGAAGCTAGAATAACATCAACATGTATTTATTCATTTTTAGCTCCAGATTTCAAGAACTATGACATATTTGGTTTTCTTTTGTGTTTTTAATTTTAGGTTACTAAAAATATGTTAGTAAAAACAGTATGCATACTTCAACTCTAAGCTCTTTATGTATATTTTATATCACATCATTGTGACATTCTTCAAATTAAAAAAATAAATAAATTCCTAACAAAATTGTAACTCAAATAACATGAGGTCTCCTAAGAAAAACAAATCTGTGGCTCTACAGATGAGCACACTCTGAAGCCATGAGCAGCTTGTGTTTATGGAGAAGTCACATCACAAAGCAGGACTCCTTTTACTTTTGGTAAGTTGAAACACAGTGAATGAATCGGAAGTTATAAATAAATTCAACTTTGTATTTTAGTAAAAAGGATTCATTAACAAATTTTTACTTGAAAAAATTAATTCAAGCTGTCTGGGAAGTGCAGGATTGTTACATTAGGTAAATTATGAGCAATAACAGGAAATAGGAAAAGTGTTTCAGTGAAATTCATTAAGTGGTTCATAACCAATGAAAGGTTGAGTACTAGAACAGAATTTATTTGTCATCACCAAAAAGTCTGGGAATAACAAGAGGTGCATATTTACATTCATGTGCACATCTGATAATATGTTGTACATAACCATAAACCTTTCCACATTTTAACTCTCCTCTTCCTGACACAAGAGACCCAGTTCAATACTCTGAGGTTGCTTCAATACTCTGAGGTTAGAACTCCATACACTCCCTTCCTTATCTTACCATTTGAGATACTGTCTTCAGCCCCACCTAACCTTCTGAATCTAGTCCTTTTCACAGTAACTTCATGTCAGGTGAAAGTGACTCACAAAACAGAGTTTTTATCATGAGGAAGATCATATGCTAAGTGAGCCAAAGAACTCTCTTTTTTTTTTTTTCTTCAATTAAGTCCATGTTCTGGGATTACTGCTCCCATGAAACTGACAGAATCCAATTTTGAATTGGTTAAAGGAAAGGGCAGAAGACAAAAGTGAGACTTGTGATATCAGATTCTTGGCAAAGCTGGGTATTTTCCCAAGAGAAGATATCCTATCAACACAAGGATCATCTCAATGTACCTTATGTAATACCTGTTCAACCACGAGAACCTGAAGTGAGAGTCAACCAAGCATGACAGGTAAAAGGTGCCAGGACAAGGTTAAGGGGGTAAGATGCTGCCCTGGGTGCAGATTTAAAGGTTGCATGCATGTATACAATCCTAACAGTGAAGATTCCCTTAAATTTTGTATTTAAAGAACTTGACTGTTCTCACTGTAGTTCAGTCCTTCAGAAAAGATGGGACATCTCACTTCATTATTATAAAAGAATTTTGAATCCCAGCATTCGGGAGGCTGAGTCCGGAGGATCCGGGTTTGCGGCCAGCTTCAGCTACTTAGTGAGGCACTCCGCAACCTAGTGAGACCCGGTTTCAAAATAAAGAATAAAAAATAGGGCTGGAGGTATAGCTTGGAGGTAGAATGCCCCTGAGTTCTATCCCCAGTACCGCAAAAAAAAAAAAAAAAGAATTTTGACTACTAAACTTCAGAACTCTATTTGATATGCTATTTGTTTAAAAAAATTGAAACATAAAAATGCTTAACATTATTAGCAATCAGGGAAATGCAAATCAAAACTACTGAGATTCCATCTAACTTAAGTTGGAATGGCAATCATCAAGAACACAAACAATAATAAATACTGGCAAGGATCTGGGGAAATAAAACCTCTTATACCCTGCTGGTGAGATTATAAATTAGCACAATCACTATGGAGATCAGTATGGAGGTTCCTCAAAAGACTAGAGATGGAACCACCATATGACCCAGAACTATCACTCCTCAGTATCTTTCTAAAAGAATTAAAACTGGAATACTACACTAATAGATGCATATCCATGTTTATAGCAGCACAAATCCCAATAGCCAAATTATGGAACTAGTTTAGGTGTCCATCCATAGATGAATTGATAACAAAAATATGAAAATATGGTATACACACAATATGATTTTTTTTTTGGTATTGAGGGTTGAACCAAGGGCATTCTACCTCTGAGCTAGATTCCCAGACCTTATTTTTTTAAGTTGAAATGGGGTTTCACTACATTGCTGAATCTGACCTCTAACCTGCAATCCTTCTGTCTCAGCTTACCAAGACCTGGGATTATGAGCATATGCCACCATGTCTGGCTCACACAATAGAATTTTACTCGCCCATAAAGAATAAAATATGTCATTTGCAGGAAAATAGATGAAATTAGAGATAATTATGCTAAGCAAGATCAGTTGCAGAAAGCCAAGGGTTGTATGTTTTCTGTCATATGTGGAAGGTACATGGAAAATAGGACATAAAAAAAAACAAACAAAAAAATCTTCAGACCAATGAGGAGACAGACCAGTAGAATAGTACAAGGTGATGGGTGGGCTACATGGGGAGAGGAAAAAGTAGAACCAATGAAGGAAACAGTTCAAATAATTCTATGTTCACACATGAGGGTATCACTACCAATCTCACTAATATGTATGGGAAGGGTGGGGAGGGGGCTATCTGGATATAAACACACCAAAGTGCTGTGGGCATGTATGTTTGTATCATTTTGAATATCACTATGATGTATAATTATAATGCACCGATACAAATTTTTAAAACATTCAAAGCTTTAAATTTAAGAAAATTTAAATTACAGATATAGTAAATTCTTTTTAAAAAGTGCTGGAAATACATAAATACATAAAATAAAAAGTAAGAGTCTCTCAGTCTCACAAGACATTTGAAAACATGTTTACACTGAAACTGCACTTGAGTATTTACTATAGTATTACTCATATTAGTCAAAAACTAGAAACAAACAAAATGCCTACCAACTGATGCATAGATAAATAAAAGGTGCTATATTCAGACAATGGAATAGGGTCCACCCATTAAAAAGGAACAAAATTCTGATAATGCTACAATATGAATGAAACTTGAAAACACTATGTTAGGTGAAGGAGACAAAAAAGGACACATACTATATGACCCTATTTATAGGCAATGACCAGAATACGAAAAGCCATGGACACAGCAAGCAGATTCATTGTTGCCAGGGTAGGAGGGCACTCTAACAAGTACAGAGGCTCTTGTTGAAGTGATAGAATGTTCTGGAATTGGAGAGCAGGAAGGGTTACACAATATAGTGAATATATAAAGAACTGCTTAATCATGTTCATTAAAATAGGGAAGTGTATGTTCTTGTGAAGTATATCTAAATAGTAATTTTTTGAAGTTAAAAAAGTGAGTCTACTAACCTTCCTTATATAATCAGAATTTATGGAGTGACTGTAATGTGCCAACACATTTGTAAATGTTTTACTGCACTGACTCATTTAATCTTCAAAATAATCCTATTAATCATCTTCCATACATAAGGAAGCTGAGGTACCAGGAGGGTTAACAAGTAATTTGCTACAAATCTGTTTTGTTTTGTAAATGACAGCTGAGCTTATGAAGTCAGTCAGTCTGACTTTAGAAGTCAGGCCACCCACTAACACAAGAAGTAATTACCATTAGCAGTTGAGAGTATATGTACTTCCAAATACTCTTCACTGAGGGGATACATTCTCATTTAAATTTAGACTATGGCTGTTTTTGCAGTATAAGAGGAGAGGAGAGTAATGGTGACAGAGACTACATGATGCAGCAGGGTAGAAACTATTCATATCTGGCCCTTTCCACTAAATATTATATCATGTTCAACCTTTCACATTTGTTTCTTCAAATGTCTGCAAAATACAAATGTGCCCACAATTATTAAATCAGTTGCGCTGGACTGAAAGCTTATGCTCCTCAGAATTCATATATTGAAATCCTAAGCCCTAGTTAATGCTAGCTATTAGGAAGTGTGAGGCTTTAGGAGGTGACTCTCTTAAGAGTTCAGCCCTCATGAATGGTATTAGTGCCCTTATAAAAGAGTCCCCCCCCCCCCGAGAGCTCATTTGGCATGATCTCATACTTGGCAGCCTCTGAAACTGAGAAACCCCTGTTCATTATAAGCCACCGAGTTCAAAGTATCTTGTTACAGCACCCTGAAAGAGCTAAGACTATTCCTTTATTTAAAATGGTCACAGAAATACCATGCCATTTAGCAAATTACTCTAAAAAATAGTTGAAACAACCTTGTTACCTTCTAATAGAATATAAATGAGCTATATTTTGGTGTCCCAGGTACCTCAACATGGCAAAGTTTTGGGATTGGCCTCCCCTGAGTAACGGCTCCTCCCTTGGTTCTTGAGTAGCCCTCCAACACTGATGTCATGCAGCTTAGAAGGCATGGAGGGACCATCTCTCACTCTTCTACTGTCTTATGGCCTCCTCACTTGTGCCATTTACCTGGAAATTTGTGTTATTTTACAAGGAGTTGGAAGAGGGGAAGAGTGGCTACTGCCCTTTTGTTGTCCCCCTACAATGAATACAGCATGTGCCCTTTGTGACTGAGACATTCTCCTCTTGTTGGTAGCTCATGACTCTGGAGTTGATTCTCTCTTTGGGAATTGCCTTCAGAAGAACAAAAACACCTTTTCCTAATGTTGTGTCCCTTTCCCAGAGCTGGACCACAACTAATAACTGTGGATGAATAAATATAGAAGCCCAATTCCTTGGGCTTAAGGACCATCCCAGCTGCACAGCTGTCCATGGAATTAAAGCCTGTGTTGAAACCATCATGCAAGACTTCTGTCTAGTTCTTGCCTCATCCCACAAAGAGAATGCCCAGAGAACATGAACCCAAAAGTTGTCTTGGAGGCTGTTTTCTGGGTAAATTGGATCCCCTCTGATTCTTCCCATTTGGAGAAAAAGATGATATTTGATTTCATGTGTAAGCTTCAGAGAAAGAAAAGACTACTCAGTAATTTTAACTTAGCCCCTCCCACTCTTCTTCAGCCAGCCTTCTAACATGCAGGGAGGTATGGGCCCCTCTCTCTTCTGCCCTGTGTAGGGTATGCATGCCAGATGCTTGCCTCAGATTATGCTTTTCAGAGCAATCTGAGATATGATCAATCTTTTTCCTGAAATGTGTGACAAAGAAGATGTCAATGTAAATCTTCTCTGAAATCCAGATTTTCCCAGGGATTGAAGCTCCCACAATTTACATACAGCTGAATGTAATGAAAAGTCCAGTTGTGACAGCCTAATCCAGGGTCTCCAATTCTACCTGTTTTATGATTATGCTATTAATTTAATCTTTGTCTGCCTGATTGTTTTGTTTCTTAATTGGGTCAAAACACATGAGGTAAATCATGATCACGGTTCTAAAACCACACTACATATATTCAATAAGGAAATCTTCATTCCTTACTGTTAACCACTGTAACAGGTCTCACCTAATTGTATCTACATACACAGGGAGCTGCTCCCTGACAACAATTGGTTCACAATGCAGCTTGGACACTTCACAATGCTGTTTAGGCATATGTTTCCAAAGCCTAGATATATAGACACACACACACACACACACACACACACACACACACACACATTTTGGAGAACAAAACCTTACTCTAGGTGTCTACTTCTAAAGGGTAAGAGCATGGTTTACATCTTTGCATTTTGATGAAACTATTTCAAACTAGAATTCTGAACAGTGATTGAGTCAGATACAGAGCAAAATTCACAAGTACAAAAATAGGACAAAAAAAAAAAAAAGACTTAGTAACAGAGAGCCACACAAGTAATTGTGTGCACTCCTTCCTTTGTCAAAAGAACACACAGGAGGAGAAAACAATGCTAAGAACATTGTTACTCTTGACACATAGGTAGCATGGAGGTGAGACAGAGAAGAGCCTCAGGGGATTGCTGCCCACATGACAGCTACTAAGGGCAATGACATCTGGCCCCAGGCATCAAACAATTCAAGACATGCTTTCATTCTGTTAGTAGCTGGAAAGGAAGGAGGGCAACCTGTGATGACTGGCCTCCTAGCACACTGACCTAGGGAGGAAGATCCCAGCCCCTTGAGACCAGATGGAGAACATTGGCTTTAACCCAGAGACTCACTGGGAAGCTGCCATGGGTGAGGCAGGTCAAAGACCCATATATGCATGTTCAGTGGAGGAGAGCTGACCAAGATAAGGATGTCCCACCTCTGTCAGGGTAAATGCAAGAGTTCTCTGTCCTGAACCAATACTAGGGCTAAAGTTACTCCACACTGTAGAAAAGCTAAAAGAGGCAAAACTCTCTTTAAATTTGTGTGTGGAGGGGAATTCTAGTACATCACAAACTGTTCCAGGAAGAGACTCTGACATTGGAGGTGGAGACAGTGGTGTATTTGGAATGTAGACGCTGGGGAAGTAATAACTTGTATGCACTTTTATTTATTCTTTTTTTTTTTTGTCTGATGCCTGTGATTTTGTGAACTCACAACTATTAATACTATCAATATCTTTCATCTAGTCCAAAAAACCAGGCTTAAACATGACCTTCAGAACTAGAGAAATGAACACTCTGTGAAGAAAGATCCTCCTGGCCATCTTTTTCTAAGTCTGCTGAATATACATTTTATAGTAGTCTTTTAATTCTTGTGTTACTTAAATCAGAAAAGGGAAGGGGTAGAGGGAAGAAGGGAAAATAAAAAAAGGCAAAGGAAGGGCAAGGCAAAAAAGAGAAAATAAGAAAGTCTATTCCTTTGAACTATGTTCTCTAATTCTTTCTTAAAAGATTGGACAATAGATTCCATTCCAGAAAGCAGTCCATTTTTTAAGTCATAAATAAGGCCTAATGAAAAAAAGGAGGAAATAATTACTGTAGCATCCTACTTCTGTGTTCTACTGGGCATTACATAGAGCATAGAGCACAAAGAAGTGGAAGATTTAAAGAATGTTTGCAAGGCTTTGTAAACACAAGGTACTGGAGATTCCAGTTCAAAGGAACAGATGACTAGCCGAAGAGATGGGAGAAAAGTTCTGAGACCTTTCTCAGGCTGTACTTCATGAGCTCGTCCTACAGGTTTCTACAGGAATGCAGGAATTATTACAAAATGGACCAGTTCTACAAACATATTAACAAAGCTATATTTTACATATATAAGAAAAACATTGCAAAAAGAATTTTTTTTAAATAACCTGTCCATCTTTTTATTTGTTAACTTTTTCCTTCTTTTTATGGAAAGGAGGAAATCTCCCAGCTCACCTGTGTCAAACCCCACACTCGGCACTATATCCACTGTTCCGTGAAAGGCTCCAGCCCACGCTGAGGTAGCAGTGGTGACTGTAGTCGCATCTGTCTTTGTGATGTCACACTGGGCAGCGGGAAGCCTGGCCGCACGCACGGATGGCATCAGCAGGGGCCCAAAGGACGGATCCAGGGCAGAGCCAGCAGCAGGGTGGTGATGGTGGTGGTGGTGGTGGTGCATGTGGGCACGGGGGTGGTGGTGCCGCATGTATACATCATGCATGTGGCTGTAGGATGGGCTCACCTGAGATGCCAAAGGGTAGTGCCAGGACTCAGACGCAGGAGGGGGAGGGGCTGGGCCAGTCTGATGCAGGCCATGTCCTGGCCAGGGGCTGGGATCGGCTGCAGCAAAGGTGCCAGGGGGTGCAGGGACCTGGAAGTCATGATGAACTCCCCCCAAGCAAGGTGCAGGTGGGGGCTGGTAAGAGCTGGTCCAAAAGGAAGTTGGAAAACTACTCCGCTGGCTGGAGAGAGCTGAGCTGTCTGAGAAGACAGAAAACACGTTATTTACATAAGAGTCAGTTCTGGAGTAGACTTGCCTCTACTTGTCCATTACTGTTTCACAAGCAGGTGAATTAGCATACACTCTCTCTCCCCACACAGGGGTGAACCGATCCAAGGTTAGCCTCCGGGCTCCCATGCCCAGATGACAGGCAGGATTCAAACTGCTGAATGCCCCCTTGCCTCAGAATTGGTAGCTTAGCTTACGCTGTCTCAGTCTGCACTGAGGTTTGCCATTGGGGATTGAAAAGCTCAATTTCCTCTTGAGTTTTGCTGCCTTTAGGTCTGAACATAGGTCATAGCTACACACTTCTTTGGCATAGAGAGTTTATACACATAGGTGAAATGTATATTGATTGCGAATAAAATTTTCATTCAAACCGAAAACATTAAAATGCCAAAAGTAACATGGAAATAAGATCATTGTTCTTCTAATTCATTTACCACTAAGAAGAGCATATTTAAAGCTTTTTTTTTGGTTTAATCTGTTTTTCATGTAGAGATCTGGGAGACTCTATACGAGAATAGTAATGATTAACATGTAAGGAAAATACCTGAATGCCCAGCAGTAGGTCAAAGGCTTTACAGGAATGATCTTATATGATCTTCACTCCAGTCTTATGAAGTAGTTATTTTATTAGCCCTATTTTACGGATGAAGGAATGGAGGCAGAGAAGTCAAAGACTCACATTGGCAAGAACAGGGCTGGGCTTTGACTCTGGATAGCCTCCCAAGGGTCAATAGCTGGCATGCCTAGTAATGTGTCACAAGAGGGCACAATTACAACTACAACCCGAACATCTGGAATTTGTTGGAAGATTCTGTGGAAATCCTTAAGGGAAGGAGATTAGAATAGAGGGAGTAGGTTTGAGGTGTTTGAAGGAGGGGTAAATATCAAAGAATAGTACTTAGAGATAAAGAAGGAAGATGGACAATTATCTTCTAACTGCATCAATTCTATGCCTCAACAAAATCATTAATATGTTTATGGATAAACTACTCTGCCACACGGAAAGAGGCCAGGGATGACTAGACAGATACTATTTTTACTCATGATCTGGAAGGGCAACATAAGTAAAAACATAGCTTCAATAGGACATGGTAGGTGTCACAAGAGGAAGCACAGAGAAAGATCACCAAACCAACAGAAGAAAGTGGTAACTACATCAAAGCTGAAAGGTTTAGCAGAAGCAAACTCCAGGGAGAGAGAGAGAGAGAGAGGAGAGAGAGAGAGAGAGAGAGAGAGAGCGAGCGAGCGAGCGAGCGAGCAGCATGTAAAGAAAGATCATGTATTATACACACATGTACACACACACACACACACACACACACACACAGCAACAACATTCAGAGAAGTAGCATTTGAGGAATAAAATGCGTTTAATAGGAAGAAATTGAGGGAAAAAGAGAGACCCTGGTAATAAATGTGGACTCTATTCTGAGAGGAGTCCAGCAAGCTTTGAATAGATCTAATGTAGGAAGTGACATCAATCTATATTTTTAAAAGATCACTACATTCACCTGTAGCCTGTCACCATAGTACTACATAACTGAACATTTGACTGTGACTCTTCAGTTTGCATGGCATGCTTGCATGCAAACTTAGCCTGACTACAATTGGACCTATTGATCTTTTCTTTTCCAATAAGACATGAGCCATTGGATTCCTTTAATTCAAACTATATTCTGGGTTGATGCTTCTATCATTCTGTGAAGTTTTCCATAGATTATTTCTATCAATAGATACATATAGATAGTTACTAAAGACATTGATTGTGCATGTATAATAGGACCACTTTTTCATACTGGGTTCCACATAAAAGAACCTTGCTAGATCTTTCCATTGAAGGGAGAGTATCATAAGAAGTACTCTGACAATCAGAAGCATTCAAAAGTCTAACATACCCATGGTCCCATTTCATACATTTCCAGAATGTAGTTCTGTTGCTTCAGGGAGCGGTTATATAACTTGAATGGACCACCACCTCTATCTTGAGGTTAACAGAATCAGACTATCACTATGTTGTTCAAACGCCCTAACTTCCTTACAGGCTGTGGCAATAGCCATGCCCACCCCTCCTGTCCCCTTCAACCCTACACCATACCTGCCATCATCTACCACATCCATCCTGTAAATAGACAGCTGCTTACAACCTCAGCCAAGCGTCTCCCTCACAGTATCACCACAGTCCTCACAAGCCATGGGCAAACCTAGGAAATGATGTCCCTCAACAGGCAAAGGGTGGAACTGCATAGTCATAGAGTCTTCCCCTAGCAAACTTCTCATGCAATGACTCAGTTTTTTTTTTTTTTTTTTTTTTTTTTTTTTTTTTTTTGACAGTCAAAATCCATCAAAAGTGAGCGCTGAAAATCCAGCTTCCTGGCATTGTGGCAAACATGTTTTATTCAGCAATCATGTCCCATTAATATATGGAAAATGCTGCTAGTGAAAAGGAGAACTGTGAGAAGAAAATTGGATTTGCTTGAAGTGATAGCCAATGGTAGAAAGTTTCTATCACACCCAAAATGAAAGACAGCAACGTTTAAGACTTAAAATCCACACCAGGAGTATACACAGGCTCCTTAAAATACATAGCGCAGTTGGGCCACCACCAATCTGTCACTTTGCTATCACAACTCCCATCTTTAAGAACAAATCCTTCATTCTGCTCACAATTTTCATCTACTGGTAGAAAAAGAATCCAGTTATGAAAAATACTGAACCCCTACCCACAAATGTGTGCCAGAGATAGAGAGCCCTTCCTTTAAAATCCCTCATTACAATATCAAAAGTAAAGAGGACACACCATTTCTCTGGATTCTTTCCTTTTGTTTCTTCCCATTTATATGAACATGAGACCAATCTTATTTTATAGATGTATTAGCATTCTGGATGTGCATACACCAATGTGAATAAAGAACAAATTCCCTAATGAAAATAGTACTGTCTTATTTATAAAATATTTTTCTGTGATTAGTGAGCACAGTATCATTGAAAGTAGAGATCTATTTTTAAAAATGCACTCCATACAGATCAAGCAAAACTTTAAAATGCTACAGAGAAAGATAAAATTAAAAGCAACTTAATATTCTCCCAGTCAGTATGTCTCCTGAGATTAATATAAAGTTTGCAGAGATCTATGCAGTCCTTTTCAAAAACATTGTTGCATTTTACAAGAAAGTAAAACAATATTGAATGGAAAATATGTTTATAAAAAAACTACACTTCAGAATCACTATTTGGTATTTTGCTTGTTTAAAGAAAAAAATATCTTGACACAAAGAAACAGATGATATGCTTTGTTTCATGCTGGAGAATCAGTGTGCTTATTTCATATGTATGTAAATTTTTTTCATTACATGACTCTTTGCTTATGAGTACTTAATCACAGCCACATTTGTTGGATGAAGAATCATATGAGAAGCAGCACGAGCTGTTTCTGTGCAATATTACTTTTCAGGTTAGTGGAGGCAATTCAAAATTGCATAATATTAACACTCTGTGGTGATTTTGTATTCAATTTCACTCACTATTTTGGTGAAATCAACCGATATTTGAATAATGTAAACTCTTGACAGTTTAACACATATAAAAAGCCTAAAGATAATTTGGTTTAGTTTGCATTTAGGATTAAAGAATATTATACACACACACAGAGTTTATTTCTAAACACAAAGAAATGACAAAATTGATATATTGTCTAGTGCAACTCCATCCAAAGTATACCAAATAAACCTCACTATCCAATTTAGACCAAAAAAGTATCATAGAGAAATGAAGGAGTTTAACATCGAATACCAAGTATTTCTTCTATTTCCTACGAGCCAGAATACTCTCTACATTAACTCTAATTATTTCTTTAAAAACTAAGGGCAAATAATTTAAGGAGGAGAAAATTTAAATTTAAAGAATTGGAAATTTTGTTACTCAACTTTGAAAAAAAAAAATGAAAGCAATATGAAAAGGAAAACAGGACAGTGAAATGCTACAGGCTTCCATCTTGAATCCTCTTAATGATTGTCAGAAAACACATCCTAAAAATATTGATTAAAAATCCATATTAAAAGAGTTATATTATTAACTTCAGTGAAGAAAAGAAATTCTACTTTATTCTTAACCTAAAGAGTTCTTGATATAATTTAAGGCCCATTCTCTTATTCCTCTTCCCATGAAAACTGTTGGATCAGAGGTGAAACAATATATTCCAGCACTTTCCAGCCCTTCAGGAATTATGCATTACCCTCATGTTCAAAGACTGCCTTCTAGTTGCCTTGTACAGTGACTCAAAATGGGCCCCATGACCATGTTTCTTCAGTGAGAATCTTAAAGAGCAATGTCAGAAGCCTGAGGTCTGTGCTCCTTGGGGGCAGTAGGATGAGGCAAATCAGGCATCTCTTTCCTCTCAGGTGTTTTTCCTAAACGTGCAGAATGCAATAACCTCCTGTCTGCTCCATGAGATTTTGCTTAGTTCCTTCATTCTCTGTTAGCCAGCTCTTAAGAAATGCTCTGCTTTTCCTTTCTCCTCCATAGTTGTCCCAAGCAGACCATATGTAGATCAACTAACCAACAGGTAATCTTTGCAACAACAAGGAAGGGGAAATAACTAACTATCTTTGCCATTTAGCAAATTTTTAAAGTTTGTGAGTGATCTATATTGCTATAATTTTACTTAGTTATAACGTTTTTCTATTAACACACACACACAGACACACAAACACATGGACACCATGAGTAAAAATCTATGAAAATCAACACATGTACATATTTGAAGTTGATATTTCTATTTGAATGGGTATAAGATGATCATAATATTCATTAGATTTTCTTAATGTAAAGCTTTACTTCATTCCTGCTAGAATGTATAGTAGAATTAGAGGTAACTGATGAAATGATGTGCCAAATAAAGTATAAATATTTCCTTTCACTAACTGTTTTCCTAATAGCTAAAAAAAAAATACCTAAAAAGAACTGAAAGCATGGCCATCATGTGATTATTAGCTAATGTAGTAGAGTATCCTTTGTCCAAAAACTTACTATGGCAATATATTCTGCAATCAAACATAATTCGGTTTAAAATCCTATAGCACTGTAATAACTTGTGTCAAAAACTAGACCCTTTAAGACAGCTGCTCAGCAGCTCCTTTGTAAAGTATTATCATCACTGCCACGGACATGATCAATAGCCTTTAACACCTACTATATCCAAGACACACTGCTTTGTGCCAAAAATACAAACTTCCAGAAAATGACATTTCTGGATAAAGACTCAAGATTGGTTTTCCAAGTGCCAAATGAGTGGAAACTTTCTTTAGGAAAAGAGAAATGGCATCTGACTTTCATCAAATGCCTCGATTCAAACCCTGTGCTAAATTATACATATGCACTATCACAAAATCTTTACAATAACCCTAGGAGATGAATACCGATAAACACATATTATAGTTGAGGAAGTTGATCTCAGAGAGATTTTAAGTTATTAACCCAATATTGCATTGCAACCAGAAAGTAGTAAGGCCTGAACTTGAATCCAAAATGAATAGGCTCCAAAGAATGAATTTTCCAAATGTGTGTAACTTTGTCAATTAATATTAAATTTTTGCTGAGTGCAGTGGTGCACACCTCTAATCCAAGCTAATCAAGAGACTAAGTGGGAGGACAAGTTTGAGGCCGGCCTGGGCAACTTGATGAGACCTTGATTCAAAATAAAAATAGAAAGCCTGGGAGATGTAGCTCAGTGGTAGAGTAACCCTAGGTTAAATACCCAGGGCTGCAAAAATAAAAACACAAGAAAATTAACTTATCCTCTTCACTAAACATGTGAATTTCATTGTATTCTACCTCTTCTTTAATTTTCCATATATTAAGTTATATTTATGGCTTTCTATGAACCCTCTTCAAGGGTTGTATTTTATTTAAAACTAATTGACAACTAGAAAAAAATAAAAGCAAAATTTTGTTCACAAATGGAAAGTAAATAGTATATTTAGAATCATAGAACTTTAGGGGATGAAAGATTTCAACAATTGCTTTATTTACCTTCTTATTTAATAAACAAAAAAATTGTGCATATAACTTATTACCAAGAAATTCTCTATTAAAGACTTGTTTTTTAACCCTGAGGGCATCCTGGAACTTAATTCAGTCACATATCATTCAATTTATATTTATTTTAGAGTTCCATATACAAATTATTACCTTTAACATCAGGAAAAAATGTAAAGTAACTTGATGAGATATTTGTAGATTTAGTGGAAGAAGAAAGGAAAAAGCCCCTCATACATTTGTTCTGCACCTATCACTTTTCACTTTATCATGCATACTCAATGATTTCTGCTTCTCATTGGACTTTTTTAGGGCTTCTACATTGGCTATTCACTCTGTGTAGAACTATCATTCCTAGATATTCACATAATTAATGTTTATTCCCCTCAGGTAGATCTCATTGAAAGGTAACTGTTGCAGAGATGCTTGCATTATTGCCTTGAGTAATGCAGCACCTGACATGTCACATCTTTCTTACCTTTTCTACCACTAAAACATCAGCTCCATGTTAAGTTGTCCAGTGCACTGATAGACTCCTAATACCTTAAACACTGACTAGCACAGAACAGGAGTTTAATAAAGGTTTGTTTCATAAGTCAATGAATGAAACAAGAAATAAATTTGAAGGCCAAATTTATGATAATGCCAAGAAAATTCTAATAATAATTATTAGATTATTAACATTATTCACCCTTTCTATACTAAAATTTGACATCCAATAAGGTGGTTTTCTCTAATTTCTCCAACAAGTCATGCAAATTACATGTAAATATAGAAGTTTTGCACATACACAAAGTCCCCCTTAAATCTGTTCTGGGGCTGGGGGTGTAGCACAATGGGAGAGCTTTTGCCTAGCCTGTGTGAGATCTTGAGTTTGATCCCAAGTACCACTAAATGAATAAATAAACAAACAACAAACAAATAAATTAAACTGTTCTGGCAATGACACTATGGGGAAATCAGTCTATGACACTATGGGGAATCAGTAGAGTTTCTGTTTTGTGGTTTAAATGATCCCCAGGTTACATATACCAGTACACGTTAAAAAAAGTAAATATTGTACTTATAACTTTCCTGGAATAATTATCCTTATAGTGGCATTTATTATTGATATGTAAAATTGTTTACTGTGTGAAACTATCTGATTTACTGAAGTTTTCCTATTTTTATCCTCTACAAATGTTTAAAATTATTTTTACCACATTATCAAATAAGACACTGATTGGTCCCATACAGTAAGCCTCAGTTCCTATAAGAAGCCCAGGGTCTTTACTGATCACATAAGTAGGATGTTTACACATCTGCTTCTACTGAGTCTTTCTATGAGTTTGTATTCTACCTTCCCTTATAGTCACAATAATATCATTTGCACTTAGTAGAGAGAAAAACAAGCATTAAATAGGCGAAAAAGAGAGAAAGCAGAAAGGGGAGGAGGGAATAAAGGAAAAGAGGGGAGGACAGGAAGAAGTATGGGAGAGAGGGAGAGAGAAAAGTAAAGAGGAGGGAGGTAGGAAAGGAGACAGGGAGGGAAAGAGGGCAGAAATGACACTAGACCTTATCACAGGTAATCAGCCTATCATCATGGGTATCACTCAGGCACTTGTGAAAGCGTAACTCCCCACACCTGCTTCTGGAGATGCTGGCTCAAGACATTTGTGGCAAGGGGGCCTGCAGCAAGCCTTTAATAATACTGGCCTAATGATTATCAAATTTGAGGCTACATCTGAATCCCCTGGAGGGCTGGTTAAACACAATGAACCCTACCCCTAAGTTTCTGATTTATAATTCTAGGGTGGGATTTAATCACTTGCATTTCTAACAGGATGCCTTTGGATGCCTGTGTTTCTGATCAGGAAACCACACTTGGAGGTATACTTTACTAGGTACTTCTTATAATCAGGTGACTTTGGAAGAAACATCTGTAACATATTTCTGGGAAGCTATCACTGGAGTGATGTATTTTGTTTTCTCTAGCCTTGTAATTATAGTGATCAAGATGTCACCCAATGACTTGTTGTGAGACAGAAATCAGATACAAACAAATCCCGGTGCCCTCCATTTCAGTAGAAAATAAAGAAGAGGATGCTTGATCTGCAGCTTTTTCCTCATCAAGGTGAATCCCTTCTTTAAATCACAAACATGCTGACAATAAAGCCTAGAATGAAGTTTGCAAAGAGTTAATCCACAGCAAATCAGACGAAAGGTAGCTATGTAGAGAACAACAGCAGTCTTTTAAAGTCTGTGCTCCTGGGTCAAGCTCCGATCTCTGCTATGTCACCATGTAACACCTAGTGGAATGAGCAAGAGCTAATTTTTTAGAACTAATTTGGGCACGCCTATTATGTAGAGATCCAAATTGGGCCACCGGGGCCTCAAGAATGGTGCTCCGCAGCTCCGTTCAGCCACTATAAACTCAGGCAGGCCAGCTGTATCACTATTTTCCATGAGGAATTTAAGGGGTGTGACTGCATCCTTTCCAACCCTGCATTCCACATGTGACAAAACTGATCCAGCTGTTTGTCTGAAAGAAATTCCTTGCTGTCCTTAAAAATTAAAAAGCAAGTGATATCCATCCTCCAGGGGCAAGTCTCCAGCTGGAACCTGGTACAGGCAGTTGCGAAACAGAGACAGTGCCCTGGAGAGCATCTGCTTTTGAATTCTTACCTCGCCATAGGGGGGTTAGCCCCATCTTGCTTTTTGAAATGGCAGATTCTGGATGGAAGGTGCTGGCTTGGCCCAAAGCTCTTGAGAAGTGTTCATCCACTACTGACCCAATGTCTCCCTGGAAATAAGTGAAAAGGACACAGCGAGAGTTAAGGTACTCCATCTCGGCAGGCTGGTCTTTCTCCTCCTCCTCCTCCTCCTCATCCTCCTCCTCCTCCTCCTCTTGTTTGCTGGGAAGCGTGACTTCCAGAGAGTCCTGCATCTTGCTGTATACCGCTAACTTCTTCTGGGATGGAATAAACAAAACACAGTATCAAAGATAGTTTGCAAAAAAGTATTAACTTGTTAAATGTTCACTTTAAAAAAGAATGTAAATATTAACATATGTTAGCAAACTGAATCTTCTTCATCTGTTTTACCCCATCTTTTCCCTCCCCAAACCAGTTGCTTTCTTCCCACACTGAAAAAAAAATTCCAAGTCTGTTATTCCAAAGTTGGCAAACAAAAAGGGGCCATTATCAAATAGTATATCTTCAGAGTATCACATACTTGTTTTTGGTTTATTTTTAAACCAGCTATCCTGAAAGAATGACTTAAAAAAAATAGTGACAGATTCCTTCCAGTTTTTCTTCCCATTTTGATTTACTTTTAAAGATTTCATGTACAGTAGCATTACAGTTTAGGACTGGAAAAAATAGGGGACAGGAGGGAGATCTCAGAGCAGGATGAAGAAGAGAAAAGCTTTTCCTAAGTGAAGTAAACTAAAATAAAAACAGGAATGCAGCATCTTATAAAGGATTTGGCAGATGTGCTGAACTCATTTCTCAAAAATCAAACTTAAATGACAAAATAAGTCTGTGTGAAGATCCATTTTGCATGGAACATAGTTTTCAGATGTCCCACTTACCACCATTATCATAGAGAGAAAAAATATTTTATTGTAGCTTACTGAAAATAATATAAAAATACTATAAAAGATTAAGTTTTCAAATGAAAATGAAAAAAGTTTGATAATTTCAAAGTGTTTTAAGACACATGATAATAACTGTAATAAAAGTTACAATACTTTTCTAAAGCATTTTCTATTGTCTCATTTAATCTTTACAAATCTATCTCATGGTTATTATTAGTATCCATATCCTAAACACAAAGACACTAAGGCAGAGAGAAGTTCAGTAACTTTCCTAAGGTCACAGAGCATGCAACTAATTTTGTCAGTATGTAAAATAAAACATGCATGTGGAGACATGCATGGATATGTATGTGTAGGGACTAGGAGAGGAGAAGGATGCCGAATGTGGAAGAAAAGACACCAAAATGATGTATTTTTTCTAAGTGCCAAGTTGGTAATTGCGATTTTCTATTTCTTGCTCATTGATATTTCCAAACATTTTCCACTGAACATATTATTTGTATAATCCATATTACTTGTATCATCCACAACTTCAATGTGAATTATATGTAAGAATGTAATATTAAAGCTTATCTGATGCATTATTTTAAGGATCGAATAAACTTTCTCTGTCATCTTTTTATCTTCAAGACTCTATCACTTGTCATACCATATTTCTTATTTCAGAAAAAAAGATGCATGCTGAAAAATAAACGTGAATAGCAAAAACTAAATTATTCCAGAATGCTAAGTAGTTCTGGAAATGTTATCAAAACACATAACCTAGGTTCTATGTTTCTAATATAATTACAATTTTTGAAATGTACAGTCCCAAATTATAAAAACATTATTCAATAAATTGAACTGTTTCCCCTAGCAATGAATATGCTGTTCTCATGTGAAGTGAGTCTTGAAATGTTTGAGCATATTATAGGGTGCTAGTTATTTTGTTGGTACTGTTATTCATAAATATATGTATTGCTTTTTATTTAAAATTTGTGTCAATATGTTTATCATTTGCTAATGAATGGATAAGCTATTCAGTGAATGAATATGTCTTGCTAATGATAGGTAATTGCAATTGGTTATATTTCTTAGAATCTACTATTGCACAGATTTGAACGTTTATATTTTATTTCAATAGTAAAAACACCATAGTAACACAGGTTATGTGTAAAATGAGGGTACCAAATTAATGACCTCTAAAGTCACTCCTAGTTTTAAATTCAATTATAAAATTGAATACATATTGTGGCTTATTAGTCACATCACAGTGCTGTTTCTATGTGTGTACATGTATTTACCCAAGCATATACTGTTATGGCATATGCACACACACACTTTCTCTCTCTGAATATTCCAGCACATTAGAAAGACGCACCGCTTTCACATAGAAAGGAAATTAAATCTGATTTACTGAGTGGCTTCACTGTCCACAAATGTTCACTCAAACTGATTTCTTTTTCCTGTTAATGTCCAGTTCAGCATTAATTTGTGAGAGTCAGGCTTTGCATATAATTTGTTCATCTGTTTAATTCTAACATGTATTCTTTAAATGAAAAAACCTTGGCTGTGTTAATTATCCAGATAAAGTCAAGGATTTATTTTACCTTCAACTAACAAAAATTAATTCTTTTTATTTATTTTTTGCATTACTAGGGATTGAACCCAGTGGCATTCTACCTCTGGGCTACGCCTGCAGTCCTATTTTTTATTCTTTATTTTGAAAGAGGGTCTCATTAAATTGCAGAGGGCCTCGAGGCTGGCCACGAACCCATATCCTCTTGTTTCAGTCTCCCAAATACTGGGATTACAAATGTGTGCCACCACACCTGGCTTAAAAAATTAATTCTTAAATGAAACAAAATTAAAGTTATATATATATGTATATATATATACATATATATATATATGTATATATATATACATATATATATATATATGTATATATATATGTGCAAAAGATTTGGAAACTATACATCCTGATACAAATACAAAATAACATTGGGATCAATAACAGCTATCAGAAATATCTCAATTATTAATTGATGGCAGTTGAATTTAAGCTACATATTTTCCATCTGTTTAAGATTATATAATTTTCCAAGTGCCACATAATTTTGTGAGGAATTTTCTACCAGTTGTTGAACAATTGGATGAAAATAAATTAATCTTTAAAGTTACAGACTTTTCAGTACATGATGGGAGAATATTAAGCAAAATCTGCTATCACATCAAAATACCTGTTATTAGTCTAATTTTAAAAAATCATATCAAAGTCAATCACTAATCTGAACCTGAGAAGGAGGGAGGGCAAGGAAGTAGGGTGGGAATTGGGAAAGGGTTAAATGAGAAATGTGTGCATATATGCCTTTACCAGCTTGTACCTAACAAAGATGTATAATTACAATGTACCAATTAAAAATAAAATTAAAAAAATCATTGTTCTGTCAATGTAGGCAATGATTCTCTATAGTCTTCATATTTCATATATATATATATATATGCATATATATGCATTAGTATCTCTATTACCACCTCTAAATATGCATGCCAAAATACTACACGTTGATATTGCAAATACCTGTGGTTCTATAAAAATGGAGACTATGATCTACCTACCAACAGGCAGGGCAGAAGAATATTAATCATTCCTGCTTGCACTTTTTTTCAGATAAAGAAGGGCTAATTTTCACAGTATCTACTTAATGAACCTAAATACTTAAATTTCCAACACTCATGTATTTATATACTCACAATCATATCACTGGTTAAAATTAAAAGTTCGCCATATCCAGATGGCCCAATAACTGCCTAAAATATTAAGTTTGAACTTAAATAAGTGTTTTAACATTGTGATCATGAAGAAAATAAAAATACAACCTTTAAATTGGAATAGCCTCATATACTGACATTCACCCCACCTTGAGTTGCTTCTTTAAAGACTCTTGAGCCTCAACTATTTTCTGGTATGTATGCTTTGGTGACTGTAAACCAAGTCCTCATTTTTTTTTGTTTGTTTTGTTTTTAATTTAGCATATTACTAGTGTGTGCTTTTTCTATGCTCTGTGTTCCCTTGGTGTTTACTTCTTGGAATAAAATTCCCTTAGTGTTACATTCTTTCTTGGGAATCATATATAAAATTCAAAATACTAAGATTAAATCTCAAGTCATCAGAACCTAAATTTCTGCAAAATGTAATCTACTTCATATTTTTCTCAAAGTACATAATTGTTTTCTAAAATATTCAAATCTCTCATAAATATTCATGCTTTTCTTATAAGACCCTGAAGAATTGTTAACAAAAATTAAGAAGCTATCCAGAGGGGTTTTACAGACTACAATTGGTTGATTTAATGCACACTTAGATTTCATTGCCACTGCCTACTAATGACATTTTTCCCCAGGTAATATAACTCTGGAGATAGGTGGAACAATGAACAGGTTAATAGCCACCAAGTTAAAGCTGAGTCATAGAGGTATAAAGCGGAAGAGTGGAGAGTTGGCTAAGGAAGGGAATGCCATACCCGACCACCTCAAAGCCTGCCACTGGGCACAACAGCAACAACTTCAGCAGGAATGTACAGGGGAAAGGATTTGTCTGACAAGAGAAAGACTTCCATGTCAGGAGCCAAATACCACTAACTCCCCAAGGCTTAAGACTACAAAATGCCAAATGATTACTGTGCATATGTGGAAACTTTTTTTTCCCCCTAAGGAAAGAAAAGTATTTTAATGAATCACTGCAATTGCTGGCTATTTAGAAATAGTTTTTTAAATCTTTGTTAAAATTTCTTCTGGCTATTTTCTTAAAATGCAATGATTCTTTAATGTTCAAGCACATGGGTAGAACTGATAGAAAGAACCATTAGCCTAGGGTAAATGTCTCAAAATCGTGAAGTCCATTAAAGTAGCACATTGCTCTTTGATCATATTTTTAAGGTGCTTAAATAACAGATTTTTTAAAGTATCTCAGAAAGACTTGAAGTTTGGGCTCTTCACCTGTTTGGAGGCAGATGGATCAGGAAAAGGGAAGTTGGGTTAACTTACTACAGATATGTCACAGATATTTTATATATTTTATCTGTGGCACATTTCTCTTAACTTATTTAGACAAATATTTGGCTAGAATAATGACACCCTATTTACATATTCAAAAACTGGTTTACTTGGCTAGGATCACCTAACTAGTGAGAGGCAGACATAGGATTAGAACCTATTTCTGTCTGAACACAAAGCATATGCCAAGAAAATAAGCTGAAGAAGAACATGAGTCTCTATAACATACTTAATTTGATGGAAAAAAAAGAAACTCACAGACAGCATGATATCTCATGATAAGTAGGATGGCCTAATGCCATTTATAGCATTAAAAATTAGATTTATAAATATATAAGAGGTGTGCTATTAGGTATGCTCTTAAAAATATATGTATACCTAAATGAAACTGAACTATATCTAAAAATGGACTATCTCCTTGGAAATCAGAAACATAGAATACTTGCCTACAAGTTTTCTGAAAATGCTATTTTGAAAATGTGAGCAGAGACAAGTGACATCTCCAAATTTTGTGTTTTTGTCACACCTCAAAATTCTGTGTTTTTTGTTTCCTTGTTTTTATTTGTCTTAACAATAGGGATGAACAAACAAAAACTTAGCATGATGAGCTATGTTTGCGTACACTGCCTCTAAATGAATCTGGTCATTATCAAAAACTCCAACCTACCTCCTCCAAGAATGAAAATTTTTTAGTTTTTTTATGATGTTCAAAAAAATGTGCCACAGGCTTAGAAGCAATTTCAAAATTTGCATTCCCCAAATGTTTTCAGCAGTGATCACATCATTAGGGTATGTGTTCTTTCTCAAACCAGCTACTTTGAATGAAACAACTGTTTCCGATGTATAAATTTCTGGTAATGTTTGTATAATCCTGTGTCTAGACTCAGGGTATGATTTTTAAAAAATTATCTATTATACACTAATTCACCTAATTGTCAATTAATTCCTGATTTGTGCCAGTGATTGTGCAAAGACTTGGAGAAACCAAGGTAAAAGGCATAGCCATTTTCTAAACTGAAGCTGCTCAAAGCAGTTGAAAGAGATTTTAAAGGCACTCATAAGTAAAGAGAGCCTTGGGTTTATTCATATGGTGAATTGTGTTATTTCTCCAAATAGCTAAAATTCCAAAATTTTAATGTAAGAAAAGTAGTAAGGTAACAGTAGGTAAACTATGAATTTTGTCTAGGGTCTAAGGATGCCCACTAAGGAAAAAATAGAAAGAGAACTGAAAGAGCAAAGAGAATTTGACCAAAACTAGTTACATGAATCAGAACAAATCACTGAATCTTCTGGCTCTTTGTTTCTTCTTCTGAAAATGAGGAATTTAGGACTAAACTATCTCAGAGGTTTCATCCAACTCTATATCATAATGAGCAACATATTGGAGCTCTAGATAAATTCCCACTTAATTTTATTTCTTACATTGGCCAATTATGATTTTGCAGGACACTGGCCAAAAAAGAAAAATCTATGGACCATGGAAGACTAATTCATTTCCAGACATGGGTCATCTAGCCCAACTCCTGGGAATTTGTTATGCTGCTTCTTGTGTCTATCTTCATATGAACAAGTAAGAAAATGTCTTAAAGAGTTCTCTTATTCCATCCCCCAAGGACAAGTGATTTAGCATACTAAATGATATCACTTTTAGAAGAAAGAACACCTGTTGAGTTTAGGTCTTTTTTTCCTCTACTAATGTCGAGACAAGTGAAAGATAGTTCAGTTAACCCAGTTCAGACCACACTTGTAAATTACTAGCATAAATCCTGTTTCTTCTGAAATATCCATAAATATGGCATTTATGAGTTGTTCTAGTAACAGCTGTTTGGATCTTATGGTTCAAGAACCTCTCAGGGTCTTCTTAAATGAAAAGTCAAAGCAGAAAACCAGCTGATTAAAGAGGTGTCTTTTGCCAGAGCCTGAAATTCAAGAATTAGCGAGCCTTTGTTTCTCAAATGACAATGTTTTTCTGGCGATGATACCTTAAATTATTATCTATTACTGAATCCATTCATCTTAAATGTTTTTTTTTTCTTTTTAAGTTAAGTGGAAACAGAGTCTGTGGGAATGAGATCTAAGTCCACATTTTAAAAGCACAGTCATCTAACTGACAAATTTGCTTTGGGATCTGTGCTAGGTATCATAAGCATAATTGTTTTACTCACATTGAAAGTCTCCTTGTACAATGAATATAAGATAGAAACATCCATACTTCCCAATAGGGGGAGATCAATATCTCTTCTTCAGTATCCCCAAGAGATACTGAGCAAAGGGGCAAGGCTCCTGCTCTGAGCATCCTCTTTCCTTTTTTGATAGTTCCCTGCCTTTTTAAACTTCATGAGATGTGAGATTTTACCAAGTGGTAGGTAAAGTAGGACTCCTTGTATTTATTCAACTACTGTTCACTTAAATTTCTAGGGTTACCATGTGGTGGTATTTGGCTTCTTGGAGAACATATCTTCACTGTCCTTGCCTTTATAGATTTCAGACCCCCCTTTTTGATCATTATTGTAACCTCCATTCTTTTTTATTTTTATTTTTATTTTTTTATGGTTCTGGGGATTGAACTCAGGGGCATTCTACCTCCGAGCTATACCCCAGCCCTAGTTTTTATTCTTTATTTTGAAACAGGGTCTCACTAAGGTGTGGAGTGCCTCACTAGGTAGCTGAGGCTGGCCATGAACCCAGATCCTCCTGTCTCAGCCTCCCAAATGCTGAGAATACAAGCGTGTGCCGTCACACTTGGTTTGTAACTTCCATTCTGATATACTATCAGAGCTAATGGTTTAGTCATTTTATTTTCTTTTTAATATGTTTTATTTATGCATTATAGTCTTATATTATAATGCAAATCATGTTGACAGTGATATATATTTTCCTCAAGTTTGGAAATTTTCTATCTGGGAAGTTACTGGAACCATAAAACCATGGGGCAGTTAAAACTTGTAAGTAGTTGCAGTCAGGTTAATTAGTGTAGTGTGGAATTATAAGATCTGTTCTTTCTCAAAGAAGTCCTTATGATTTCTTATAAATCCACTTAAGTCCTTGTTTACTGTTGCAAGAAAGTTAAATCCTCTTCCTTAAATAATTTGACAGTGTTAAGACTATTTAGGTTATAACTGTATTCTTTCTTCTCAATGAATCTAAACCTAAGTTTGAATAGCAATGAAATATGAGACATTTAAAACTGTTAATACTCCTTCCTGAATTTTATTTTAAATAAACAAATGTTTATTTGCTAAGTGAACATTCTGCCTCATCAACTAAAGATGAAACATGGATAGCAAAAGTCATTAACATAATACAAATGTTTGCAAAAGGCCCCTGGAATGCCTAAACTCAAAAAAGTACACTACCAAGAACTTGGAAAGAATCTCAAACTTCAAGGCCAAAGAATCTACTGCATATTAATCTTCTTTATCAAAAAACTTGATTGGGGCACTAAATACAAAAATAAGACTATTGTGCAATAGCAAAAAAAAAAAAAAAAGACTGAGTAGAGAGCATAACATAGTGGAAAGATGCTCCATGCTGTAAGGGGTATCTGGTAGTCTGGTAGTCTTAATTTTGTCACCAATCTGCCTTGAAATCTTTAGCTATGGATGTCAATCCAGGAACATGAATTTTCCTGTTTGTAAAAGGAGAGGTTGAGGTATGTATTTTTCCAGGAATTTTCCATGACAAACAGAATCCAGAGCAGTTTTATGACTTCACCAAGGTGGTAGAGCTCAGAGAAAGGATTTGAAAAACTCCTTCACTTACAACTGGAGCTCTGTCTCCCCAGGGAACTTAATTCTTTTCAGTGAAAGCATGCATGCAGATTCACCCAGCTGTTCCCCTTGAAGAGCACATAGTAAACATGTTCTAACTTTTACAAAGCTTCAAGAGTGACTGTTCTAAACCTCTCTATGTAATTAGAAATTTTGTGATTTTTCTTTGATTTTGTCATCTAGTCTGTAAGCTACATAATTCTGAAACCTTTGTCTTCCTCATGTTAACATTATGAAAATAAGAGAGAATTTAGACAACAGACTCTGCATTTAGGATGAAAAGTCCATTGGCTATGAAGGGAATCTATTATTTCATATTATTGCCCTCAATTTTCCCTGACATATATTTCAAATTTTCTGCTGCTTGCTACTGTCACTGCTAGAATACAAGTGCATTCCTTTCTGCACATGTTCTGTATGTCATCAACCCCAGAGACTGCTGAGAGACTGAGTCAAGAGTTTTCCTGAGGAGATGATAGGGACAGCTGTTTAAGAAGAGATGATGGGCAAGGGGAATAGGTTGCTTAGCATTCCTCAGATATTTCTGGCTCTGTAAATCACAATGCATGATTTATACACAGCCATGCAATTTCTAGGAATTAATGTCTAAGACTCTAAAAATTTACTCCTTTGATATTTACAAATTTCTTTGATTCATTTAGTCTATTATATGCCTAAGTAACAGACCGTATGTAATATAGCCTATGTGTATGAAGTTTGCTGTGTTTTTAAGACACTCACCTATTTCCCACCTATGACATATAATATGTTCAGTGAAAACACAAATTTAAAAAGTCAGCTGTTAAGGGAATAACTGAGAGTACATATGCATGGAAAATAAAGTTCAGTTATTTCAAAAAGAATTTTCAGTTACGTGATCAAACACTGAAAGGAAAAATATACCTATTTAAAACCATCATAATAGCCGGGCGTGGTGGCGCACGCTTGTAATCCCAGCATTCGGGAGGCTGAGACTGGAGGATCCGGGTTCGAGGCCAGCCTCAGCTACCTAGTGAGGCACTCCGCAACTTAGTGAGACTCGGTTTCAAAATAAAGAATAAAAAATAGGGCTGGGGGTGTAGCTCGGAGGTAGAATGCCCCTGAGTTCAATCCCCAGTACGCAAAAAAATTAAAAAATTAAAAAATTTAAAACAATAAAACCATCATAATAAACAATTTTGATATATTAATTTACAAGGACTTCAGGATTAGGTGTATAGTTCAGTGGCAGAATTGTTGTCTATCATGTCTGAGGCAAATTATCCAAGAGAAATAGAGATCTGAGTGGGAAATCAGCTCAAAGACATCACTACAATTGGACACAGAAGTAATACAAAACTTTAGTGCTCTCTTCTGTAGCATTTCATAAGTGACCATTAACCTTTATTGACTATTCTGTTAGTTTTTCTGTTCCTTTCCTTTTATTTTTTTTTTCTCCTCAACAAATTTCTCAAATGCAGTAGGAGTTGTAGCCTTATTAATTTTTTTTTTTTTGTCTCCCAGGCAAGATGCTATTAGGGGTCACTTCCCATGTACGGAGAAAACAGCCTTCATGGATAATAATGATAAAACCTTATGGAATGCAAAAACAACCAAAATATGTATTCTCGGATGACTGCATTAGGGCCAAGTCAATATTAGTCCCACTTCACCCACGCACCACATAGTCTAAAAATGCTGTCAGACTGATAAGAATTTCCTGATTTACTCTTTTCTCCAATAGAAAATATAGGTCATCAAAATAAACTCCTGACAGTAAAAGAACAGTAGTTACACTGTCAAGTCTCTTTATTTCACTAGCCAGTAATTGTCAAATAGTCTCTTTATTCATCAAAAATAAAAAGAAAGAAATTTGAACAAGCCATTAGTAAAAGCAACATGAAAATTTCCAAGTATACCTCTCAACTAAATTCTTATGGTCAACTTAGTTAGACATCTATGTAAGCAATGTCTACAAAAGTTCAAAATATACTAGAAGTTGATCATTATTAAACTCATAAAAGCAGACAATTTATTATTTTTATTTTGTTGATAGTTTTAGTAAAAGAATGGAATTGGGGGACTGAGACGCAGGATTACTGTAAAAGTGAGATTAAAGTACTTTGATTCATTTATTTTTGAAAATTAACTTTTATGATTGGTAATTTGTAATTTTTCTAATACCTAATTCTATTTTTAGCTCAAAAATAGTATATAATACTAATCCCCATCAAATGGAATTAAGTTCATTCACAACTCTAAGAAAAACTACCTTATTCGCAACTTCTAGTTTCTATTTCTTTTAATGGGGGGAATTATCCTTCTGAACATTAAGTAAAGTTTTAGTCTGTTGCTTATCCACATTCCAACTGATAATTGAAGACCTTTACAGTCTCAAAGATGGAGGACAAGGTTCTTCACCCTGGATTCAGTGTAATAATATCCAGGGTCTCTTTAAATAATATGCCTAATATGAACCTGCATGGTCTTCTCCATTATGTCTATTTTGTATACACTAAAGAAAGACAAACAGCTCAACCAAAATGTCTTAATATGTCACTCTTTATCACACATTATAAAAATGCTTTCCCATCCTCCTCTTCAGCTTTGAAATGCTGAAGCTGCTGAATATTTAAAAATAAATAAATAAAAGCAAGACTATAAGGCCCCTTCCTTGTTTGCCCTATCTGGTCCTAGTTAAGTTGTTACTGTTTAGTAGATGAATCTGTGGCATGTACCCTTCCAGAATCTGCTGCATTTCAGAGCCCTTAATTTTTAGACAGAAAGTTATGGTTTCTTTTCAAAAAGTAGTACTATATATCTAGGAAAGGGACAGATAGGGAAAACATACAAATTCAAAGGTCAGATTAATTAAAGGGTCAAATAATTAGGGCGACAATAAAACGTTATGGTTCCTAAGAAACAAAGAAAGTGAGATAGAGAGAGAAAATCAATCAATTCTGTGGATGATAATTCCCTAACTATATCTAGTTGTGTTTTTTTAAGACATGAATCCCCACAATCTAAAGAGGTCCCTATTTTTGTCCCTTTCCACACACATATTTTTTAATATAGTGCTGAATAAACTGTGACACACTTGTTGGGTTCAGTAAGTAGTATCCAAGGGCACTTAGTGTCTAATTCCCCAGTGCCCTAAAATGGGTTTCTCCTTTGTAAAGTAACTGTATCATCTCCTAATTCCAAGTCCCTTTTTAAGGACATTCTTAGTCTCTTGGCACGGTGGAAACACAGCTAGCTTCCAGAGATTCCAGGCTACCTCCTGAATGGGGAGCACATGGATGCACAGACAGAAGGAACATTTACTATAACAAGCTCTATGCTTTGACGGGATTAGAAAGCTAATAGAGAACCTCCGCATTCCTGTCGTCTAAGTCCCAGTCATGCAGAGAAAGACTCTACGGAAAAGTTCTCGAAACACTGAATATATGTTACATCAGACCCATAATCTACCCTAAAAGTCTCAGAAAGGCCATTTCCTGAGCTCATGGCTCAGGTGGCATCGGCTACCCCGTGACATACTTCATTCACTTAATCCACAAAGCCCTGCGACGCTCTACCTTTCCAAAGAAACAAAATATTTGGTTCAAGGGAAGTTTACTCACATAGTCCTAAGATAGATGCCCTTGGTGAGCTTCAGAGAACTGAGTCCTAAGAGTCAGGGTGGCTAAGAGGGACAGCCTCTAAGCTCCGGTGACCACAGCTCAATGAAGCCCCCAGCCAGGTTCTGTCTCGCATCCCTCCCTTACACCCCGACGTTCTTCCCTTCCCAAAGCCTCTTCTCTCTGTCTGTCTCTCTCTCTTCAGATGGCTTTAAGCTCTAGAGCGCTTCCGCTGGTCCCAGAGCATCCTCTGCGACACCCGTCCCGCGGGATGTCGCCGGAGCCCCAGACCGATACTCTCGATGCCCCTCGCCCCCGCCCCCGGCAGGCTGCCCGGTCGGTGACTCACCTGCTGGCCAGGTTGGGGCGCCGGATGATAGTAGGCTGTGGGGCAGGTTGCAGCTGCCACAGGGTTGGGCAGATACTGGGGCGCTCCATACGGCTGGGGGTGATACATCACCTCCGCACAACTCATGGCAGCATGGGCAGCGGCGGCCCCCGAGTTGCCGCCGCGGCTCTACGCGCTGGCGCGAGGGGCACCGCTACAGCGGCCGCCACTGCCGCCTCTGTCGCTGCTCCAGCTGCTACTGCGGCGAAGGCGGGTCCTCGGCGGCCTTGGGCTCCGCGCCGGGCGCGAGCTCGGGAGGGGGTGGCAATCAGCGGCGGCCCATGCGCGGGCACCTTCATTTTCAGCCCCTCCGGTGCCCCCTTGTCCGCGTTTATATAGCGGCTCCGGGACGCAGCTGCCCGCCCTGCGACCCGAGCATGACAGCGCTCGGCTCTGGAGCGGGCAGCGGCGCTCACTGCAGCGCTAGCCGCAGTAGCCGCAGCCCCGGTCCGGGTGGGGCAGCCTTGGGGAGCCGGGACACTGGTTTGCGTATACACAATGCACGCCCGGAGCTCGTCCTATCACCGGCGCGGGCAGCTGGAGGAGGACTGGGAGGCGGGGGCAGAGAGAGGGGGAATGCTAGGGAGGAGGGGGTACATTTTGCCTTCCCGGGCTCTAAGGCTGGCTTTGCAAAGTTCCTCTAACTCGGTTTGAGGCGGGCGGGTCGCCCAGCAGGGGGACCCTGGGGAGGGCTGGCTGCGGATTGGAGCAAAGTTTGCAGCCCTCTCCGCCTCCCGGCACGGGATGCTGGTGGGAAGGGAATGGTATGCGGGAGGCTAGGCGCCCTCAGACTCCGCGGGTTCCCACCCTGTCTGGGTCACCTGGCTGCCTGGGCCAGGGCTTCCCAACTCCAGGGGACTTTTACAGAGAGCATCAATTCAGACACTAGAATCAAACGAAGGTCAAGGGTACAAACAGCAGATGCAAAATAAACGGGGATTCACTCCTATATTAAAAATAACCTGGAGTGAAAGTTAAAAGTTATTGCAAGTGCGCACACGCCAAGAATGCAACTGAGTTTTCTACAAGCAATCTCCGCTTTCAATTTACACCTTCATGGTATGACATTTTTGTGGGATATGAACCTTTTCTGGCTCTTACCACCTGGTTTCCATAGAGCTGTGGGGGAAAAAAAATGATCAAACCTATTCAGCTACTATTTAAAGGTGTATTGAATTGGAAGTGGCTTATAATCCTCTCCAAAATAGAAAAAAGAAAAAACTTTGTGGAATTATAATTGTTTTTCAATATAATCAGAAAAGAATTACACTTATCTTACAAATGAACCACTATAGCTCTGACCTTTACCTTTTTTAATGACAAAGGACAATCTATTTTGTCTGTCCTTAGAAGGAAAGTTAGTTTGAATGTCAAGGCCACTGACTGTTATGGAATGAGTTGTGTTCCCCCAAAAGTTCATAGGTTGGGGCCCTATCCCCTGGGGCCCTATCCCCCAATATGACTATATTGGGTGATAGGCTGTTAAGGAAATATTTGAAGCGTTTTAGTGGGGGTTAATTGGATAGGACCAGTGTCCCTACAAGAAAAGGAAGACACTCCAGAGCTCTCTCTCTCTGCACTAGGACAGAGCAAAGTTCATGTGAAAGCCAATAAAAAGACAGCTGTCTATAAACAGAAAGAAGTCTCATCGGAAGCCGGCACTAACTGGACCCAGGTTTTGGACTTCTTGCTTCCAGACCTGTAAGAAAATAAGTTGTGTGTCTTAAGCCACCCAATCTGTGATATTTTGTTATTCCAGCCCTAACAGACTGATAAAGATGTCCAGTTTTAATATATTGTTAATCTTGCTATAAATGTATGTATGCATAACTATATAGACACATACACACGTATAAACATGTACACTTATACACATACATACATACATAAACTATTGTAATTGAGTAGCAAAATTTTGCTGCCCCATGAAATCTATGCACTCATTCATTCTATCATCCCTTGATTATTGAATGATATTTATTAAGGGCTTACACTGTATGGAGTTTAAATTATGCTCTTTGTAGTGGTGGAGTGTTCTTATCAAAAAGATAAATAAAAATTTACTCTAAATGTTTATTGCTACCCTTTCCCACAGTGACTGCTCTTGGTTAGACTCCTTTCTGTGTTCCAGAGTCATCTATTCAGCTTCTTCCTGCGCACAGCTCCACATAGGTATTCCATAAGGACCTCAACCCTAATAGCATTAATCTCAACCTCTCTATCCTGGTTCTCCTCTTTTCATGTCCATCTCGGATACTAAAACTCCCACCTACCAGTCACCCCAGCTACACATCTCAGAATCTTCTCCTCACAATCCCTACATCTGGTCTTGGAGTCCAGTCTATCCCAAATTTTGAATTTCTACTGGCACTCTCCTCTCCTTTCCTTATCTCTGTTGCTATAATCTGTAGCTCTCAGCATCTCTCACCCAGACTCCCACAAGAGGCTCCTTGCTCATTTTCAGGCCCCATACTGAACCATCTTCTGATCTATTCTTTATCTTCTTATACTTAAATGATCCAACCACTGCAAATCCAACAGAGTCATGAGGTTTTGTCCCTCTTTTAAACATTTGTATTGTAGTTACACAAGGTTGGCTGGCCCAACTCTTCAACCTTCCAGTTCTAGCCCCTGCCTATGTGATTATCTCCTGCATTCATGAACCGTCAGAATTGAGATTTCCCATTCTAGGATGGATCTGCGGCATCTTCTACCACCATGTCTTTTTGTAGGTGTGAGGAACCTCTGCAGCAACAGCCCACCCCATCTTCACTTGCTAATTCTTTTTTCTTCTTCAAGAAATCATCATTTAAAACATCCAGTGAAGACCAGCATTCATGTCCCTATTCTCAGCAACTCCAGGACTTCATGGACACTTCTCTCATCATGTTAATAATCAACTACTTGATCTGAAATTGCCTATGTGCTTGTCTCCTCACATGGCAATGACTGAGAACAGGAACTATAATTTTTGTCTCTGAATCTCAATCATATAATGTTTGTCTTCATAAAAATTCATCAAACAAAATATAAAAAGGGGAAAAATAAAAACTCTTAAAATAATGTATAAATTCATTAGGGATCCAATCACGTAAGAAAAAGGTTAAAGTGTGGACTCACACTCTGTTTCAGGTTTTCTTTCATACAAGAGAATGAGAAAATGAGAAATTCCTCATGATGTGAGAAAATTCCAGACTCAAACTGTATAGTAACTGAATTAGGTCATGATGCTAATTTGTAAGGACAGACTTTCCTCAATACCAGACCTCCTGTCCAAATACTAATACCATCAACTTTTTCTTTAAATAATTTAATATATCATAGTTAATTATTTTTGTGCAGTGATGTATTTAATGTCTCTGTCTCCCTTCTTCAGACTGTTGCAGAGGACATTTGTGTTTCATTCACCCCTGTATTTTACATTAAGAGAAGGTCAGTATATATTTGTTAACTGAACAACCAACACTAGGTTAATCTATCTATATCTCAAATTGTGGTACCTTCCCTGTGCCTTAACGTGTTTATTTTATGACAAAGATGTACTTACTTACTAAAAAATGAACACAAATGTCTAGAAGTATTTGGCAAAATCTTTCTACAATGTAATATCTTTAGTTGCAGATCCATATATTTCTGCATTTTTACTGATAGAGGAAAAAATTCTACCCAGAATTAGAATATAGGAAAATCATGGACAAGATAAAAGAGATACAATAACTTTCCAAAGGCTGAAATCTTAGTCATTAATAAAAATTAGGATAATTCCTGTTAAGGAGAGCTTTGTTGGAGTTCAGGTAGGAGAGGAGATGTACCTGCCTTGTCCGGGGTAGATGTTTACAGTTTCAGAATGAAAAAAAAAATTAAAAGTATCATCTAGTTTAAAACATTTTGTTTCCTGTATAAACAAATTTATGGCCTGATTAAAGTCTCATAGGAGACTGGTGGTAGAACTAAAACTAAAGTTCCATGTCTCCTGTAGTTTTGGTTAAATTTTCTTTCTATTGTCCCATAATAAGGATGTATGAATAGCCAAATATGTGTGTTTACATGCATATAAACATTATAGGTGTGTGTATATATTCATTGATGCAAGCACATGCATGTAGGCACACACACACACATGAAAGAAGCTCTCTATTAGATTATCCTTTGTTCAGCTTGGAAAGAGGGTGGTGCAGGCCAGTTGCTTTTAGCAGTAGTGAGTCACCCAGATCAGAGGATGCAATCTGACCACTGGTGCACTTATTGTCAGTATCACGTACAGGCATCCCAATTATTTGGAAAAAACAGCCATGGAATGGAACCGTATTATATGAAAGTCTGGACTATTGTTCCTTAAAATTCACCCTCATATTTTCTCCTCTTCCTTCAGATTTACTCCCTGTGTCTTCTGGACCCAATCCTACCTATTCAATGTTTGTCTTCCTAATTTTTAAGATCCCAGACACTCATGCTAGCAAAGTATCCATATGACCCTAAGTATTCCTAAATCTTCTGATTCAGGGGTTTACAATCCTACGTTTTAGGCTCCACCTGTAAAATTTCCCAGTTGTTTCCAAATTTTCCAGCTGGGATGTAGTGAGGTGAAACCCTAAATTGTTTTATTTGGAAGGATAACTCAAGGTGGATTTTCCCAATATCTCTTGGAATAAATTAGGGTTAAAAAGTGGGGGAAATTTTTCTTGAGTGATGACAGCCAGACTTGTGTTTAACTTGGGGTCCCACCATAAGAAAACATACAGGACCTGTAATACATGCATGTGGCTATAAACCTATGTATTTAAATCCCCTCCCCACCTGTCGTAGCCACCAAAGAGCTGACTTTGGGGCAGCTCTTTGATTTCAGTTGGACCCATCAATAATCCAGGCTGATCTAAGAGTCATGACTGAGGAAATAGGTGTATATCATTTATACAGAGAATCCCCAGGTCTTGAATATAGAAATATGCTTGTTTTAGGCAGAATAGTGACTGCTCCCATCATGAAAGGTATCTACACTCCAATCCCTGGATCCTATAAATATATTATCATGCACAGAACAGGAGAGTTAAGGTTATAGATGGAAATAAGACTGCTATTGGGTGGACTTAAAGATAGGAAGATATCCTGATTATCTGGTTGGTTCAAGGTAATAACAAGGGACTTTAGTAAAAGGAGACAGGGGACAGAGGACTTGATATCATGTTGATGCAAAATAAGAAAGAAAAAGAAAGAGTTTGCAGGCCATTGCTGACTATGAAGCTATAAGGGAGCCTTCTAAAGCTGGACAAAGAAAGACACTGGGCTTCCCAGAGCCTCCAGAGGGAAAATAGCCTTACTGACATTGGTGCCAAGCAGAAGTTTTAACTTCTGATAAGGCATAAATGTAAGATAATAATGTGCAATGATAAAGTCACTATGTCTGAGTTAACTGATTACAATAAATAGAAAATGATACAATTGTTTCATGAGGCAGGGGTTACCAGAAAAGAAGATTCTGGATGAGCAAATCCTCTGTGCACTCCATTTTTTCCTGTGAGGAGATGTACAATGGAAAGATGGCTAGTGAGGGAGACTGACAAGCTCAGAGGCCAGGGAGGGATTCTGAATGCCTAGATCTAAAAGTGGTACCAGTAGGGTAGAAATAAAAACAGAAATTTAAAATTTACAGGTAAATAAGGCCTTTGTATTTAGTTGTCCCTCATCTCACCTGCTTTGAGTGGTCCTCCTCAATGCCCAGCAACTTCACTGTTTCTCTAACATACTCATGTCCTCTTGAATTTATTGTATCCTGCCTCGTCCATCATTCTCAAATCCTTCTCATTCATTTTTGTATATTTTCACTCTTTCCATTATACTAATCTGCCCTATCTCACTACCAAAACTTAGCAAGGTCATCAAATTTTGACAAATTCAAAGTTCATGATTTCAACCTCATTCTATTTGATGCTTCATAAACTTAAGAAAGATTCATTTCTCCTTGAATTTCTTCTTTTCTTGGCATATGTTCATGGCATTTTACTGTCTTTTTTTTATTACAGTACTTGGGATTGAACTCAGGGGCATTCTACCTCCGAGCTATACTCCTAGCCCTATTTTTCATTCTTTATTTTGAAACAGGGTCTCACTAAGTTGCAGAGTGCCTCACTAGGTAGCTGAGGCTGGTCTCGAACCTAGATCCTCTGGTCTCAGCCTCCCAAATGCTGAGATTACAACTGTGTGCCACCACACCCAGTGCATTTTCCTGTATGTGTTTTTTTTTTACACTTTGACATGTTTCCTCTGCTAACTCCTCCTCTACTAAACCTTAAATACTGAGTTTCTTAGTGCTTGATCCTTTTTCATCTTACTCTATATTCTCATCCTAAGAGATCTCATGCATCTTTAACTTGCCTCTATCTGCAAATAACTTACAAAATTGGTCATCAAGACAAAGTGTTCCTAGAGTCCGTCATTTGTAGTAGAAAGATGTATCTCTACTTGAGGTTTCTAAAATCAATAAATAAAGCAAATTAAACTGTGTGGCCCAACTTATTGTTTTGTTTTACTTTATTTCATATGCTTATTTTATATTTTACTTCTGATAACTATTAAAATTTTCCAATACTCAATAATAAACTAGATACATATTTACGGTATCTCAATAAGGTTGACACAGACTATTTGACTTCCAGCATTAAAAAGATTGTCTTTGGCCAGGTGTGGTGGCGCATGCTTGTAATCCCAGCATTTGGGAGGCTGAGACCGGAGGATCCGGATTTGAGGCCAGCCTCAGCTACCTAGTGAGGCACTCTGCAACTTAGTGAGACCCTGTTTCAAAATAAGGAGTAAAAAATAGGGCTGGGGGTATATCTCAGAGGTAGAATGCCCCTGAGTTCAATCCCCAGTACCACAAAAAAAAATATAAATAAATAAAAAAAGACTGTCTTTTGGGGGTGGGGGATGATCACTACTTCATATTTAGGATCTATGTCTTTAAAAAAACAAAAGGTATTCATTATGCCTGTGCTAAAATTTCATTGAGATAGACAAGATACTCACTTAATGTAGGAGAAGCATGGGGTAATTTCAAACAATTCAAAGAGTGATGGATTCATATCTACCATTATCCTGTGTCCGTTGAGTTGAGTGGTGAATACATTGCTTCTTATCATAAATTCTATGTCCCTATCTAAATGGAGATAGTAATATTAACAAGCTTCTGTGCAAATTAAGAAATAATGCAGATAAAAATCATGGGGTGGAATCTGATCCATGTTGAAATATTAATGTATTTTCCTGTAACAGAAGCTTGAAAAATTGTGGAATAGACAAAAATCTAGAAAAAAAAAAAAACTAACAACTTTTTTATAACATAACTTGGGAATCTTTTTAAGAGTTCTGATCTCAATATTCACAAGCCAACCATCAAGTCATGTGAATTCAAAAATATTCTAGGATTAGGATATGAGAGACTTAGAATGGTACAAGCCTATTACGAATTGTTTTATTCTTTCCCCCTGGTAAGTTTTAATATGTAAACATGTATAGTTTCAAAAGTACCCATGCAAATATTTCTTAGACAGAGCTTCTTGCAGAGATTTTATTTGTACTCTGACGCAAGGTGGTATTTTTTTCTTCTAGTGGTTTTTAACAGGTAGTAAAATGGTTCTCTTATAAACTGTTCTTACTGTTATCACTAGAATGCGAAGTGCTTAATTATAAGTTGAAGACCTCTTTAAAGATCCTGAAGCTAGGATTTCACATATAACAATGAATAATGAGGTTATTTTAATCCGCATACTTTGATTTGTTTACTGAAAAGTGAGACTTTAAATACTTCTGGTTGACAGTACCTACTTTACACAGTACCTGACTGGCTGGGAGCCCAGCCAGTTTGATTTATCAGCGTAATATATTCCTGAGACAGAAAGCATGCTCTCTCCTTTGAGTGTTTTTTTTTCTTATTTTGCTTTTGTAATTTTCATTAGATTTATAGGATTTCATAGCCCTTCTGATCTAATACATTTTATAGATAATTAATACTAGAGGAATTCAAGGTGGGAATAATTAAGTGAAAGGAAAAGATTTCAAGACACTACTTAGCCTGTGTATTAAAGTCAGCAAATAATAAGATGATGTAAAAAGTATAATAATAAATAAAAAAATAAGATGATGTATATGTAAATTTACCTGATTGGATCATTCTCCATTGTATATATGTATCATAACATTACATTATGCCCCTTAAATGCATACAATTATTTAACAATTAAAATGAAATATTTTCAAAATTTCATATTAGTCTAACAAATGTTCAGAAATCATTTATCCATGTGCTATTAAAATTATTAATAGATATCAGGAAAGAAAAGATACTAAACTGTGTAATAGAGTCATTTATCCTCATGGAAGATAATGACAGACCATTAGTTCAATGTGTACCTTGAGTTTCTTGTTTGTTTCTTTGTTTGTCCTCCTGGCTGTAATGACAGATCTAGGCTAATTCAACTACATTCTCTCTGTCAGCCTTTGACAAGTGAAATGCATTCACATGAAGTCTGGCCTGGGTATGAGTACAGTTCCGTCTATGAAATGGAACAAAGCTAAGTAGGCCAGGGAGGATTAAACCCTTGATCTTGGCATCATTAGCACTGTGTTCTAACCCACCAGACTAACTAGCCACAGACAAAGACCAATTGGACTAATAAATCACAGCAACTAGAAGGATCTGGTTTGCATTTATTTCCCATTTTTAATGCATTAGTTTTATAATTTGATTTAAATATTTTAGAATAAATAAAGCCAAAGGTCCCTGCTGCTGTCATTCAGAAGAGAGAAAGCAGAGAGTCAAAGCTGTCCCATGCGAATTCCCAAGAAGCACTAGCCACAAAGTGGCACAAGGAACTGGGCTCTTATTTTGCATAAGAAGTGCTGGCCAAGAACACTGACAGAAAAATCACAATTCTTATATATAATTTCCATTTAATGAGCACAAAACAGGCTTTGTATTTAAGGAAATCTTTATTGAACTACTTTGAGAGCCACTTTTATGAAAAAGAAAAATTACTTCTCAATTGTTGGGGCTTCCAAATTGTCATGATTTGTGTTTGATCCAAAAATGAGGTATGCCACATGTATCTTCAAATGCTAAAAGTAATTTAGTGTTATCCCAGCTACCCACTTCTTTCTCATTATATAAGTAGGTCACTGAAGAGGATGTCTTAACATCACTGTCCCTGTGCCTTTAGGTGCCTGGAATATATTCAAAATCTCACCTACTTCCAAAGGCCCATTAAAGCAGTGCCTCATTTAGGCAACATATCGTAGCAAACTGAAAATTGACTTCCTTAATACTATTATAATTGGAATTGCTTGCATCTTACATTTGGAGACTTGATTGTATGCATTTAGTATTATTGCTCTTTAGGTAGCTCTGATCACATCAATTATGATAATTACTTCCCTTAGGAAAATATAAATTCCATGAAGGAAAGGCAGAGTTCATTGGTGACTCAGAACCAAAGGGAGGTTTGGAGTATAAACCTGTTAGGCTTGATTTTAATTCAACAGTTGTGTCTGTGATCTGTAAATGCGGTGTACTTGTTAGTCTATAAATAATCCTTCTTTGGTCTCTTTCAGCCAAATAAGATGAACACAGGTGCTGAGCATTTTTTATGTTAGTCTTACACAGGAAATATACCTTTTATTATTTTTAGTCTAGAACTAGAATTTCAGAAGGTACATATTACCTCCAGCAACTATAAATGATAGCAGCTCATCCTCCCTATGTTAGTATCTTGAGAACTTGCAAAATCAAGTTCATCCTGGTGGTTTAGTGAGGGGAAGAATTCCTAAGATCATCTATTCATAACATAAGCCTGATAAGGGTAAAGGAATAAGGTAGCAGTAATAACACTGATAATGATAACAATCATAATTAGCCTCTAAAGGGGCTACAATAATCTCACAGATTTTAAGTGTTCTGTGTTTATTAACTCATTTACTCCTCACAGCATCACGTGAGATAAGAGCAATAATTATCTCCATTATACAGATTAGGAAATTGAGGCACCATGTGTTTAAGAGATTTGCTCACAGTAGCTACCCAGACATTGTTTCCATAGTCTAGCTCTTACCCAGTGTACATTCTCTACTTCAAAGTGGAGGAGGTGCTGAGGGAAGTCTATGTATAATGTAGTCAGTCTTAGATAATTTTACCCATTGTGTAAGTGTGTGTGTGTGTGTGTGTGTGTGTGTGTGTGTGTGTGTTACTGGAACTGAACTCAGGGACTCTTCCAACTCTGAACTATGTCCCAGTCATTTTTAAATTTTGAAATAGGGTCTCACTAAATTACCTTGCCCTGGCCTCAAACCTGTAATCCTTCTGTCTTGGCCTCCAGGTGTGCAACACTAAACCTGAATAATTTTCACCCATTTAATAGTAATCCACAAACTGTCCTCTACAACTTCTCATAGCTGATCAGAGAACATCTGTAAAGTTTAGAGACCATTTAAGCAATCTTTACCAAGGGATGAAGCCATCATTGTTAGTATTCTACATGCACCACTTTTTAAAAATCTTGAGAGCCTATACTATTTGTAATCTCTGTACTACTTGGGAGGCTGAGACAGGAGGATAGCAGGTTCAAAGCTAGCCTCAGCAAGTTATCAAGATATTCTGAAACCTAATGAGACCCTGTTTCAAAATAAAAAAGAAAATAGGGCTGGGAGTATAACTCTGAGATAAAATGGCCCTGGGTTCAATCCCCAGCACCATTAAAAAAATAATCATGAGGAGACAGGGACTACAAGAATAAACAGACCAAGAAAGATAAAACAGTATTTTTACTACCTTAAACAATTGCCCAATTCTCTTACTTATAGTATCCAATATAAATATAAATTTGGTTATTTCTTAAAAATGAGTAACTAGAATAACGGCCTATCTGCTGCCAACTTTGCAGAATTAAAATTAAACCTCATAAATTCTCAAGGACTAAACTGTTTGTTTATCCTTTCCTTGGAAGCACACTATGTTCCCTATGGATAATAACAAATACATTTTTAAAAATCCCTAAAAGTAATTTCTAAGCATTTGATAATCAGGTCATGACATTATCAACTTCAATATGCTGAGAATAGGAGAAACTTGATGTGAACAGATGGGAGAGATACAGAAATGTAGGAACTATTCTTAAGCAATGTGAGATGCAATATCAAATATTAATCGTTACTTAAACTCAGGAAATGTGCAAAAATTAGTCATTAGCTAGAGCATTTCTACTCAAAGTGTGGTCTCTTATCTAGCAGATTGTAGTCTTCTGGGTTAGAAGTAAATAATCTCAGGCCCCAGCCCCAATTTGCTGAATTTGAACCTGAATTTGATAAAATCCTACAGGTGATTCCTATGCACATTAAATAATCCAGGTGTGGTGGCACAAGCCTATAATCCCAGTACCTGGGAGGCTGAGACAGGAGGATGGCAGGTTGGAAACCAATCTCAGATACTTAGTGAGACCCTGTTTCAACACAAAAAATAAAGGGCTGGAGGTATAGTCCCAAGTACCAAAAGAAAAAGAAAATAACTGAACTCCAATATATCTTTATATCCAATAACAAATCTTTCTTGTTAATTTATACACCATGGTCACTTGATAAAGATAGACTAATGATGGTATATTTATAGTTATGAAATATTATAAAATGCTTTCTCAGGAACTTATTAATAGCCTTATCCTGCCTATGAGAAATTCAGAAACTGTGCATGTTTTTCATGATAAGTTGTTGCTAGGAGAGAAACTATCATGAAGTCAGATGCATAAAGGTGGTCATTTAAACCTAGATCTCCTAAATCCAAGTTCAGTACCTTTCCAATTTATGAGCAAACTGTCTGCAGTTTCCAGAATATTTTCAAGATGTGTCCCAGAAATGTTCAAGAGTTGACATTCATTATTATTCTAAGACCTAGCTTATTTCCCATTACAGCATCCTGTCTTCTGGAATGTGATTTTAGTAAAGTACAAGTCAACTCAGTCACCTCATGACTTCCTGAACATTTTTGGGTGAATTTAATGGTTTTACATTAAACATTTCAGGGTTTTTTGCTTCTCTTCCTGCCTGAAATGCTGGAAGCCTATTTGGGGTTGGAGGAGAGTGCCTGTGTGAAACTGTAACAAGCAGGAGAAACCACAGGTGTCTTAGTCCTGACACCCCACCTAACCATCTTTATTCTTCTTCCAGACCATGGCGGCACTCTTGGGAAGCTGCTGATTCTCAGCATGCCAGACAGAGAAGAGGGACATGTGTTCTGTTCTTTCGGATTCCACTTAGGACTGGCTTCTATTGCTCCTAGGGTGATAATGGGAGAGGGGCTGAAGGTTGGATGAGGCACAGGAAGCACCTCCTGAGCTTTTTCCAGTGACCAACTCTATAGTTTCCTCTGTAACTCCTCCCTATTTCATCTGGCCCAGAGAGTTCTTATCTCTTCAAAGGCAAGAAAAACTCGCTCTTCAGGTACTCTAGTGTGGCTTTTTTTTAATAGCTTAGAAGACAGGAATTTGATGTTTTCCTTCTCTAGTTTCTACAGTTGCCTCTCTGCCTTGAGGCAATGCCTGCCTAAAGTCTAGTGGCCTCAGTAGAGGAGAGGTGACAGGCTAAAGTGGAATGAGGAATGCAGAGCATTGGTTAATACTTTAAGATATTTTCCTTCCCAATGCCCTGTATTCTCACAAGATAATATGAAAGTCCAGAGAAAATGAACTCTCTAGAGAATAAATCATAGGAAATCAGGCTCAGGTGAATCTATCTGACAGTACATGAGATACAGAATTTCATTCTTAGTACCATTCTTTACCTGTCAATGACAACTTAAAAGAAACAAAATCACAATGGTAAGCTATCTTGAAATAAATTTCATATGAGGCCTGATTACATGAATTATGATTATTCAGCCTAGAAAAAATAGAGACTGGAGGGAAATAACTAAATATTGAGCATCTATCATATCACATGGAAAAGTGATTATTGTTATTAGTATTGCTATTGTTTGCTTTAATGGTAGAACAAGAATAGATTATGTTTAAGAAGTCAAACTTCAGTTCTAATTACCGCTGCCATTTTCCTTTTACTTTTGGATAGAGCAATGTTATAGAAGTGTCCCAAATCCTGAAATATCACTGAAGGAAAAAAAACCCAAAACACTAGGACAGGAAGGTAAGATTATTAAACAAGCTTTAAGTATGAAGAGAAAACAAAATTTAAATTATGCAGGGCCATTCACTATTATTTTGTGGTTTATATGTTATCAAAGCATAGCTTCTCTTATCTTCAATTATTTAATAAGGAAGACTCCCCAAGACAGAATGTTCATAAATGGACTGATTTCTCATGCAGAAGTGCTTGCACTTTCATGGAAATTGTCAAGCAATAAAGATCACATACCTTTATTAATTAATTAATTATTTATTTATTTTGGTACTGGGATTGAACTCAGGGGCGTTTTACCTCTGAGCTACATACCCAGTCCTACTTTATTTTTTTTATTTTGAAACAGGGTCTTGCTAAATTGCTGAGGCTAGATTTGAACCTAAAATTCTCCTGTCTCCACTTCCCAAGTTACAAGCATGCACCACCATGCCCAGCTTATTTTTGCTAAATCAATGTACTCATGAACTTGTTTAGAAATTTATTACCCATATATAGATATGGATATAGTCACTGAGTATACACATAGTGTATACTATGTGCTGGTTATTCGATTATGCCCTTGGAGAAAAAGTGGTAGACCATATGAGCATAGCTTCTCAACATGGGCTAGTAGTATTTTTGTTGTTGTTGTTTTGGGTTTTGTTTGTTGGTTAGTTTAATTTTTTCTATTTTAGTGATACTGAGGATTTAATCCATGGACATTTTTACTTCTCAACTATACCCCCAGCCCTATTTTTATTTTGAAACAGGGACTCCTAAGTTTCTGAGGCTGACCTTGAACCTTTAATCCAACTGTCTCAGCCTCACAAATACTGGGATTACAGGTGTGTGCCACCAAGCCTGGCTGGGGTAATAGATTTTTTTTTTTTTTTTGCAGTACTGGGGATTGAACTCAGGGGTGTTCTACCCTGAGCTATACCCCCATCCCTATTTTTTATTGTTTATTTTGAAACTGGGTCTCACTAAGTTGCGGAGGGCCTCACTAGGTAGCTGAGGCTGGCCGAGAACCCAGATCCTCCGGTCTCAGCCTCCCAAATCCTGGGATTACAAGCGTGTACCACCACGCCTGACTTGGGCTAGTAGTTTTGACTAAGTAATTCCTATATTCATTTCTGATTCTAAGACTTTTAGGGTCAACCCAACAAATTAGTAGTATATTGCCACCCCTATGTCCTACTACAGTGAAACTCTTATCCTCATTTTTTTCTATGCACATAAGAGTGTGTGTATGCATATTTATGCATTTATGTGTTTAAACAGACATGCTCTCCATTTCTGATTATTTGCCTAACAATTGTCAGGAACTGTAAAAAATCTGCGACTTATATTCTTCTCCCAAGCTAGCAAATTAGCTTGCCCTAGTTTCACAGATACCAGCAAAAGGAAAGAATCCTGCATCCAAAATAAAAGACTCTTTATTACATATAGCAACAGCCAGGGCCCAAACAGCAGCATTTGCACTGGTGGCCTGAGTCCGGATTCCTACAAGAGTGTGTGGTGAGGGCCAGGTGACACCTGCATGTGCAGTGGCTTCATGACAGGAGAAGAATCTCAAGCTTAGTAAACCCTGATCTTTTAGAGTGGGCTGCAAACAAGCCTGCCCAAACACTGTTTCAGAGGAAGACACACACACACACACACACACACACACACACACACACACACACACACACATATATATTTTTTTAAATAAGGGACAGCAAACAAACCTGTTCCTTGCTGTGAAAGGAGACACAATATTCCAGGGTTGTTCTCTGCACAAACCTGAAAACTGTCTGGAAAGAAGAACAAAAAGCCATGAGTGCTTTTGCTCACAAGACATGTAGGAATACTGGAGAGCTACAGAGAGCTGACTTGCAACGATGCCCACTAGATTTCAAGCTAACGCGGACCATATCTTTTCATCACCACACCTTCAATTCCTCACACAAGGCCCAATGAGCAGTAAAAAGGTCTAACACTTACTGAGGCCATATCATAGGCCAAGACTTTTTAACATTGTATGTATTAACTAATTCTAACTGATACAAGACAGCTACAAATAGTATGTGATTTTACATGTGAGGAAATTAAAGCAAAAAGATTTTGAAACTCATTATAGCCATAGAGTCAATAAATGGTGGACCTATGCATGCATTTTTTAAAGAAGTAAATTGAATGAATAGGTGTATTAATAATCATAAACAGAAAGGAAATATCTGTGATTTTACCTATCAAGTATGTATCAAGTGACATTTACAAGTTTGCACACAATGCTGTTCTGTCCCCAAAAGTCACATACCACAAAAACAGACTGAAATCAGAGTCTAAAGCATATTGTTATATTATCTATTGATTTCTGCAACTGCGATCTGCTCATGGACTACAAAAAAATCTGTAAAATGTCTAATTGAGCTCTACTGTGTAGGTTTAGTTTGCCTAACTTGGTCAAATTTCATTGTAAAAGACAAATTCTATCTGAAAAATATGAGAATTTATTTCATACTGATTGTTCTTAGTGGTATGTTCATTGGCAGAACATTAGAAACGAGGAGAATTGCTCTGCTTTATTAGCTGTGGAATAAATGTACAATGGAAAAAACTAGCTCATGACCAAAACAGAAAGAAATCATTTCTGTACTATGTAGCTGTCCCTGGACTTGATAGGATTATAGCTACACAAAGTACACACTGCCTTATGTCCTATTTTTCTTTGTTTTTCAAATAATGAAATCTGGAGTTTTAGAATTTCTGTTCTCCCTCCTCACAGAATGATCTGTTTTTCTCTGTTTATAAGTGTAAAGTGTCATGCACTTGGGTAGAAGGAGACTCAAAAATATTGATTACTGCATATGTAGTTGCTATATGAGAGAGAGAGAGAGAGAGAGAGAGAGAGAGAGAGAGAGAGAGAGAAGAAGAAGAAGAAGAAGAAGAAGAAGAAGAAGAAGAAGAAGAAGAAGAAGAAGAGAAGAAGAGGAGGAGGAGGAGGAGGAGGAGGAGGAGGAGGAGGAGGAGAGGGGGGAGGGGTTGGGAGGGGAGGGGAGGGGAGAGGAGAGGAAAAAACAATAGAAAACCTAGAAAAAATAAATCTACCAATAATTCCCCACTGAAACATGGAACCATTATCATGTTAATTTGTATGTTTTCTTTCAATATTTAAATGATTCATCAACAAATTCACACAGCACATATTTACTGAGTGCCTGTTATGTGCTGGATTCTGTGTAATGTGCTGGGCATATGGCAGCATACTAGATGAAGTGAGTAAATATTCCTGCCTTACATCCTAGAGATGGCTTCTTTAAAAAGCACTTACTATGTTTTAAATGTTACTTTTTAAATTTATTATAATCATTCCTCAGGTTACTCTGATTTTCTTTTTTTTTTTTTTTACATTTTGTTGGTGCACTATAATCATTCATTTTGATGAAGTTCAAGGTGATAGAGGTAAACATGCACATAGCACACATTAAGCTCTCCCCAGGTCCCGCCTTATTCCCTCCCCATCCCCTGCTTCTCATGCTCAGTGATTGACTTTGATAAGTGTGTGTATGTACATCATATCGATTGAGGTGTTTCTCTCTTTCTCCCTCCCATCTTCCTCAGGTCACCTTCTTCACTCATCTAAGGTTTCTCTTCCTTTTTCTGAAGTCCTATTTTCTCCTTAGCTTTCCCATATTAGGGAGAACATCTGATTTTTCACTCTTTGTGACTATTTTCACTCAGCATAATATTTTCCAGCTCCACCCTTTTCTCTGCAAATGACATAATTTTGTTCTTTATTATTGAGTAAAATTCCATTGTTTGCATATCCCATATATTTGTAATCCATTCATCCATTGATGTACATCTCAGCTAGTTCCATAGTTTGGCAATTGCGAATTGTGCTGCTATAAACTAGATATACATGCATTAGTCTGGTAGTTTGGTATCCATTTTTTGGGGTAGATACCCAGGAGTGATATATCTGGGTCATATGGTAGGTTCATTCCATTCATCTGAGGATCCTCCACACTATTTTCTAAAGTAGTTGCACTAATTTGCAATCCCACCAACAATGTATTAGTGTTTCTACTTCTCCACATCCTTGCCAGCATTTGTTGTTGTTTGTGTTTTTAATGATTGCCATTCTAATTGGGATTAGGTAAAATCACAGGATAACTTTCATTTGCATCTCTCTGATTGCTAATGTTGAATATTTTTTCATACATTTATTTGCCATTTGTATTTATTCTTTTGTGAAGTGTTTATTTAGAGGAGTAATATCAGAAAATTTTCCAAACATAGAAAACAAGGTTGACACACAAGTACAGGAAACACATAGAACCCCCATTAGACGAGATCAGAGAAAAGGCTCACGATGCCACATAATAATCAAATTGACTAAGGTAAAGGCCAAAGTAATAAAAGTAAAAGACCAAATGAGATTCAGAGGCAAACCAATAAAAATCACTCCAAACTTCTCAAACAAAGTCATGAAAGTCAGGAGGCCCTGGAGTAACATTTTCCCAACTCTGAAAGAAAACTACTTCCAGCCAAGACTACTCAACCCATCAAAGATATCTTTCAAATTTGACAGGGAAATAAAAATCTTCCATGACAAAGAGAAGCTGAAAAAATTTATGTCTTCCAAAGTAGCACTAGAGAAAATACTCAGAGATAAATTACAAAGAAGAAATAATAAATAAACATCAGAACCAGAGAAAAATATTTCTACAAAAGAACAACTAAGCAAAGAAGAACAAACACTACCTCAAACAGAAGTTACAACTCAAAATGTTAGGAAATAAAGATCATTTCTCAATAATAATGCTGAATATCAATGACTTCTGCTCCTCAATCAGAAGACATAAGGCGGCAAACTGGATTAAAAATCATAACCCTTAGCTGGGCGTGGTGGTGCATGCTTGTAATCCCAGCATTCGAGAGGCTGAAACTGGAGGATCCGGGTTCGTGGCCAGCCTCAGCTACCTAGTGAGGCACTCCGCAACTTAGAGAAACCCGGTTTCAAAATAAAGAATAAAAAATAGGGCTGGGGGTATAGCTCGGAGGTAGAATGCGCGAGTTCAATCCCCAGTACCGCAAAAAAAAAAAAAAAAAAAATAACCCTTGTATTATATATGCTGTTTGCAAGAAACACACCATACAAGTAAAGATACTCACAAACTAAAGGTGAAAGAATAGAGCAAGATAAATTTTACTAATGGAACTCGAAGACAAGCAAGAGTAGCAACTGTAATATCAGACAAAATAGACTTCACGCCTAAACTTATCAGAAGAGACAAAATAAGTCATTTTTTACTGGTAAAAGGAACAATCCAACAAGAGGATATAACAATACTATATCCAAGAGTCTGATCATCCTATCATTACAGAAAAAGTTGCAGAAAATTCATAATTTATTTATGAGTGAGCAAAGGGTGTGGTTGGAAATACTTAGGGAAACTGGGAAGTTGGGTCAACTAGTTAGAGAAGTGTAAGAACTAAGTGTCAAATGCCTCTATATGTGATTTTGTGGTGGATCTACTTCTTGGAAGACCTCCTTTATAACATGAGGGCCTCATCAGGAGCTGTGCTGAACAAGAAACCCAACTCAACCAACCATGCAGTCATGACATGATTGGAATAAAATCCTTTTCTACTGTTATTTAGACATCAGGTGATTGGGAGCAAGGGCCTGCTGACATTCTAGTCTTCTCAGGCAATAACCTTGCTTATTCTATGCTAGGATCTTATTGTTTGTTTCACTACAACAATTATAGACTAAAATTTAGACACCAATATGATGGTCTTTTGGAGGTGACTGAGTTAAGAAGGCAGAGCCCCCACATAAGAGATTAGTGTAGAGGCTTTATGAAAAAAGCCCTAGAGAATTGCCTTGTTTCTTCCACCACTGGAAGACACAGGTAAAAGGCACCATCTATAAACAAGGAAGTGGGCCCTTACCATACACTGAATCAGCTAGTGCCTTTATCTTGCCATTAACAGTCTCCAGAAACATTGGTTGTTTATTAGCCACCCAATTTCTCATCTTTTTCTATAGAAACAGAAAAAAACTAAGATACTTTATGAGGTCCAGTCCCTACAAATTCATGGAATATTTAGACATCAATGGATTATGTATCAGTTATCACTAGGAAGAAAGTCTCTTTGGGGCATAATGGGATATATCCAACAGGATTGGAAGTCTCTTTGGGGCATAATGGGAAATATCCAACAGGAGATATATATATATATATATATATATATATATATATAATCACTTTTAGTTTAAGATTATCTTTTTTTGCTAACAATTATTTTTTTCAGAAGACTGATACATACTTGGATGCCTAGAGATTTTTGCTGACTTTAAATGTATTTCTTATTAATTCCTGAGGTCCTTGAATGGTGTGTGATATAGGAAGTAAAAGTGGGGAACAAGAGGCTAGAGTGTCCATGTAATACACATGCTATTATGCATACAGTGGTTTTTCAATGCTCTTGATTAAGACTGCTCAGAGAAGGCTTACACAGGGTAATGATGCTACAGCAGTAAGAATCCTATTTTGTATTCAGATTTCAAACAGAACCAGACTCTTTCAGCCAAAGACTTTGAGACCCTATGCAAGATTATAGAATTAGGATAGGAAGGTCAGAGCATCAATGCATCTCCTCTGACAGCCTGTGTGGTTCACAAAAAGACACTGAGAATTGCGATCAGTAAGAAGTTCTTCATATAAGGGTGGGTATACCCACCGATGTCTAATACATAGTCATACAAGGGTTTAATGCATAATAGTACTTGTTAAATTTACCCTCCCCCTCACTCTCTCAGAAAGCACCAAAATAAGCAATTTATGTAACTTATTTTTGTTTTCTTTATAAAAAATGAACCTAGATGTTTATCTTAATTCACCAGTTCCATAACTGAATTATTTAAATTACATAAGACCCTATTTTAGGCAAAAACAGTGATCTGAAATATTTTTCTCCATACTTGTAGAACTTATTTTTACTGTTTACTGGATCAATAGTGAAAATAAAACAAGTAATCCTTGACTTCTTTTTTCTACATTTTACTACATTATCTTGAAATTAGAGAGAAAATTAAAATAGAAATGAAAGAGCAAGGGAGAGAGCCAGCTCAGTTTCATTTCATTCTTTTTTTCTCTCATCTTTCTGTACAATTATTTGTTCTTGAATAATGCATGTCAGCTGAATTTTCATATGTTCATGTAATTTATAAACTGCCAGAACATAGTTTTGTGCAACTACCAAATTAAAATATTATGCCCATTAAAGTGTAGCATTCCTTATTTAGAATATGCAGTATTTCTTAGGGAATGGGAATGACTCAAAAGCCTTTTACAATTATTTACTGATGCCAACTTCTTTTGTAAAATACACAGACCATAAAATCCATCATAAACATTACATGCTGAGGATTAGTTTCTTAAAAAGAAAATAAAAATTGAATTTCTTAATTGTAAAATTTCAAACTTAAGTGGTGGTTATCAGAGACTATATCTAAATTCGTAAAGTAATGCACCCGCCTCAAAAAGCTACATATAAGTGAATGCTTTGTTTTCTTTGTCTTTATTAGTTTGATATATATTAGTTTGTTATATATAAGTATCTATTAGTCCTTGAAGTATAAGTGTATATTAATTTATTTAACCATGAATAATTTATAGAAGTAAATATGATTTCTTATTGTAAGCTAATATACACACAGATAAATAATTCAAAGAAAGAATATTATGAGTTTTAAAAAGCACACACAGTTGTATTACCACCATCACAATTAAGAGAAAGAAATTTTCCATCGTCCCTCCATTATTCCCCTTTCCAACTAGCTTCAATGTCCTCCTCCACCAGAAGTTCTTTCCAATCATTGGCCTGTTTTCATTCTCTGATTCTATCATTTCCAGAATGTCAAAAAAAAATAATAACGTTTGTAAGAAATTAGGTTTGATTTCCTTCACTTAGCATAATGTCTTTGATATTTATTCATATTGTTGTATGAATCATTAGTAGCTTACTCCTTTTTCTTGGTGAGTGTTATTTCTGTATGGATGTACCATCACTTGTTTTTCCATTCACTGGGTGCTCCATACATTTGGATTGTTTCCATTCGTGGTGATCATGAATAAAGCTGCTATAAACAGTAGCATACAAGTTTTATGTAGTCTTTTGTCTTAACTTCTCTTGGGGTAAACACGTAGAGGTAGGATCACTGAGTCATAGTGTTCATCCATATTTAATTTAATACCTCTATCTGTAAGAGAGGTTATACTCATCTCTCTTTCATACCAAGGTTCTCCATGTGACTCATTTTAGCCAAGGTCATGTGTGCAAGCATACCTCTGCAGATTCTGAGTAAATGTTATTTAAAAAAACACACATGATTCTTCCTCATGCTTTCCCCTCTACCATGGTAACTACTTGTCCTCAACAAGACTGTTCCTTCAAATTGGATCTAGGAATGAAGACATGTGTAGCAGAACCATAGCCAACTCACAGCCTACATATAACCCACGTGAAAAATAACCTTAGGCTATTGTATAGAATGGAGGCTTAGAGCTTGTTGTATATTCGTTGTATTAGTCAGCTTTTCATTGCTGTCACCAAAATATCTGACATAAACACATTTAAGGAGGAAAAGTATATTTCAGCTCACTATTTCAGAGGTTTTAGTCCGTGGTTGACTGGTTCTGTTGCTCTGGGGCTGAGCTGAGGGAAGACATCATGGCAGAAGGATGTGGCAGAGGAACCTACTCAGATCATGGCAGCCTGGAGAGAGAGAGAGAGAGAGAGAGAGAGAGAGAGAGAGAGAGAGAGAGAGAGAGAGAGAGAGAGAGAGAGAGGACAAAGAGAGACTAGGGATGAGATATAGTCCCCTAAGGGCACACCCCAGTGACCTACTTCCTCTAGGTATGCTGCCTACAGTTTACATCTCCTCTCAGGAGTCCATTCAAATTATTAATTTATCAAATAGATTAATCTATTGATGAGGTTAGAGCCCTCATGATCCAATCATTTCCTAAAAGCCCTACCTCTGGACATTGCTGCATTGGGGACCAAGTCTTCAACTCACAAGCTTTTGGGAACACTCCAGATCCAAACCATAACAGTGATATGTTATGGTTTACAAAAGCTGAGGGATAAAGCTTGAAAACTGCTTCTTTGTCCCCATTGAACTTTAAGTAGTATTAGAAGCCCATTTCCTTGAACTTCCGTCTTTATTCCTCTGAACTTAATACAGCACTTGGTTTTGTTGCTGCTCTTGCTATATTTCTTTATTTTATTTCTTTTTCAACCTCTTATTTGCTTTTTTATTATTATTTTCATTGGGTCCTCTTCCTGCTGCCCTTCTCTCCAAAATTAACTCTGCAAATCATAACTTCACTCTATGTGCTAACTGTACTACAGTAAGTGTTTAATCTCACAGTTTTTAATCTAAAGTCCCCTGGCCTAGACTATGTATTTGTGATACTAGATGAATCTTAAAAAATACTCTACTTATGTTTCTAATCAAAACCTTCAGTAACTGCTCATTATTTATTGGGTTAATCTGGCCACCTTACCTTTGTTAACAAAGGTCATTTCAGTCATTTGGTGGACTCCTTCATCTGCCTCTTGTACCAGGTCAAACATCTTTCATTACCCCATTGAACACTCTTCCAATCACATGGATATGTTCCTTGTTTCAAGATTTGTAGCAGATTTTTTTTTTTGCACCACATTTCTTTCCATCACTTTAATTCCTTCAAGACGTGTCTTAAATTCCATTCTTTCCAAGAAATTCTTTATGCTGATTCTATTCAAAGCTACCACTGACTCCTACTAGCCTTAAGGCTGGTAGATGACTTTTTAAAAACCCATATCCACCATCTCTTCTATATACCCTACTTAAAGGGCCTCACTGAGCACTTAGCATGAACTCTAAAGCCTTGAGTGTCCTAGGTGCCCTGGCCCTCTCCTCCCTTGTCTGCCTCACTTTAGATCACCTGTTTCTTTAGCTCTCTAGCATTCTAACCACAGAAGTCCTCTTCTAGTTGCATTGCATGCCAGACTCACTTCCACCATGAGCTCTTTGTGCTTGCTAGTCCTTCTGCTTAGCATGCTATCATTTCATCTCTCTTTTTCCTAGTTAACTCTTTTTTATCCTTCAGATCTCTACCCTATTGTCACTTCCTCGGAGAAACCTGCCCTGTCCTCTCTGATTAAGTACAAATTTTGTATATACCTTTATCACACCAATCACTTAGCCCTCTTTCTGTGTACTTATCACAGTTTTATATTTATCTCTGGGATTATTACATCATCAACCTGTTTGGGCTTTGGTATTATAGTCCCACCCACTTATCAAATAAAATCTGGCATCTTATAGACCTCCAATAGATATTTGTTGAATATTGTCCAATGCTCTGTAGCCCATGGATTCTGGAAACTTTTCTGTCTCACTCAGTTGTCATGCATTTACATACTAATGTGTAGTCTCATATCACCTTATAATTTAGATCTTTATCACTCTGTATTGCTAATTTTTGTTTATTTGTGCCATCACCATACCAACAAACAGCCATCTATGCCAATAGTTGAATAAATGTATGTTTTCTGGTTATTATCTGACACTGAAGGCTAGTAGATGTAGCAACATTTACATATTTATATTTTTGCATCAACATAGTACTGTTGAAAAATTTTATTCTGCATTGTCATTTACATATTCAAACCCCTTTTTCAGATACAAACTAACTGCCCACAATCCCCAACACTATGATTAAGGTTGCCAGATAAAATTTTAGCCATGAGTAACTTTTTTGTTCAGGTACTTGGTATGACATAGGACATACATATGCTAAAATTTGTGAGTAGTTTATCTGAAATTCAAGTTTATCTGAAATTATTTTTATCAGGTAAATCTGGTAACTGTAATAATGTTACTTACTGAAATCATAACGGTTGCTCTTCATTGAGTACTTAGTGGGAGTCATACATAAGACCCATGGATTAAAAATGATATTTTTAGTTTATTTTATTCTTATAATCATATATATATACTATATATGCCAGATACTATTTGATAAGTGGGTAGGACTATAGTGCCAAAGCCCAAACCGGTTGATGATGTAAGAATCCCAGAGATAAATATAAAACTGTGATAAGTACACAGAAAGAGGTCCTATAAAAATTCACTGTGGACATATGCAAGAAACAGCTTTATATAAATACATATGTAAACAGAGTCTCACTAAATTTTGAATGGCCTCACTAAGTAGCTAAGGCTAGCCATGAACCTGTCTCCGCCTCCCAAGTACTGGGGGAGACACAGTATAAAGGACTAAGCAGAAGCCCAGTGTGGTGGCAGAGGCCTGTAATCCTAGTACTTTAGAGACTGATATAAGAGGATTGCAGTTTTTATGCCTGCCTCAGCAACTTAGTGAGACCTTGTTTTAAAATAAAAAAAAATAGATCTGGGAGTGTAGCTTGGAGGTAGAATGCCTCTGGGTTCAACCTTCAGTACCAAGAATAAATAAATAAACAAATAAACAAATAAATACTCAATCAGAGTCACACAACTATCAAGTGGCAACTCTGGCTTATGTATCCAGATAACTAAGAAGGTAGAGTCTGCACCACTAACACTATAAGATACCACCTCACCCAACACTGCCTGAGGTATTGTGTGCACTTCAGGCAGCTGCAGAATCAACAGAGAGATTTTTGTCAATAAGTGTTTTGAATGTCTTTTTAACCATAATAATCCACAGATACCAAAGTAAAACTCTATTGGATTTGTAAGGTGCAAGTGGATTTCTGACACTCCCTAGAGTATTTGAGGTTCTCCAGTCACTATGTAGACTCTTAGTTATCATGAATGTGCTATGGTATCACTGTCTGTGTTAAGTCACAGAGCTGGGTCTAACTGTCCATGGGTTAACTGTTTCAGCTCCTTCTATGGCAAAGAAAAAAAAATCTAGATGTTTTCCTTCCTTTGGGTCAATGGAATGTACACTTCCCTAGTGACAAAAATATCCCCAAGATCAAGTTTTCTCAGAGGTATTATGCAGATTTGCTCTATACTTGCCATTTTATTTCAATGGTAACTCAATTAACAGACCACCCAGGGCTTTCCACTATAACTTTGTAAATAATAGATGAATGGGTCCAATTTTATGCAATGTTATTACTTTGGATCTCTTTTGTAAGTATTACTTCTAATTTTCCTCTCTTAAAATTGAGTCGTTATGTAACTTAAACAATTCCCAAGTTGCTTGCATGATGTGTGTACTTTGGCAGAGTAATGGATTGAGTGATTCTTGTTCAGAGTTTAAGTATAAGCTTCAGGGACAGTAAGGAGGAAATTTAAAGGTAGATCATGTGTCAAGAATTTGGGCCTTAATGGCATTGTGCATTCAATCATCCCTTTACAATCTCTCTCTCTCTCTCTCTCTCTCTCTCTCTCTCTCTCTCTCTCTCTCTCTCTCTCTCATAATGTATAGCATATCATCCTCTTAAGACACAAAAGCCTAACCTTATCTCAATATTATAAGCATAGATGTTAAACTTCCCTGTGTTCCTCACACAAGAAAGATTCTTAAAACTCTGTATTTGCACACTTAGGAGGTAGAGTTTCATGTGTCAGCATAAAAAAAAAAAGTCAGTGCTTAAAGTATTAAATATTTTACTGCAGAATAATCTTTAGAAATTTTAATGGTCTGAAAAATTGATTACAAACACACAGATAGCTACTTATGGTGATTGCAGCAGTATTTTCATGTTGGTCCTGGCTTTATTATAAATTTTGTTATTAATAAATGATGAATTGAACTGATGAATTGATGATTTTTATGGAAAAATCTATTAAAGGGTTGTACTGTTACTGTTAAATTATATAATTTTTATTAAAAAGAAATTCACAATTCCCTTTAAAATAGTAAACTAATGTGCATATGAAGCATCCAATTCTCATGTCCATCCCTTCAATACATATTTGTTAAAAGACTAATATGCTTCAGACTTTAGGTAAAGCAAGAATAGTGTCAATCAGATAACATGCCCAGGTCACTATATTTATGAAGTTTGCATGTTCAAGGAAAATATTTATATCAAGTAAATAGTTATATATTTTCATTCATAAACTGTGCAGAAGTCTTAGGTGGTTTAATGAGAGTGTCTCATGGACTCAATGAAGAATGGGAATAAATCAGCAAAATTTGTAGACACATAATTCTCTTTTAAAAATCATAAGAATTGCTAAATAATCCACACGTTCTGATATTTTAAAATTCTTTGTAAATATAATGCACTTCTCATATGTGAATATATTATTCAACTATCATATAGGTAATTATAGAAAATTGTAGTAATCCATATTAGAATTAGGTTAAGTCAAAATGCTTCTTAAAGGAAAAATTTGTATTCCTAAATGTGCTATTTTCAACAATTTGGGAATGGGTCATATCTCTTTTTGAAGGATTCTAGCTCCAAAACTTAAATCTAAGCCAATGAGAAGATATGACTTGATATAGAGATGCCAGGTTAAATTTCTTTCATTACAAGTACTTGGAGACTATAACTTACATTTAATTTATAATTATAATTGTTATGACCAGAAACTACTTAGACCTTAATGTCAAATATGTAATAGAAAAGGAGTTCATTCATGAGTTTACAAAAGTTATTAAGCTCCTCCTTTGGGCTCTGGGTTTGGAATAATAGTAACTATGTTTTTGGGGGGAAATCGGAAAGGCTTTCCCCAAAGGAATGATATTTGAGTAAGATTTCTAAGTGTGGATAGATGTTCATCAGATTGAGAGGATGGGAATGACCATTTCAGAATTATAGAACAGCTTGAACAAATATATGGAAATATGAAAAAACACTGAATGCTCAGAAGACAGTGAAAATAGGATGGATTGCTGGGAAGCAATAGTCCCATTTCACTGTCATGCTAATGAGTTATATTTTATTATGTTTTAACTGGTGATCCAATAGCAATTTCTAAGGAGCAGAGTGATAAGTTCATACGAGCATTTCAGAAAGTTTTGTCAGCTATAAGTACAAGCTCTAGCCCGAGGACAGAGCAGTCCACTGAGAAACAGGTGAACTACAGAAAAAAATCTGGCTAAGAGATAACCTCACTCTTCATAATTCAAAATATGATATTATTACATGTGGGATAAATTTATTCCTAATGTAAAATCATGTGGAGGTTTAATACTATGTGTGCTACAGTTTAAGATTGTGAGTTTATGCTTTAGATCAATAAAACATATTTGAGCATATCACCAACTTGACTATTAAAGGTTAACATCATGGGTGAACATTTCTGATCAGAGAAGCAGAGAAACCACAGAGCATGGGGTGTAACTCACATAAGCAATATAGATTTTGATCTTCTATGAGAAAAGTCAGGAATTCAAATTATATGCAGTTTTCTTATGTGACAGACAAAATTAAATTGTTTAGGCCTATTTGTGTTACTTTTTTATTTTCTACAGATGATTTCTATATATATTTTTAAATGCTGTGTTCACCAATGTCAGTTTTCTGAGGAGGGCAGCTGATGGGATCTCCAGTTGCTGGGCAACCTCTGTGCTGTAGGTTTCTAAGCAACATGCTTTGCATATAGTCAGAGTTAAAGTTTGTTGTAGTCCAGAGTGTTTGGGTTGCTGCAGAAAGGTTTCTTTTTTCATTTTTTTCTGTTGAAGTTCCAATTGTACTTCTTAATAGTTTATCATCTAATGCATAAAATTGTCTACCATGATAAAAGTTTCAGGTGTGAAAGAGAATAAATATACAAGCAGTCCTTTTCTGAATATTGATCTCCATGGAGAGTCAGATTCACTGAGACTATACTCTAAACCAGTTTTCTGGCATGCTTATTTCCCCTGTTGGTAAAGAAAATTAATGGTACCCTCTCAACATGGGGGTAGGTGTGATACAAGGTGAAATGGAGAAGCACCCTTTCTATATTCTATTAAATTCTTTCATCAAGCTGAGCTTGGACTCTGCTGAGAAAATTTCAAGCCTTTCTCCCATCTGTTATCAAAAAGTTCTGCATTTGCAGAGAAAAACCTCCTAGGTACATATTAAGGGCACACATGGCTTTCTTCTGACTCTGGAATGCAGTAGAGCCTGTAAAGCCCGTAGCGTGATCTCAGGGGTGTCCATTCCCATTCTGCTGAATCCTGTTTGGGGACTATGAATCTAGATCTATCTGTGTTCATCTTCTGAATCGCTTATTAATTCTTCCAGGCTGTGAAACACTAGAAAATCTAGTCACAAAAGATTGATTCAGTCCCACCTCTCCTGTCCCAGAACAGGCAAATAACCTCAGAACATAGTCCCTGGGATAACCTTGAAAAAAATGGAGACATTAATTTGCAACCTGGGATTTTGAGATGATGTTCAATTAGAAGTCAGAAGACTCCCTCCCTACCAGTAGATCACATTGACTCAAACTCTTTAGTATTTCCCTCATATTAGGGTCCTTTTTAGTTCTTGCAGAACAGATACTCATTTATATCTTATTCACCCATCCATAATAAAGTATTTTTGGCTCAAGGAAACACACTGCTGTTTCATTTCTCTCTTGTGATTCTCTTCTGCTCATCTAAAAGTTCTTTTTCTCTCTTGTTTTTCTTCTGGTTCTTCATTTTTCCTCCAAGATGAAAATCTCTGACATTACCTTTTCTGTGAAATTTGCCTCAATACGTCAAGTAGCTTTTTGTGCTCTCATCTTACTTTGTTTTTACCTGATATGACACCTATACCCCTCCTCCCAAATCCCTGTGACACACTTGTTCCATTTTGGTTTCAAATCCTAACCCAGAGCTGGCACATAAGAATTATTTAATATAAATCTTTAGAACAAATGCAAGAAACTTTGGTTATGAACACTATATTTTAATCAATTAGCTATAAGGATTTTATGCAAATTTCTTCCTTTTGCTAGGAATAAGTTTCCACCTCTTTAAAATGGGTACAAACTAGATTATCTCAAAGAGTACTAGTATGGTAGTCATTAAGAGTGTTCATAAATATTCTGATTCTCCCCCTGCCATGCCCATGTTGCAGTGAAGTATCATGGTCGTGTGACCTCAATGGAAATGACAATGCCCCTTGTACATGTAAAATCCTTCAGTGCTGCCGCTTCCTTCTCCCTTCCTCTCTACCTTGAGACATTGAGATGGAGCAGAAGACCACAATGGCCTTTGCTGGACAAAGTAGGAGTGGAAAACTTTGCTTTTTCAGATTTGGGGGTTGTTTGTTACTGCAGCCTTTCCTGACTAAGTTTAATACTTATATTTTATAATTCTATTTTATTTAAGAGAAGATACATACCTCAGTTACAAGTGTAATGCCAGGCTATGAAAAAAATGGTTTCTAAAAATCAGTTACGTTAATATGTTTTATATAAGGGTTATTTTAAAACTATCAACAACACTTGAAGCATAAATGTGCTTCTATTTAATGTCAGTAAGCAAGTACAATAAAATAAAAAGACTTTAAAATTAGTTTTATATAAACCATAAAGAGAAATGGGCCAGAATGGGAACTATTTTCCTCTTCTGCATTTAATTTATATCCAGAAAAGATGGCTCAGTTTCTATATTTTGGAAAACAGTATCGCACATGGACCCAATTTTACTAAAAATGCAGTGTTTGTGTATATTATTTTCCAAGTCATTCTTCTTTCCATGAAATATGGCTAAATTTTCCACTTTCGACTGTAATACATTTAACAATTTAATGAGTTTTATGGTAATGTTTTAAAATATTAATGAAATTTTAAAACTATATTTTTAATATTGAAACTATTACCAAAAAGACCAATTTAAAATTTTCTAAACAAAAATTTAAAAATATTTAGGCATTGTATGTTTCTAATTTTAGAGGTCAATCATTGAATAAACTGAACAACAAATGATTGCTTATACTTTTGAATTTGATTAAAAAATTTGTATAGCTGGATTCTGTGAAACCAGAGAACTACAGTAATATATGCATACCCATGTTCATAGCAGCACTATTCACAATAGCCAAATTATGGAATCAACCCAGGTGTCCATCAATAGATGAATGGATCACAAAACTATGAGAAATACACACAATGGAATTCTACTCAGCAATAAACAAGAATAAAATAATGTCATTTGCAAGAAAATGGAAGGACCTGGAGAACATTATATTAAGTGAGATTAGTCACAGAAAGTGAAGGAACATGTGTTTTCTTTAATATGTGCAAGTTAGGGAGTAACAGGGATATCAGAGGGACTCCAGATAAAGAGAGAGAAAACTCAGTGGAGCAGGGGAAATGGTCTAAGGGAAGGGGAAGGGGAAAACTGAGATTCATTATAGGAAATACTAACATCGAGTGTGTGTACATATGTGAAAATCCCAATATCAGTCTCAGTCCTCTGTATGGGAAGGGGGAAGACAGAGAGGCAGTGAGGGGGGGGTACCAAGTGCTGTGTGCATGTATATCAATCTTAACATGATTTACATTATAATGTGAGATGATGATATACCTATAAAAACACATAAAAATAAAAATTGTATAATACTAACTTTATTTTCAAATTATTTAAATTTTATTTGAAAATAATTTTTTCAGGAAATTTCCTTATTGTCTTATTCTTACTTTTCTTTAGGATAAACTGCAATAAAGCACTCCCATTTTCATTATAAAATTGATATCACATTACTCTTTCTTTAACGATTCCAAGACCATAAGACAGCCTATTGATCTGATAAGCTGAGTTCAAAATTCTGAGGATTGGGTGCTTGGAGAATCACTCACCTTCTCAAAGCCTCAGGTTCTATGTTTATAATGTGAATACTGATAATTATCTGCATCATACATTTGTTATGAGAGATAAATAGGATATGGCATTTAATTCCACAACTACAGGTTGCATAGGACATTTTGCTTTGCTATCGCTGCTTACTTGGCCTTACAAAGAAGAAGACTTATATGTTTGCAGGGCTGATGACTGCATAAACATTTAATAAATTGAATGGAGTCAATAACAGATCAATGGCAGAATAAAGAACTTAACAATGTATCTTACATAAATCTTACAAATTATAGCTATTGTTAATTCTATTTCATGATATACTACCTACTTTTACTCCCAAAATCCCCCAAGATTTTATAGTTAACTCTTTACAAATACTTTGATTATTTTTCAATTTTTATTAGATCAAACTGCTACACCTTAAGAAGCTACATTAGTAACAACATAACTCTCATGGATAGCCACACATAGTTTTTAGTATTTTATATCAGTCCACAAAGATTGTAATCATCTTTATTTTTAAGATTTAAGTCACTTATGATAAGTCCAATAAGTCAGTTTTTATGAAATGTATTGATGGTTTATAGTTTATTCTGTATGGATATTTTTAGAAAAATATTTTCCAGATATTTTTGTCAATGTGAGCCATCTTTTAAAATATCTCCCTACCCCCTTTTTCTTTCTCTCTCTGTCCTCTTTTAGCATCTTTCTAGAGACTAAGGGGGGGTAAGACCAGATCATGATATGGGGAAAGCATCAGCTCTCAGCCACACATATTCTTCACCTAATGGTGTTGGCCATTTCACTTATGGACTATAAAGACTTGAACACCAAACACCACACCACTCTTGAAGGTGACCTTTTTCTGTAGGCTAGGCTTCTTGGCCCAGGAATTTTGCTATTCCTTATAAAGTTCTGCAATGAGCCAAAAAAGTAATGAGCGAAACTTTGAAATCCCTCCTGGGTAATGCTAAATGAGGATAGCAGAGCAAAGTCAACTCTTTGGGATTCAAGACAATCCAGAAACCTGTGGCTGGACTAAATTCCCTCCAAAGCCCAAAATGATTAGCAAAGCTATGCTTACAAAGCTTGAACAAAAGGGTAAAGGAGCCAGGCAGCACATGTATTTTTTTTTTTTTATCACCACACATATCTTCTCAAGTAATCCACATTTTTATGCTACTGCTTTATCTTTTCATGCTATTCCAGGGATGTTTTCCAGTGTGATGGTACCTGAATATCTTTGTTTCACTGTTGAATAGAGAAACTCTAGTTTAACTTTTAAAGGGCTAAGTTCCAGCTTTGATGTACAAGTTAACAAAACTAATGTTATAAATAATGTCTGCATGTCATTGGAAGCAACACATTTCTTTCCTCTAAATAAAATAGTAAAAATGCACAGCAACATACCACAGAATTAATTATAGGTAAACAGAATGAGAGAATCTCAGTTTATCCTAATCCAGAATTTCATTAGAAAGAAAGCAAACAAATGGTTTTAACAGGCCCATACTTTTAAATTATTACATCATTTATTGTTCTTGGTTAGCTGGTCCAAAAGCAGTAAAATAGCTGCTCAAGGTGGGGATGGTGTCTGGAGTCTGGCTTTCTGAATTAGGAGAACAGGGATGTAACTGCAGCATGTGTGCAAAAACCTCTTCTCAGAGCCCTATCAAAATATACTAATAGCATAAAGACTTATTTTTATAATGAATAAAATGAACTATTTGTTTGGTGGCCATCAATCTATCTCCATTGCTGTTAAAATATCCGGCTCATAGTAGGCATTTACTGCATATTTTGGAGAATGAATTACTGAACGATCAAAAGAACATACTTTGTTTGACTAAGTGATTACAATTTCAAGTTTTATTATATTTACATTTTCCCATCAAGCAGTTTATGAACAAGTTTAGACCACATCAGTTTCTATTTTGATAATGGGGAGTTTGATGCCCACATATTTGTAGTGCCAGCTATTTATTCTCAGACAGGCAGACATCCTGAGGGGCTTGCAGATGATCTTCCAAAGAAATGGACCTAGATGTATAATTTTGGAGAGAAGAGCCACACACAATGATGATGAAGATATTACTCCAGGGTACATCTCAACTAGTTTCAGATCTGTTAAAATCCAGGTGTCTTGGTGTTCAAGTTCAGCTCTTTCCTTTTAGGGCCAGTTGGGGCAGTTTTACAATGTGAAATCCCTCGAATTAACACACACACACACACACACACACACACACACACACATATATACATATATATATATATATATATATATATATATATATACATATATATATATATATATATATATATATATATATATAATTTCACAAGCCTTCCTACTCTTTCTCCCACATAAATCCAGAATCAGCCTGAGGTTTTATTCTGCTTTAAGTAGTCTATTTTCCAATAGTTCCCTGTGTTTCCTTCTGTTTCAGTCACATTATCACCACTGTACTACTGTGATCCAAACATCGGACACATAAAACTTATAAGATGCAGCTTATTTGCTTATGGATCTGGAGACTTCAGTCCATATATAGTCCACTGGCTACCAAGCAGGAGCCAGGGCAACAGGTCCTTGGAGCATTATAGTAAAAAAGCAGAGAGAAAGAAAAAGGTCAGATGAAGAGAGTTAAAGCCAGATGCTATAGCTAGGTGGGATCAGGACACACACACACACACAACACACACACACACACACACACACACACACACACACGCTATACTCATAATACCCCTACCGACCTTGGCAGAAATAGCTCCAACACACATAGTACCTGGCCACTTCTCCCGGGACGCACCTCCCTATTTGGTGGCCACTGGGCCAAGAGGTCCTGAGGACATTTGGCATCCAAACTACAACAACTCCCTGAACACTCTCCTCCAAACCCTTTCTCATACCACATTTTTAGTGCCACCTCTTCTTGCAGCTAACAACTCAGTAAACAGCATTTAACAAGATTCTGGTCACACCTGCAATACACTTCCATGCTTACCAGCTGTTCTTGCTCACACATCTTGATTTGGCAAGTTGGATAAGTAAGTTAATAAAAGACCAAGAAGACACAGGCAACACTTTCAGCTAAAAAGGGTATGGTATATTTCTAGATTAGATTTTGTTACATTTTAGTAGTAGAGCAAGAACTAAGAGAGTCATCTCTGCCAATTTTAGTAGTCCACAACTTTCCTTTTCTCTAAATCCATACCTCATAATGTCAGTAGTGTCCAGAACATTTTTGTTCTCAAGACAAGGTAACTTAAAAGATGCTCCTTAGCTGGATTTGAGCTGTATCTTTAAACCTGAGTAGTTAGAAAAGAGAACGAATGCTTTGTCTGTTTGTTAATGGTTTTATATCAAATGGAAGTTTAGAAAGTTGTCCTTCTTTTAGTTACAAACACTACCTGTGTTTCCCATAAATGTGGAAAACTAGCTGCACCATGGCAAAACAAAAACTTTCAAATTTGAAATTTTGTTTTTCCAAGTATTTCATATGAATATGTACAAGAATTATCAATCTATAAAAAAGAATACTTTTCTAAATATTTCAAAATAGATAAGTAGATTCTTGGAAGAGGAGTTAAAAATAACATGGAATTATACCAGTTTGCAGGTTAATGGACATGAACAAGATATGTCCATTCACAAAAAGTTCTATTTTTACTCTAATGACACTAAGAGGCACAAAAGAAAGATAAGAGACTGTTTCTGCCTATTTCTGGACACTACAGATAGCATGTATTTCAAAGGAATGAACATCCTATAGAATGGATAAATGAAAAGGTCAGGACCACAGGCCATTCAAAGAAAGCTATAACTCAGGACTCCTCCAAACAAAATAAAAAATCAAAGGTAAATTAATTTCATTCATTTTATGTAGAAAACATCAAAGGATCTGGTGCTTGATTCTTCTGTAAATATCCCAAAGTACAGGCAATATTTAACACAATGCTTATTAAGACATATAATATTTATCAACTCTAAGTGTATAATTATAGACTGTGTTGTATCTGGACATGTAGTAAGACTGTGAGGAATTTATTAAAGGAAACAGCAGCTCTGTGCTATCTATTATGAAACAAAAGGCCATGGAATCTGTGACCTCAGTCTCTTGCCAACAATTTCTCAACTTCATGCCACCTGTAAAGATTATGGGGATGATTCCTAAAATACCTTTAACCTTGACTCAAGCATAGGAATTCTGAAACAAAACATGAACAACTTCCAACCACTCCTTATTTGGTATTTTCCTACATGTTTTATGAGTATGTATGAACACCAAAAGAACTTAACATTACAATTCTAAGCAAGATTAATACAAGTTTATCACTCTAATTTTTTGGGAAGTAAAATAGTGTAAAATAAATAAACCAAAGCATCTATCAGGGATCTAGTATGATATGTGCATGCAGATAAACAATTGGTTCTTCTCAGGAGCCTCCAGAATGAAGTCAGCCTTGCTTTTAGCCTCCTAAGACCTTTTCAGGCTCTTACCTTCAGAACTGTGAGATAACCTATTTGTCTTATTTTAAGCCAATACATTTATGGTAATTTTTTACATCAGCAATGGGAAACTATTACATATTGAATAAAACAGAAGTCTCTCAAGATAGACTTAGTTGGACTTGAACTCATATCCCTGTGTGGCATTGATTAATTTGAATTTTATGTATCTCATTTTCCTCATTAGTAGAATGGGAGTAATAATAATAACTATTCCATAGGGTTGAGGCAAGGATTAAATTAGTGATTATATGTAAAATTCACAAAATTACCTGCATATGTATTCTCCACTATTATACAAACTAGAGCAATTGGCATATCTCATAGTTAAATGATACCTATCTAGCTCCTACATATCTGCCACCTGCTCAGTTGATGAATGAATGCCAGCTTGGTCCACTGGCAAGGTATGTGGAAATCCATTGCCTCCTACTCTATAATTTTGTATTTTATTGGAATGGTTATTGACCTATTTTTTTGCCACAAAGCAGGGCAAGTTCATTTTAAATCGTTCTGAGGCAAGAGTTGTGAATTATTTTTAGGATTACGAAATGATATCAAGAGAGGGACAGAACAATAAAAAAAAAAGTCAGATTAAGAGCAAATGCAAAGTCACAGATGATGTCAAATCGGAGTAGCATTGAAAATATCGAATTCTGTTGCTCCATCCAAAGGTGAAGAAGGATAATGACAGAGAAGGAGGCAAGGCCTGGGAAAGACTGAAAACATCAGAAAGTCTAAATAAATTTACCCAAACCATGTTTTTCAGTTATGGAATCTTCCCAATCTACTTTTAGTCCACAAATCTTTCCTATTAGAAAGAGGAGACCAAGCACCTCTTTCCAATAGTCAACAGGCCATAGTCCTTATCTTGCTTGATTAATGTACTAACATTCCACTTAGAAACTGGGAGTTGTCATCAACCTCTCCCTCATTAATGTCTAACTGGCCAAATCGCATCAATTGTACATGCCAAGTAAATTTCAATCTGCCTTCTATCTTCACCCTTGTGGTGTAAGCCCTAATAATTTCTCATAAAATTTCTAACAAGTCCATTTGCTTCTATTGTCACCACTTTTCAAATAATTCTACACACTCTGCTCTGTCTGGATTATCTTTATATACTTCAGATTTGCTTATGCCACTCCCCTGCTTAAAATATTTGGATAGAGTCTTATAAGATAAAACAAAACAAAAAAAAATCTCAGCAATGACTTTAATATTCCAACAATGTCTCTTTCCCTTTGTCATGGTTCCCTGTGCACTAATCCTTAGGTGGCTGAACTCTGTGAATTATCTCATGATTATGCCCAAACACACAGTTTTCTTTCATCCTTTTATGACATTTCTTATACTCTCTCTTGTTCTAAACACACCTCACCCATTTTCCACTGTGTATTTTCTTATTCATCTTTCAAATTTGCTCAAGCATTGCCATCTTTACAAATAGTATGAAACCTTCCCTGAAGGTATTTGTTGCATGGGTATAGCAGGTATGAAGCCCAGTCATTGTGCAAGAACTTTGACACAAATTGACTTTATTTTGAATGCTCATTTTTCCAGTGTAGCAGAAAATTGTCTTGCGTCAATTTAGGCTTCCTGCTTCTTTTCCCAAGGCTGTGTTTAAGTTGTGGGAGACTTAAATAATTCCAAGTGCTTATGGGTAGGGAACCACATCTTTGACTCTTCCATCCATGCATTGTTCTGTGTGGTCCTTAGTCATCAGGTCATTCAGCTCAGCACTGAATTCCCACTCTATGATCCCTTCAAGTGGGTTGGTTATTTGCTGTTAATATAGTGTTTCCATGGCCTGTTTGGACCACAAGAATTACTGCAGCAAAATCTATGGCTTCTACACTGAAAGGTCCAATTTCTAGGACTCTAACTAAATGCATGTGGTTCACAGTCTCTCTATCTCCAACCTCTACGTCCCTACCATATTCTCTGTTCTCATATCTTCTCCATCATTTTTTCCCTCCAATCAGGAATGTTGGTGAGAAAGAGAGTTTCCTTCCATGTATCTTAAATCTTCTTCACTCCCTCAAGGCCATATCTAAAAACCAAAACCACAATGACATTCAAACAACATTTTATTTTTTACTTTTTGTAAAATTGTTCTGGTTCTGATTGTCATTGTGACTATTGTAGTCATTGTGTTCTTCTGATGTCTTATCAGGACTGAAAGAGCATAGCATCCCATCTGCTGGAGCAGGGAGAAAGAAAAAGAATGAGCCTAGCTGGGGAAGAAAAAAAGAAACAGAGTTAGTATCTTCACTCTCTTATCCTGCCCCACATCTAAATTGAGATGTGAGGCAGAACAGGTGGTGAAGTTCAAAACTAATAATTTTCTACCATGGCTCCTGTAAGCCAAATTGTGAAGGGGGGTAGTTTCGGGATATCATATTTCTTTGTTCATCTCATTAACTTTTCATATCTCCTCATTTTAGGTTGTCTGTTTCTTCTTGAATCCACCAAAACATATTTCCAAGAAAGGTTCAGTTAATAGTTATTTACCAATAAATACAAAAATGTTAATAGCAGTTGTATCACAACAGGTGATATTTGCATGCTAATCCTACGCACATTTAGAACATAAAGTCATACACTAACCCGAGACAGGGGCAGGGAGATACTTAAAGATGGACATGTATCCTGATTCTGAAGGAACAAATTTAAACTGTTTCTTCTTTCCATGGTGTTCTCAAGCATCAGACCAAGGACTAGTAAGAAAATATACCCATAGGAGACTATACCAATCATAAATTTTCTCATCTTCTTGGAAGCAATAATAAAACAAAATCGCTAGTAATTCTTTTTTTGACTAACTTGTTATTCAATTGTACCAGGTATCACTTTGGGTACAGTTACTCATCACAATTTACAGGAATAGTTTTGTGGGTCTTCTCTAATGGCAAAGCATCTGTAGCCAGGTTTGGTCAACATGGTTACAGAGGATCTCATTTTAAAATTATTACTATATAAATGTTTATGCATAAATATTATTTTTATATTATCTTGCTACAATGAAACATGTAAACTATATCAAACTCCTTTTTAACTACATTGGGAAATATTAAATTGAAAATTATTACTTCTCAGAAGAAATTATGTACCTAAAGGTATGATTATAAGTAATATACAGGCTTAGGACAAAACTTAACTTTCATTGGAAAAAGAACTAAATAGTATTAATATTTTACAATGTATATATTTCAAGTCCTGTATTAAAGTTGTTAAATATTCAATATTTTGAATGAATGATATTTACATTTAATATAGGCCAATAAAACACATAAATATTTGAAAGTTTTAAATTGTCACTCCTAAATTTAGAGGCCAAGGGCAACTTTTGATCCATGCATAATAAAGCCAAGAACAAAACCTTGAAATAGACCCAAGTCATTTTTGAAGGTTTAAATGTCCTTGTTTTTCCAGCTGTGCATTCTAAAAGAGCCTACAGATATCTAACAGTTTACATTTTAAATATTTCACTGAAATGGAAAAAAATTGTTTTTCATGACAGAAAAGTACTTTTCATAAATATGGAGGTAAATGAAACCAGGAGATACACTTCATAGTTTAACTAAAGGGGAATTTTTATCTATCCATAAAATTCTTTATTTTTCTCATCTGAGTTTGACTTGAATGGCTTCCAATTCTATTTGCCTCCTCTGTCTGTCCTTCATAATTCTTTTCCTTCAATCCATAGCTCAGGTGCTGTCTATTGAATAGTTTCTCAATGCTAAATTGACTCTAGTGCTCTTGGAATTAAATGTTCCCTTCCATGACTACCACTTGTTGACCAAAAAGTATTCTATTCAAAGGAAAGACATATACTCTGGTTTTCACAGTTTCCACACTTAGGAAAAGTGTTGACTTGCTTACCTTTAACACAGGAATTTAGATCACTTACCAAGCAAATTGATGAGGCGGTTCCATTTCATTCAGAAGACGAGGGTCTGGAATGAAAATAGCTTTACTTATCCTGGTCCCTTGTCTTCATTGTTTGACATGGACCAGCAGGTAGAAAAGTTGCATTTGCAGTAGAGTGATTCCAAGTTACCAAAACACATGTAAACTGCCAGAACCTTTACTCAGATTAATTTCTAAATGCGTATATATTTGTCCTCTAGAAAACACTAGAAACACACATAGGTAAGTAAATACCTGATTTAAATTCTGGTAAGAGTTGAAATTAGTATTTTTAAAACAAGCTCTAGAGTTTTCTGGATATGCAGCTTCATAAGACAGATAAATTTAGGCTATAACTGTCATTTTATTTTTTATTTCAGAAGAAAATATTTCATTGACATATTTTAATTTATATTTATATATGCATGAACTTTTAGTATATACATGTACAAACAAAGAGTAGAATTTGGTTACTGTGTGATACAATATTTTGTCCACTAGATGGATCTCACTTTCATATTTTTCAAACTAAGATACCTGCTTTTCTGATTGACCCCACAGATCTACCTACTGGAGTTAAGAACAATACCTAACCAATACTCTTCAAAAGTGTAGAGGTCATGAATGAACATCAAAACCAACAACAACACAGAAATATTTAAGAACTATTAAACTACTACTAACTAGAAGAGACAAAGGAGAAATAATAACTAAATGCGCTATGGGAGCTGGAATCCAATCATAGAACAAAAGAAGGACATTTATGAGATAATAGTTAAAATCCTAACAATGTGTACTTTAATTCATAGTAAGTGTGGATACTAATTGATCAAAGCAGAAAGAGTGATGTAGGAACTCTACTATTTTTGCAAAATTTCTGGAAGTATACAAGGATTTCAAAATAAAATGTTTAAAATCTGAGCTGGGTGTGGTGGCACACGCTTGTAATCCCAGCATTCGGGAGGCTGAGACTGGAGGACCCGTGTTCGAGGCCAGCCTCAGCTACCTAGTGAGGCACTCCAACACTTAGTGAAACCCGGTTTCAAAATAAAGAATAAAAAATAGGGCTGGGGGTATAGCTCGGAGGTAGAATGCCCCTGAGTTCAATCCCTAGTACCGCAAAAAAAAAAAAAAAGTTTAAAATCAATTTAATTCCATTGAAGTGAATTAAAAATTGAAAAAATAATAAACCGGAGTATAAAGACTGGATAGTAAAATGTTATAGATAAAGCTAAATAAATGAAATGCTAGAAAATATTTACTTTTTTTGAGGCTATTAAAGACATGTGTATTAAATTGTAGTCCTCGTTAGGCACAAAGACCACCATTGTTTTGGTTTACGAAAATAATTGAGAAAGTTAAAGTAATATAGGTATGGTTTACATAGTCCTTTTACCTTTATTTTTCTTCTTCTTTTGAATTATTGCTTGATCACTTAGGACATACATCTAGATTTTTTTCCCAGAAAATACACATGGATGGAAAATTTTCATAAATAAATGGCTCAATCAATTCACAATTATCAGATCATAACATTGTCTTCTCAAATTTCTGAGCTTCAGAGGTAGAAAGCCCCTGAGTTCAATCCCCAGTATGCACCCCCCCCAAATTCTGAGTTTCTCCTGACTTTTCTTCCTTTTTAATTGTTTTATGTTTCATATCTATATTCTTTTCGAGGTTTATCTTTGTCCTGAAGATGAAAAAAGTTATTAATATATATCCAGGTATAGGTTTTCTATTATTATTATCACTTAGAACATAATATTGATAATGGACACATTTAATCTGTAGATATACATTTTTATTGAGCTCAGGAAAGTTTCATTCTATAAAATACTTCAGTTGCTTATGTTTGAGTTGTCCTGTTTTAGTGTTTTAACAATTACTTATACATTGTATACATGTTACTTGTTCTTTATATCTATTAACTCATTACCCACCCTTCTTCCCTTTCCTTCCTTCCCTCCCCCTCTCCCTTCCTTCCTTTCTTTTTTTCTTCCTCCTGTTTTCTCCCTTCTTTCTTCCCTTCTATCTTTATTTCCCCTCCCCCTTTTCCTCATTTATCCCTCCTTTCTTCTTCTTCTTCTTCTTCTTCTTCTTCTTCTTCTTCTTCTTCTTCTTCTTCTTCCTCTCCTTTTTCATTCTCTTCTTTCTGTAGTTTGATCATTTATTCCTCTATTACTGCCTCAGATTGATTATATGCTACTTTTTATCACATTAGATGCAAATCTAAGGACATTACAATTCGACTACTGCATTACTTTCCAATTTTGCTTCTGAGGCATCATAATTGTTTGTCCCTAAATAAGTTTATACTACTTTTTGAAGTTTCCAGAATTATGAGTTTCTTATCTCACCTTAAATTTCATCAATAATAAATTTTATTTTTTCAGAATATTGCAATTTCCTATATATACCATGACTAGGAATAGAAATAGACACTTTGCTATGAGGTGGGACCCCTAGAGAAGACCACTCAGCCCCCCAAAAATAGGCAAAAGAAAGTCTTTATTAACTGGCCAGAACTACACTGAGCACTGAACCCAAGTGTAGTGCCAAATAGTCATTCTGGGCTACTTTTATACAGACAAACCATAAGCTCAGGGTAAAAAGTTTAGGTTCTCACAGCAAGGTGGCACAGCAGGGGTGGTAGCCAAGCATAACTTTCAGAAGGCACAAAGCAATATTGTGCAGGGGCTCAATAAACCACATCAACCCCTTCTATTACACACATATCCTGGTTGTGACAAAGATGGATCTTTCTATTACATACATCCCAGTTGTGACAAGGGTAGAAAGTTCCTATGGGCTGTTCCTGTAGGTGCAAGTCAAGCAGAAATTACAGAAGCCAAACAAGAAGTTATGAGTGGCTAGCTGGGTCACCTAGAGTAGCAATATGGAGTTACTTATGCTAAGGCTAAGGCCTTAGGTTAACCCTGAATAAAAAGATTTTAAAAAAATAAGAATAAAATATTAATCTGTTGGTATCCTGACTGTGGTGGTAGATACACAAATGCACACAAGTGATAAAATCCATGTAGAACTTGCACACATGTACACATGCATACATACAATGAGTACAAATAAAACTGTGGAAATTTGAATGAGATTGATAGTATTACTGTCAGTATCATGGTTGCTATATTATACTACAATATAGTTTTTCAAAATGCCATAACTTGAGGAAATTAGGCAAAGTGTACATGAAATTTCCCATGATGCTTCAATTAAAAAAACCTGTTAAGGCAAAATAAAGATAATCCCCAATATAAAGAGAAAAATAGTGACAGAAAAAGCAGAGTCTAAAAATACTTGCTATTCTATTTTTTAAAAAAAGGAAATAAATTTTTGTATTGTTCCTAAGTAATCAGCCAACCCTTTCTATAAAAGATGAAACAGTACAGTAATCATTTTAGGCTTTGTGAGGCATACCATCTCTTAAAACTATTTATCTTTGCTATTATAGCATAAAAGCAGCCATAGTCCACACACAAATAGTGATCATGGCTTTGTGGCAATAAACTTTATTGATAGGCACTAAGAACTGAATTTCATATAAATCTCATTTATTGTTAAATATTACTCTTCTTTTGATTTTTTTAACAATTTAAAAAGGTTAAATTAATTCTTATCTGGTAAGTCATAGAAAAACAGGAAACAAGGAAAAAATTTGGCATCAGAACTATAGTTTTCTGTCCTCCTGTGATAGAGAGACAGAATTGAGCTGAAAAAAATCAAGATGTTTAAATAAATGGTATTGAAATTAGATCTTAGCATAGGGCATTATGCTAAGATACTAAGAAGGATACTTATAAATTAGAAACTGAAACTGGTGACCCAAAATGATTTCCAGTTTGAAGATTTTATGACTTTTGGTCTGGTTTTGTCCTGAAATGTAGTAATTTAGGAAATAAAAATAGATTTTGTTAATTGTGTAAAATAATTTTTTCCATTTTTCTCAAAATGTTGACTATTTTTTCAGTATCTAAAGAAAATCTGTGTGTTTTTTTTTTATACTTTTTTGAACCTGAAAAACACCTTTCAAACCTGAATTCTTCTTTATATTCTGATTTATATCTGACTTCCAGGTAACAACTACAATGAGTTTATTTAAATTTTATAGTGAAAAGCCAAAATTTTACCAAAGATCCTGCAATTCATTAAGTGGTCAATAAATTCAAACAATTCTTGTCATTATTTTTTAATTGCCAATTTTGTGCAAATATAATGTCTGGTAATCCTATAGAGAACAAAAGAAAGAAACTCAGAAGGTTTCCATATAGTTCACTGAAATACCAATACAACAAAGCTGAAATGTTTTATTCAAAATATTGAAAAGGTTTTTTGCTCCTGGTTTTTAAATATCTGAAATTCAGTCATACTTTATCTCATTACTTTAAGGACTTATGCGTGTGTAAATGTAACACCTTTGGAAAGGCTACCATATTAAACTATGTAAGCAAGATTTGATTTGGATTTTATGGGACCCGCTCTTCTTACAAAAAATAATAAACAATATGCCATAAAAATTAGTTATAAGGCTTTGGAGGGGGCACACTAGTGAGGAGATTTTAAGCTAAGCTTTATGAGCTTGATAGTAAATCCAGCTCAGTAACAAAAACTGAATGAATTTCAGATTACTAAAATCATTTATGAACTGAAAGATGGAAGATGCCCCAGGCTTAAGAAATTGAGTTCCTGTAACAAGATTTTTAGCATTAAATGATAATGAGCAAACACTGGGCATTGAGGAGGGATACTAATGACAATCCATCTATCTCACAGTTTAATCTTTACATTTTTACTTCTATGGTTCCTATTCCTGGGTCCTATGGAGAAAGTAACCTTATCCAGTCACCTATCAACTTGACATCCACAGCGCCAACTATCCAGAGGCAAATAACCACTGAAATACATCCCAAGTAAAAAAATAAATACGTATTTTCAATAAATGAAGACTATCTTAATCTACGAGCTAGGAATCCAGTTCATGAGAACACCATTGGGAATGCACCATCTTCAGAAATTAATCAGAATTTTAGGACCTAGGAAAGTGTGGATCATTGAGCCAATAGCCTCCTGTTCTCTGAGGCAGTTCTGGCTTTCTTTTTCTTGTCATTAAGCACACACATTGAAGCATGTAATGATGGCGGCATGCTGAGGATTGAACTGCTGCTCCATAAGCATATGTTTTTTCCTAAATGCCCTCTGAGCAATAGCTGATCAATGAGCATATCTTTGCAGTGCATGCCAATGTTTTTAACTCAAGCTGATCAGATTCAACTGAATATTTTGAGTCTTAGCTGCATATTATTATTTAATCCCTGTAGTTAGGAAGAATTGTATTTGTCTTTTGCTTAACAGAATCACATCAGGTAGATAGAATTTTAGGAAATTTAGGATATTAGGCCTGGACCACTCACTGTGTGAATAACTACACTGTGAAACACAAACCTATGATTTATTAATTGTTTTTAAATATGATGTAGCTATAGTGTGAGGTAGCTTATTAAAACAGGAAAGGAGCTGGTCGTGGTGGCGCACGCTTGTAATCCCAGCATTTGGGAGGCTGAGACTGGAGGATCCAGGTTCGCGGCCGGCCTTAGCTACCTAGTGAGGCAGTCCGCAATTTAATGAAACCCCGTTTCAAGATAAAGAATAAAAAATAGGGCTGAGGGTATAGCTCGGAGGTAGAATGCCCCTGAGTTCAACCCCCAGCACCGAAAAAAAAAAAAAAAAAACAGGAAAGGACAAAAATGTATGCTGAGCCCTTAAAATTACAGCAGATTCAAGGTGCTATAAAATGCATTAATTTTGAATGCTACATTATTAGATTCTTTCTTTGGACAGGGAAACTAGGTGGAATTGTAGCTCCTTAAGCTAGAAATTGTGCATAGCTTACAACATAGGTGAAGTAGTTAAAATCACTGCTTTTATTATTTATCTAATCATTAACTACTTTTGGGATAATGTACGTAGAATAACTATGTACTATTTTATGCATTAAATCCATAGCATGCACCAAATATTAATTAATCTATTGAAGCAATTTTAGGGCAAAAAGATTGGGAACCACTAGCTGAAAGAGTCTGAGGACTGTGCATCCCTGATAGCTTCAAATGTATAAATGCATCAGAAATTGCCTAGAGACAAAATAAACTGTGTCCCACACATGTAACTCACTGTTCTGAGAAGACCTTTTAAAAGTTTCTGAATTCACAACATCTTTTGACTTTATGTGGTTTCATAATTAATGGAGATTAAACATATACGTAATACTATATTATTAGGGTTTGTGAATATCTTAAAACTTTAAAAACAAGTAGTTGAAAGTTTGGCAACTACTATAGCTCTTCAAAGGTGAAGTTAATAAATATGATAATAGTACTTGTCTCCCCAGACTTCTTTATTTTTATGTGCTTCCAGGATTCTGCACTATTGAATGGGACATTATAAAGCACATGCTCAAAGTAGAAGTACAGGGATGGGACCTGTATTTTGCCTCAGATTGCGTGTTTTCCTCCTTCTCTAAATGTAGAATTATCCTGTTTTACCTTTTCTAGTGGAATTCCTTTTCCCCCAATATGATTCATGATCTAAATCTTTACCTGCAAAAAGCAATGAATCATTTAAATACCTAAATATTCCTAAGGTTGCTCCTTTTATACCAAATAATCCTCTTTTAAACTAAATAATCCCTCCGTGGCAACTAGCTCATTTTAATGTTCTTTGATTAAAAACAATTGTGATTTATAGAGCGGAGGTAATGGCTCTGCTTAAGATCCTACAGTTATTAACAACACAGCATGAGAGCTCTCAAGGCAACAGCTTTTCAGCAGAGAATGTTATGGAGCAACTGTAGCATATTTCAATAGCTGCAGCCCATCGTCTTTCAAAGAGCCCAAAGAAAGAGTGCTGCACTGGAGTGCACATATCTGAATAAATAAAATAAAAAAGTAAAGAATTTTGTTAATTTTGACTTTTGAAAAACTGTGTCACATACCCTTTTGCTACAGCACTTTTTGTATATATCATACATAACATTAGTGATTACAATGAGAAATTCATCCATTCTGGGTCTCATAAAATTTTTTCTTTATCTCACATATACACCTACTGCAATTTTTTAAAAGTAGTTTTTTTTTTACTTATTCATTTATTTGCTGTTTAATTTTAAAGCCTTAATACTTAAAAAAAAAGACTACTTGTTTACTTGTTTTATTGTTAAAATCAAATGACATTCGGTGGAAAAGTAATGACATTTGGGGGAAAGCAAATGTCTTTCACCTTACAAACATTAGATATGTGGCAAGCAATTGAAAATATTATTCCAGAAGATAAAACAAACTATCTAAATGTGTTGCATATCTAAACAAACATTCAATAAGAAAATATTTGAGGTCAAGAGTATAATACTGTATTGAATCATTACGGGGAGCTATTTTTGGAAATCTATTCTTTAGACCTACATCAATGAGCCATCAAAATTATTATGAGTAATATTCTCGACAAATAGCTATTCAGAGCTCACACAAAAGGCTTATCTAAAGGTTAGAAATTAATATTTTAGTACATGAGCTTAATGTATCTTTCTAAGTCACTCAGTAGAACCTTCTCATTTTGTTGAAATGAAAGCTCAGATCAGAGAATTGATCTGCCCAAGGTTGCATTAAGGTCATGGGATATTTGGACTGAGTTTATGGTCCTTTCATTTTACCTCTGAGCCACACTTGCAGCCCTTTTAATTTTTTTTTTTTTTTTTTTAATTATGAAGCAGGGTTTCACTAAGTTGCTGAGGGCCTCACTAAGTTGCTGAGACTGGCCTCTAACCTGAGATTCTCCTGACTCAGCCTTTCCAGTACTGGGATTATGGGCCTGTGCCACCACAACAGGATCCTTCTATTATTTCTAGCTGCTTCCACTTGTCTACCACCACCCCTTTCCCTTAGCGCAGATTTAATAAAGACCTAAAAGCATCTTGGCAATAGTTAGAGCTGGTCTAACCCCTTTATAATTTTCTCTCCTTCCAACTAATTTTTAGGTTGAAAAGGTACCCACTCTTCAAATTTTAGTCTAATTTCAACAAAATTTTAGTAGTATCTCTTTTCTCTTTTCAATGTCCTTTTGTTTATTCTATGCTGAAGTAGAAAATCCTAAGTTAATAGCAGCTGAGTAAGGACTCTGCAAAAGTGGTTGGCTTCTTGACCCCTCTGAATCAGCTGAAAGAACTGGATAAAACACCTGCAGGGCTGCTCTATGCTGAAGAGGAAGCCAGCACTTTCAAACCCTCAAGAAGGGTATAGCTCACAAGGATTGTACCTTGTGGCTTACCTTTGCCACAGCATTCTAAAATTTGTAGGACAAAGTACAGTAGGGAAATTAGAGAGAAGGGATCATGATGGCTTCCCTGAGCCCAGAAAGGCATATGTTAGTCTTGTTCTAAATGTAAAGCTGCAAATCAACCTTCAGACCAAGGCTGTTTGAATTGATATTCAGTGAAAGTGACACAAGAGTTTCAGAAATATTACAACCACAAGGTTGCTAAGCATCCCTCTAATGTACACAGAGGGAGACTAAAGACTTTTAACACAGGCCAAGACTATTCAAATAGAAGGATCTCAAATGACCCTGAACGCAATGTGACCTGAATACTGCCAGAACCTATTAGAAGCAGGTTTTGCCATTGTTGGTTTATACATAAAAATGTTATACAGTGGCTTTTCCCAACAACAACAAAATAATCCCATTGAATTTTCCTCTAATTCCATTCATGAACAAGTTTTTATTGTGCATTTATGGACTCATTATACACATAAAACTAGATAATTGAAAGTAAAAAGTCTTGGATAAAGTAGATTAATAAATAGTAATAAGCATTAGCTTATGTAATATTTTTGTCATACCAAATTGTAATGCTCTACAATTCTTAAGCTAAAATTACATTTATTGTGCTATATTCAGTGCCACACAACAAAACAAACATTTCTTAGCAAGCTGTAAATGAAGTAAACTTATTTGATTAAATACAGAAAGATTCAGTTTTTTAACCTGCCTTAAAAATATCTTCTTTAGTAATTGGCCACTATGTTGGTATGTCTGTATGTGCATACCTTTAAAATAAGTTATTTATATTCAATTTCAAAAGGGTAAAACTCAAATGTAAGGATCATTACTTCTTATTTTAAACTAAATATGAACCTTGTTCCCCAGACATACTGAGCTAATTATTATGCAAGACTTTAAAATGTCTAAAAAGAGGCTGAGAAGACAGAGGTTCCCACCAAACAACTCTTAGAGATCACAAATATTTATTTATTATTTTTAACATACTTTCATTGGTGCATTGTAGCCTCACATTATATTGTAGTTTCGAGTGATAGGGATGTACATGAATACAGGACTCATGAGCCTCCTCCTGGAAAACATGAGAACAAAGACCAATATTTTTTTAACTCTACTAAAGTTGCACTAGAAAATCATTAATTACCACAATTTGGTCAAGTCTTATATACCTTCTTAGCAATTCACTTTAAAAACAGACTCCCAGCAACTTTCTAAATAGTTGATCTCTCCTTCCCAGGAGCTCTCTCTTAACTTGGCTTCAGTGACACTAAATACAGAAAGATTCAACTTTTTAACCTGCCTTAAAAATATCTTCTTTCCTTCTCTATTTCCTCAGCCACTATTTCACATTTTTCTCCTCTTTTATCCAAAATTTAAATGTCAGAGTCTTTCAGGATTTTTTTCTATAACTCTTTATGTTCTCAAAGTAACTTTTCATTAAAAGTTAATTTGTAAAGCTGGGCGTGGTGGTGCACACTTGTAATCCCAGTACTTGAGAGGCTGACACTAGAAGATCCAGGTTCATGGCCAGCCTCAGCTACTTAGTGAGGCATTCTGCTACTTAGTGAGGAAACCCTGTTTAAAAATAAAGAATAAAAAATAGGACTAGGGGTGTAGCTCAAAGATTGAATGCCCCTGGATTCAATCCCCAGTACCGCAAAAAAAAAAAAAAAAAGTAGACTTTAGTGTCATTTAACATAGATAGCCCCAACTATTCCACCCCAAGAGCATTTTTTTATATCCTTGCCATTGATGGAGAGTGCAGTAAAAGTCTTAGTAAAAGAGACACGAGACTTTATTGAACCAATAATGATCAAAGTCATAAGAGCAAAACTAGTTGACTTACTCTCCAGGCTGAAGACATGGTGTCACCTAGAATCACCATTTTGAGGATTGCAGACAAACTGGAAACCAGAGAAGAGGCCAGAAGTTTAGAAAGACTAGGTAGAAAGTGAATGACAAGAAAACAGAGAGAACACGTGTGAAAGGAAATGGAAAGATCATTTTCTTTATCAGCTAGTGTCTCTGGTAATTGATCTTACATGTGCATCATTCCAGATGTAAAGGTCATAATTAATGAGTTATTTCCATTATGTTAGACACACAACTCTTTTTTTTTTATCTCCAGCCTATATTTTCCGTTAAGTTTCAGTACCTTAAATAGTTATTACTCCAGCTAAGTATTTATGAAAGAGAATTTCTTGTTCTTCTTCTAGTGTCTTTATCACATTGTTGTTCATGAAAAAACATAAGTTATCCTTACAACTCAATATTCCTCTTCCTCCATATCAAATTCATCTATTCTACTCCATCCTTGCCATTAGTATCTTAGACCAAGTCATCAGGAATTCTACTGATAGAACCCAGGGCATCATGCATGCTAGACAAGCACTCTACCACTGAGCTACATCCCCACCCAACTAGGGGCTCTTGCTGAGATCATTTAAATAGCCAAAGGAGGTTTTTATTATATTTTTAATCAGAGTCATATACACATGCTTTAATTCCAAATGGATTAAAAATCAAATAGTTCTACAAGGTTTGTTCAAGACTTGCTACACCACACATACATACATACACACTATACATATGTATAAATATATATAATACAATATATAAACATATACTAGCATTCCCTTCCTCATTTCTCATCTCGGAAGTTAATCACTTTAAATTCTGTTAGCTGACCCTGTGCTGTTTACCTCTAGAACTCTACATTATATAAACTGTTACTTCCTGATTTGGAATGGAGCATCAATTTCCTACACATTTTGTGTTTCATGAAGGTGCAATTATCTCATGTCTTAAAATATTTACTTTTACATTTGTACTTATTACAATCTCTTTGCCAATTGACTATCTACTTTCTAGTTATCTAATGGATCAAATGATTTTTTCAATTTCTGCTTCTTGGAGAATCTATCCCATATCCAATTCATTTACTCCAGCCCGATAGATTGATTCTATGCCTAGTTTCCACCTCCTTTCTAAACCTGTGCATTTTTTCACCTTTCTCCTGCATTTCCTATTTTCCTATTCCGTGGCTTTCTATTTCTGGTGAATTATGGTATGACTCAGTCCCTTGTTTCAGCAGGGCACTTCCTGTAGCATCCCCTTGAAAAATTAAGGCTGGTAGGTGAGTTTTTTCACCATGCAATTTATGACAGTGTCTCACTGTAGGACTCTAGGTTGAAAATAATCATCCTTCAGAATTGAAAGACATTGTGACATTTTCTACTAAGTTCCCAAGGCGGCTGTTGAGAAATTTATATCTATTTTGATGCTGGATTATTTGTTTATATCTTTTTTCATTGGTGGTCTTTTTCTGTATAGGTTTTCTTTTCTATTTCTTCCTGTCAGTTTGTAGATTCTTAATTTTCCCTCTCTGAGATTTCATGATGGGATATTTCGGGGGACATCTGAAATCAGTAAATATATTTATGTTTCTCTGTCATTGGAAATGTCCTTCTAACATTTTCCTGGTTCTCTATTGGAATGCCTATTGTTTGAATATTGGTCATCATGGGCTGATATTTGAATTTTTCTTTATTATCTCTTATTTTTTATATTTTTGCTCTATTATATGGATTATAGTCCACTTTTTATTTTTGCTCTATTATTTGGAATATATACCCCATCTTTCAACCATACAATTAAGTTTTTCACTTCTGTTATATTGTATTTTTAATATTACAAGGACTTTTGATATGCTTTTTTTCCAAATAGTCATTTAATAGTATCTTCTTTGTATTTTATAGTTGTATATCTTTTCACCTTTCAAGTTATTAATCAGTTGATATTGTTTCACTTTCCTTGTATAATTTCATTTTCTCCAAATTGCTTGTTTTTATTTCTTTGTTTATTGTGGTCTCTATTCTACAAAGAAGTTTTTCTCAGATATCTAGTAGTTACTGGTTGATTGCTTATAGTGGGGGATTAAAACTGAGTGGTGATGCTGAGAACAGGAGTGGTACATTGCCAATGTTGGTTCAGTAGAGAAATCCAACTACACCATAGTTTTAGGAACCCCTTCCCTACCAGGCACTATTTTCAGAACTCTCTTTGGGATCTTATCAGATTTTCAAAGGATAGATTTTCATGGTCATTGCTTAGCTAGTTAGCAGCCTAACAGAATTCTTGTTTGTTTGTTTGTTTTTGCAGCAATGGGGATTGAACCCAGGCATTCTATCTTTGAGCTACACCCCCAGCCCTATTTTTATTTTTTATTCTTTATTTTGAAACAGGGTCTCACTAAGTAGCTGAAGCTGGTCACAAACCTATGATTTTCTCATCTCCGATTCCCAAGTACTGAGATTACAAGCATGCACCACAGTGCCCAGATCAGAATTTTTAAACTCAAATTGAGGAAAAGGACCAAGGGTTTCAGTGATCATTGTTTGTTGTTAGTTCTACTTCTTTTTTGTACACTGTTCTCACCTTTATCCCATCCTTGCCCCTGCACATGGTAGATTCCTGAACAGAGATATCATGTTTATTTCTCCGGAAGATACAAATTTTTATCCTTTTGCTATTATGTTAAGGGATACAGAGATCCATCTTATAAAAGCTTATAACTTATTCACTTCATTTTAAACCCTCCTTCTTTATTACTACTTCCACAAACAGGTTAGCTGTTACCTATCTTTACTGCTGGTTTAGCTTTCTCCTCTTCAGGAAAAAGATGTTTATCTGCTTCCACTTCCCCAAATTTTATTGCTTATTGTCTCTTATTTCCTATTACTTTATAAGTTTTAGTACTAAAACAAAAACATACACTTACTCTTACATTTTTTACTCAGTTCCCTAGCTTGTTTCTTTATTTTCACCTTTTAACCAAAATTATTGAACCATCCCCCTAGCCCTATTTTATTTTGAATCAGAATCTCACCAAATTGCTGAGGGCCTCACTATGTTGCAGAGGCTGCCCTTGAACCTACAATCCTCATGTCTCAGCCTTGCAAGTATTGGGAATACAGGCATGCACCAATATGCCTGGCTGAGAAAAAGCTATCTTAAAGTGAGGGTATACATTATAGAATATTATAATGAAGACAAAAATTCTGGTTCTAATCCCATTTTTATTTCTAATTTATGTAAATTTGGCCAAAGTTACTTGTGTGGTCTATCTGCTAATGGGAATGTTAATTTAAATTGTCATAGAGGCTCATTCTATACTAAAATTTTATTTCATATTATTACAAAACAAAGGGAGTCATAGGTTGATAGACAGGGCCTCTTTCCAAAAGTTTGTACCTAAGATCAGACAACTGTGAGTTCCCTAAGCCAAATATAATGTCAGGATATTTACTCAAATGCTATTATAAAGCTGGCATGGTTCAGAAAGAGAATCAAATGACAATGAACAACATTCCTTCCCAGCTACTCCCAAATCCCCACCATCTGTCTTTTGATAACTTGCTTAATTCTTCTTTATAAATACCACAAACTGTGTAGATGAGCAAGTATTCTTCAAGAAGTAACTCCTACTCTTCCTAGCAAACATGAATGGGCAAAACTCCACTAAGTAACCTCATTCCCCCAGTTACTTTTAAAATATTCTTAAGATATTGTTGCCAAGATCACCTTGGCCACCAACTAGCCCAACTTGTATAAACCCTAGTTTCTCAAGGCCAACTAGTCACTCTCAACTTTGGTTGTGCATTGGAATCACCTGGGGAGCTTTTAAAGCTACTGATGCTGAGGTCCCAGCCTCAGAGATTTTGATTTATAGGACTGGCCTAGGACCTAAATACTGGGATTTTTAATAGCTCCTAAGGTGATTCCTCAGAGCTTTGAAAATATGTGAAGGAATCCAGATTCTGCTTCACTTAAAAGATTATGATCACCATTCTCTGTCTGCATCATTCTTGAAGTAATCTGAGTTAAAAGAAAGAATATTTACTATTCAATCAGCTGCAAGGAAATACTATGATTTTAAAAAGAAGTTCCAGACATTTCTATATTTGGGAGATTGCATGATTTCTACTAAGTAGAAAATAACTCTTTTCATTATGAAAAGCAAAACATAAGGCAGAGTGTGAATGAGGCAATACAGATAAAACATAATTAACTGTTTTACTTAATAAAGTTCAGATTTATTCTTACTGGTATGAAAAGATCTATGTAAAGTAATTTTAGCTTTGAACTGATCATTTCAGTGGCAGGAAGTTTTTCATGTGTTGTTTTTTGTTGTTGTTATTATTATTTTTTGGTTTATTTATTTATTTTTTGCAATATGTTGCTATTGTTGTTGTGAAATCCCCACCCTTTTTATTTTATTCATGTATGTATTAATTCATTTTTGTATTTATTTATTTTTGCAATTTTGCTGGAGGAAGAAGGAGAGGGTAAGGAAGGAATGGAATAGAGAAAATCTTTTTTACTTACTCCAAATCTTTAATAGTTTAAAAAAAGTTCTCTGTTCCCCCTGCTTGGTGAGTAAAGTCTACATTTACATTTTGAGGGGAAGTGAAGCAGAAAGGTTGGAGGAATATGTGAAGGTAGTAGAGAGATGGCCAGAATGATCAAGGAGAAGCCAGCCAATCCCAGGAATTTGGTATGAAAACTGAAGTAACAAGCAAGACATTAAAGAACAATCTCCAGGTCTCCTCAGAAATAGTTGGTAAGAATATGAATTTCTCATAGTATAAAGTATGATCAGAATTCAAATTTGTTCATTTAGACATTAAGGGAAAATTTGTTCCACTAAAAGCCGGAGGGTAGAAGGGTGCTACACAGTGGTATGTTCATTGAGGAGACAGAATGCTAGTACTGAACAGTTACTGATTCACTCTTCATCAGTCTCATAGTCCCTTTTCAGGAAAGTACATAAAAAAGAACAGAATGGACTCTTGGAGCTTTCATCCCTCTTCGAGCTTTCATCCTCTAATGGGGAAGAGTTTATAAGAACCCTTTACTAAATAGCTAAGACCTTGAGGGAACTCCTGATTTCTAGATTCTAATCTTGAATGACTTGGGTCTCATGGAAAGTCCTTGGAGTTGAAACTTTTTTATCTAAAGTTACTGTTTTACTCTTACTGCTTTTTGTGAGCTGGAAATCCATTCAAAAAGACCAAATATGCCCTAAACTATTCTACATCTTACAGAATGCTAAATATTTTCTAAGTCTGAAAACAGGCATACTATATTGAATCACTCATAGTTTATATTTAGATAATATTTATTTTCTTATAAAGAAAGACTTAAAAATAAGTTATACTTAAATTCTTAGTCAATTTTACTAGAGATATTTTTGGCAGAATTAGCACTTCTGTTTTTTTTCCTTAGGAATATGCTATTTTTATAGAAATACTATTATACTTTCTAAATCAGTGGTTCCAAAAGTATATAAGACACAAAAATAAATACAACAAAAACGTAGTCAGCTGCCTTTCTAAGAATCATCTTGGCCAGGCATGGTGGCACATGCTTGTAATCCCAGTACTTGGGAGGCTGAGACTGCAGCCAGCCTCAGCTACTTAGTGAGGCACTCCGCAACTTAGTAAGACCTTGTTTCAAAATAAAGAATAAAAAGTAGGGCTGAGGATGTAGCTCGAAGGTAGAATGCCCCTGGGTTCTATCCCTAGTACTGCAAAAAAAAAAAAAAAAAAAGAATCATCTTGGTGGCTATTAAAAAATTCAAATGTTTGGGTGTCAACTGGAATAGGTCAGGGATGAGGAGCAGAAGTGCATTTCTCTAGGAAACACATGGAGGAATCAGATTTGAGAAACACTGAGCTATAGGATAGACCCCTCAGGCAATCTGCAATTTTAAAGTTTAAATATCTTCTACAGCTAGAAGTGAAAGCATATACTCTGCTTATGTTATCTGGTAATGTTTCTTGTTTATTGCAGAGGTTTTAAATTTCTCTTTTCAATTCCTTCTCTCCTTTTTCCTGTTTCTCCTTCAATCATCCCTTTTCTCCTCCACTATCCCATCTTCACATCCCCTCATTAACAGTATTTTTCCTTGTCCAGCAAGTTTCTTGTTCAGTCGGTTTCTTAAGTGATTAGCCACAGGACATTTTGTCTCCTATAAGAAAAAATAGTTATTTCAGATGAAGCACTGAAAAGACAGAATTTAAAAAATGGGCTAAGATTCAAGTACTTTTTTTTTAAAAAAAGCAAAATATTTCAAAGCACATTTCAAAGTGTTTTATGCTACATTTCTATTGCTATTATGTATTCAGATCCTAGAATCTGAAACATATCAAGTGCTTAAAAATATTTGTTGAATGAATGAACAATTGTAGAAAAGTTGTATCCTAGAAGTCATTGGAAAAGCCTCTGGCCATCAAACCAAACATACTTGTCAGAAAGTTATACTTAATCAGCCACTGAATTTTGCTTTTCAGCCCTATGTATACTTTGGATATATTACCAGGATTTTATAGAATCATAAAAAAAAATCAAAATTTAAAAGAGATAGCTAAAGAGGGCATTGCAGTACATAGATTAATTTTAGGAATACCATATTATTTCTAAATCATAAAAGGTTAAGTGTCATGGGAAAATATGTCACTAGATAATCTATGACATGTCCCATTGCATTGTATCCCAGATCAGTCTTTTATATCCCCATGTAGATTTTTAAAACACTTAAAAAAATAAATTTACTACTGAATAGAGAGATGTTAGTGTTCATTTTTTCATGCCATGGTCAATTTCTCCCTGTTGATGTCAGATTTAATTTTATATTTGAAACATCATCTTTATTGATTCATTCAAGATCTATAATCTATGGGAATTAGATTTTATTTTTGTTATTTTTCATGACATTAAAAATAACACTTTGATGGAAAAATGATTACAACCAAAAAAAGAGAGGCCATGGTTATTCAATTAGTAAGAAACTATTACTGAAGTAGGGAAATAAATAGATAATTTTAAACTGTATTTACTTTCTTATTATTTATTCATTAAAGATAATTGTTATTGAAATAGAAATGATCTTCTTTTAATGTGAGTAGGAAAAATTCTAAGTTCTATAATGGAAAAGAGCTAATTTTTAATTAATGCTATACTAAAAACTACCTAAGATAGCACAGAAGAGTGCTAAGATCTTAAATGTAGCCTCTAAACTGAAATGTAAATGATGAGCAGGAGCCAAAAAAATGAATATCTGAGGAAAGATATCCCAAGCTAAGTAATAGCAAATGCAAAGCCAGAGGCAGGAATAAGCTCAGCATGTTTAACTCATATCATCAAGCTGTTTTTGGTAAGTGAGAAGTACATTGGTTAAGGCAGACATTAGTAGACCTTAAGGTAAAAGTCACAGGCAAAAATCAGATATGTGTGGCTTTGTAGGCAGTTGCAGGGTTTCAGATTTTATTCAACTTGCAATGAAAGGTATTTAGAGTGTTCCAAGAAAAGGTGAAAGGCAGAATTCTGTTTTGTGTTTTTAAAATGCTACCATATCTGCTTTGAAGAGATGCGTCATGGGCGGTCAAGAGGTCAGGAGAAGCTCTGTTAAGAAGTCACAAAAGAAGCACAAGAATTATCTGATAGTGACTGGACTTGGGCAATCATGAAAAGAGTGTGGATTAGTTATGATCTTTTGGTGTTATCCCATCTTCCTTCTATTGTCTTTGCAGAACTGTGGTGCTGCAAACTGAGAATTTTATTTCTCCAAGCCACTTACCAGCATGCTTGCAGTTTGGTCTCTGCCAATTGTAGGCTGTTTCAGTCAAATCTTTTGTTCCCATGAACAAAATACTCAGTCATAAACGCTAAAGCAGAAACAGAAAATAGCCAGCAACCTATCTAGTACCCAAGGCCACACCCCCAGTGGTCTACCTGCTCCAGGCATTCTCCACCTCTGAACCTTCCCATATTGAAGAGCATGCTCTCAACACATAAGCTTTTGGGAGGACATTATAAACCCAAACCACAACATTCAGCCCCTGGCCCTCAAACTCTCATGGCCATCTCACCACATAAAATGCATTCAATCCATTTCCTAGAGTTTCCATAGTCTTCAGTTCAGCATTACTCAAAAGTCTGAGTTCAAAATCTTCTCTGAGTTGCAAGGGAAAGTATTAGCTGTGGGCCCCTGTAAAAAAAAAAAAAAAAAAAAAAAAAAAAAGCAAGACCAAAACCCAGCAGGGCAGACATTAAATCCTATAGCTGCACCTCTGGCCTTCAGGGCACATGGTGGTGAGATGTAATCTCTAAAGTCCCTCAGTAGCCCCACCCCTATGTTCTTGTTGATTGCAGCCAGTATGGCTGCTCTCTTACCCTGGTCCCACTGTCTGCAGCTTGTAGCCTTCCTCTGAAGACATTCCACATTCCTTTCATCTCTTAATTCTTGGGGTCAACAGTGAACCTTCCCATATTGAAGCTTGGCTTCACTCTCACAACTTTACAAATTGTCCCTTCAGGGTTGGCCTAGAGGGATTCTAATCCTGCTATATGGTGCCTGACCTGCTAGGCCTTTCTTTGAAATCTCCATGTGAGTCTTCATAACCCCTTAACTCTAGTAGACTGCATTTCTACAGAACCAGCACTATGTAAAAAATGCCAAGATCCGCCATTGGATTGAGTAGTAGCTAGACCCTTCTTTAGACCATGGCTACAGAGGCCTCTTAGTGCATGGGTGGCAGAGCAGCCAGGGACATATATAGTTCCCAAGGCTACATCCCCAGTGACCCATCTCCTCCAGCCATGCTCCACCTTCATGCATTTGAGACCATGCTTTTAAAAAACACATGAAGTCTTGGGCGAAATTGTAAACCCAAAACAAAATATAGGCACTCCGATAAGATTGAGGAGAAAGAGAGAATTCATTTTCTTTCCAGCAGCTTGGCTGGTAGCTTGGCCTCCTAGAAAGTTGGGGATGGGTTCATGCAGATTCTAAAAACCCAAAGTGCCTCATCTCATAGGTTCAGTGTCAGTATTGACTTCTTGTAGTATTAAGACACCTAGATAAATTCCCAGTCCTTACATTTATTCCTCCACTCTCTCTAGCAGTACTGTAGGCCACCAATTTCATTCTAAATCTTCCTGTTTGAAATATGTAGATCGATTTATGTTTACTTGAATGAAATATAACTGTTATATCTTTTTGCCCAGGAAAATTTTACAAAATAGTCCTCCAGAGATGGAAATACGGAAATAATTTTCTGTCCTGGATAAGTTGGAACAAAATGATAACCTCATCTTCATGAAAAAATGGGATGTTGGTCATGCATGGCACTTGGACAAAGTAGGTATCAGAATTGAGGGAACAGTTTCAAGTGCTCTGTGATTGGCCTAGGCCACATCAGAAAATGTCATAAAGAAGCTAGGCATGCATGCTGGGTATGGTGGCACATGTTTATAATCACAGTATCTGGGAGGCTGAGACAGTAGGTTCATGGCTAACCTCAGCAATTTAGTGATACCCTAAGCAACTTAATGAGACTGTGTTTCTAAATAAAACATAAAAAGGGCTGGAGATGTAGCTCAGAGATAGAATGCCCCTGAGTTCAATCCCCAGTACCACAAAAGAAGATGAAGGGCATGGTGAAGCACACCTGTAACCCCAGTACTTTGGAGGCTGAGATAGAAGAATCACAAGTTTGACAGCACATGATAATTTAGTGAGACACTGTTTCAAAAAATAAATACAATAAAATAAAAAAGGGTCAGGGGTGTAGAATGCCCCTGGATTCAATCCCCAAATCCCTAATGCCACAAAAGAAGAAGGAGGAAGAGGAGGAGAAGGAGCCATGAAGAAAATTATGAATTTAAGCCTTTAAATTCTTCTTGCCAAGCTGTAAGTAGATAACTAAAGGATTTAAATTACTATCTTAAAATAACCTCTGATCTTTTTTATCTATGAGATATAAAATGAGCCACACAGAAAAGACTAGGTAGAAAATTTAACCCTGGGTTTGAAAAATTACAATGTAAGTTGAATTCAAGATATTAATAGAATTCTAGTTTGAAATTATTGTCATTAAAAAAATGGAAATAGGAACCTGACCAAAATGGAATTTGAGTAAATTCCTCTAGTGATTTTTTTCCCCTTAGATGCAAACACTAAATAACTATTTAACCAACAAATAACCTTTACAAGAGCTAAGGAAACCAGGTAGCCCACAGTGTGTGCTTTTAGTATAATAAAATAAAAAGACAGCCTAGACAGGTGTATTGCATACCTGTTATCTCAGCTAGGATTGCAAATTAAAGACAAACTTAGGCAATTTAGGAAGACCCTGTCTTAAAATAAAATAAAAAGGCCTGGGGATGTAGTTCAGTGGTAAAGTACCCTGGGTTCATGAGTTCAATCTGAAGGAAGTCAGAAAGGAAAGAAGGAAGGAAGGAAGGAAGGAAGGAAGGAAGGAAGGAAGGAAGGAAGGAAG